>ML784987.1:185060-204873 GCA_009831015.1 Picea engelmannii | reverse complement strand
ACACATGATATGACTTATTCTTTCAGAACACTTGCATGCAAGTGATCTGGTCCATTATATGATTGTTTGTTTCTCTTATGGATTCTGATGATGAGGTTGTGGATTATGATGGTATGTTATTTGATATCTATGTATAGACAGGTGCTATTAACGGATTTCTCTTGAGTGTGAAAAACACTTGACAGATTGAGGATGTTCATTGTGTCAATGGACCTCCTTGGACTCTGGATCGAGTTAGAGAGTGTACTATATATGGTTTGGGTATTTTTGTTTATGTGATGCAGTGCCCCCATGGAAGTAGGGTCTGCTGACCTCCTGGTCAATGGATCTTCAAACTCTCAGAGTTGGATTAGATCTTAGGGTCCCTGCTGGAACCTCCAGGAAACAAAACCACAAGTCCTTTTGCAAAACTTCACCCACGCGAACTAGCACTGGATGCAAGTTTCCTCCACGTGACCACTGACTGTGACCACATGCCTATCCAAAAGGTGCTTCATGACTTGGGACTTTAGGTGTTTTACTATGATTCAACCCCAAATTTACCTATCCTCGAACTCTGAACTAAGACACTAGCGAGCGCTAGCTCCATTCCTTTGAATTTCGACGATGTGACCTCCGGCTATGACCCAGGGCTCAACTCCTGAGTGCTTCGCGACTTCACACTTCGTGAATTTTGCACTCTACTCCTCACGATTTTTCTGAAGTTTGAATCCTAGAAATCCTTAGATCGGATCAATGGTCCTTATCTCTCCTGCAACCAACGGTTTAGATCCACTTTGTGACTTCATGTTTCGAAGGTTTTCAACTGTCCTCCTTGCAAATCCTCTGAATTCTGAATCCTCGAACTCTGGATCTGCATCCACCTGTCAACCTTGACAATGGATGGTTCTAACTACTTCGGAACTTCGGGACTTCATGAGTCTTCTCTCGTGTGCACCTTGAAAGAATTAAAGCATGTTCACTTACCTCTGGATCCAATGGTTGTTGGTCCACATGCTCAGATCTGGTGAATGGGATATTTTCCTCTCCTCTGCGTGATCCTCCTGTTTGGACGTGAGATTCAATGACCCAGATATCTTCCCCTACAACTGATCTAATGGAAATTGTCGCTCCTCCTCCTGATATTTCACTTTCTCCTCTAACTTGGAATATTTCAAATGTTTCAAAGGCTTCACCTTTCATCTACCTTTTGTGATCCCTGATGTGTTGGGTCTCAATGGTGTTTTCCCTCCTGAGCTTTTGTCAATGGAATTTGACCTTGCCCTAGCGCACACTTGCGCTTGACTGGCCTTCAACGAGGTTGTCTCTCAAAAATTCATCTGAGTGTTGGCTTGATGCACTCCTTACATAGGTCTTCCTCCAAAGTGTTCAACAACTCTATATCACCTTGAGCTTCAAATGCTCAGACCTCAAAGGTCTATGTCCCTTTTTCTCCTCAAAGGGGTATAAGTGCCCTCTTGGAAACTTATGCTCAAGCACTCCTTGCTAAGCTTACAGAGTATTCAACAACTCTATGAGTGTCTCCTCCTTGGCACTTCTCTTCTTATAGAACTTGAATCAGATTCCTTTTTTTTCACTCCTTGCACCCACTCAATGCCCTCCTAGCAGAGCTCCACATAACCTTCAAAAATTTTGTTTGTTGTTATGTTCCTCATCTGCACAATATTCCCTCCAGAGTATTCAGTAACTCTGAGGCTCCCATTTGAGTCAGGAAACTATCCTGGTGTGCCCTCCTGGCACGTTCTCCTTGAACTCGATTCAAGATTCAGATGCCCACTCTTTGCGCTGGCTACAAAGCTTCCAATGTTTTGTTGTGCACTCCTTGCACAGCCTAAAGAACCAACAAACAATTCAACAACTCAAAGATAGATAATTTGATCTATCCCTGCAAATGGAAACTATGTCATGCATCTACAACATACATGAACACATAGTCAACATTCATGAAACAAATAACCATACACAAGAAATCAAATGCAAGAAAAACTGATCTTTTTCATTAACATGAATGTTTGTTTACAAAGTGTACAAAATCTCAGACTGCAACAAAGTCTTGGCTCTCTCTTCTCTTCCCTCTTCTACCAACTATATCCCTTAATGAATCTAGATACAAATATCTTTTTACAAAAGAGGGGCTCCTCAAGCCTTTCCCTCCATCTACCTACTCTCATTAATTACATTGAATTTTCATTCAATGGTTGTCTAGTCTGAATCAGATATAGATATCTATCATCCTGTCATCCATTAAAGGAGACATTATCTCTTATCTTCTCAAAGGCATGAATTTGTCTCTTCTTGACTTGCAACATTTAATTACATTAAATACATTTGAAATTTAAAAATGAGGGCAACATGAGAGGGTTGGTGCCTCTGCCCTCCTTGAATGCGCTTTGTTTTGCTGGAATGTTGGAACGTTGCTAAGGTGGAGCGATGCTCCTACATCATACTCCACTACTATGAAAAATTCATGAGCTCCTACTCATGAGCTTCCAAACTCTGTTGAAATCCTCCTGGATCCCAAACTCTCTTCTAGAGTTGTCTCCCTACTCCACTATTTTGCTATTGTTGCTGCAGCAACTTCTTCTTCTCCTTCCCTACTGCTATGGCAGGCTCTCCTCTTCTCAACTTCCCTTTGTTGAATTCTTCTTGTGTTGACCTCAAAATTATCCTCTTGATCTCCTCTATCACTCTTTCCAATTGCTCCAATGGCTGGCTCATCTTCTGCAGTCTTCTTGGCTGCAACTCTTCCTCCTCGTCAATGAGTAGATCAACTTGATCCCCCATGCTATTTTCTTTTTCTTTTGTGGCCTTAGATTGCCACCCTGTTGCAGAATCTAGTTATATAGTCTCATCACCGAGATTCTACTTAACTTCTTCCTCTGACATATTTTCCTCTGTCAGTTCTCCTGCTGGTTGAACTCCATCCTCCTCCAGTTGCTTCCCAGGATGGAATTTTGCTCCATCTAGAGTTGAAGGATAATTGTCCTAGAGTTGAAGGATAATTATCCCATGGATTTAGCATCTGAAATTAAATCCATCATGCATTCCATTCATGCTATTGATGTGAAGATAGACATTTCTCTCATAACCTTCATCAAGGCCCTCTACCCCAAATATTCTCACTACCTTAAATAAATTCAATCTAGTGGTCAATTGAAATCCCTCAAATTTGAATCTTTGGTGGAGAAAATTATAGAACCTAAGAAAGTTTTCAAGAAGAAGATAGTTCATCCCACTAGACATACCATGTGTCTTGCTAAAAAAGGGAAGGATCAATCACATGATTCTTATGGTGGAGAAGGTAGTAAGGGAGTACATGGAAAGAAGTATTTCAAAGGCAAGGGGGTAGGCATAATTAAGGTGAGAGATATTATCTTCATTATCTTTGTTGTGGCAAGAATGGACATGATGCAAAGGCATGTAGGGTCCCATTGGAGAAGATCAATAAATCATGAACAAAAGGAAGAAAACTTTAAATCTCCTTAATTCGCTCATTTTTTTATTGTTCATTGAAATATTGGCATAAATGAAGATTTTTTCAAAACCTTATTTGCTTCTTGGAGATATGCAATGTTTCTTGACATTGTTGTTATTTCCACATGAATTTTTAGAGAGACTTATTTAAGGAATTGAATGATAATGTAGAGGGTATAATATACTTTGTAGATAGATCTGGTCTCAAATCTATAGGAATTGGCACCATTGGGCTCAAGTTTATTGGATTCCTGGATTTTATTTTGCACGATGTTCTCTATCTTCCTAAGTTGTGGAGGAACTTGTCATATCTTATGCACATTCGACAACAAGACCATACCATTCACATGTTTGATGGAAAAGTTGAAATCAGGAGATATTTTGATAAATGGTTTTCATAACATGATGGGAGGATGAGATATTATTGAAGCCGAAAGGGACATCTATGCAGGCGTAGAATTTTCCATACTTCTCTCACCATGATGAAGGTACATTGTCATCCAGTCTCTTGTGGCATACTATATTTGGGAACATCAATTATGCTATTCTTCATATGTCAAAAAAAAATAATGTTTCTAGTTTTCCTACCATTCCAAGTAATTTGAAGCAATGTGATGTATGCATCCTTGTTAAACATATCAAGAATCATTTTCATGATTCCACTTCAAGAGCATGTAGACAACTAGAGTTGATAGAATTTGATTTATATGGCCCCATGCCTATTGCATATAACTTTGGTAATAAATATATCATGAATTTTATTGATGGTTATGCCAATATGTGTTGGATTTATTTGATGAAACATAAATCTTAAGCATTTGCAACATTTAAAAATTTTCATGTATGGATTGAAAATGAAGCACAATCTCATATTGGAACTCTTTGTACTTATAATGGAGGGGAATATACTTCTAATGAGTTCTTGATCTACATTCATGGATCAACTTTGGTACATACACATTCATCCTTAGTATTTTTCCTTTTAATATTATGTTCCTTGTATATTCTTTACTTCATCATTTTTTCTCTTTGAAATGCAATTTTTGGATCAGGCTACTATCAAGTTCCTCGGTTTGCAAATCCGAAAGTCTTTACTTAATTTATTTTATCGAATCCAAAACTTAGTCATTTTTAACTATGTCGAGAGTCTTTTTCTGGGAAACAAATCCATCCATATCCTACAAAGGTTTGTGTCCCACAACCCATAGACATGCATCACCCAGAATGACATTTTATACTTCTATGTCCTCCAAATTACATTTTCTACCTTTTATTCTTAGAGAATTATTTTGAATGTAGATGTGAGACAAACCTCTATTCCACTTACTTTTATCATTTACCATGTCATATGTCCCACATCCCACAATCCCGCATTCAGCATATTTCACTTTCCATTCCCCTTTTTTCACATCCATACTTAATCAGTTTTCATGTTTTCCAACATCACATCACCATTCCTGATGGAATTTAATTACCCTCCACCACATCAACCACCACTTGTGTGAACCTAATACCATTATTGAAGTGGTGAATATTTTGTAAATATTTGTAATAAATTCTAAATATTACCATGCAAGCCAGTAACTTTGAAAAAAGAGCTATGGTGGTTAATAATCAAGGAAATACATGGTAAAATTTAATAAAAGATCAATACACCATGATGTAAAAGGGCTATATAGACATTAGCGCCACCTATTTCTAACAATATAAAGAAGTGTAAATATATTTCAAGTAGAAGAAAGGATGTGTATTGCGGAGACATGATTAACACTCTCACACGAGAAGATCATGAGTTCTAGTGGTCACAAGCTTACAAGTGGTATCTATCTCTCTCTTCCAATGAGAAGGAAATAAACCAAGTATGGAGCTCAAGAATAGCATTGGTTGACTATGTTCTTGAGGTGATAGACTTCAAAGAATCAGTTCTCTAGTGCACAAAAAAAATTATATAGAAAGAAGAAGAATTCAATTTCATGGAAAGCCACCAATCCCTTCGTCTCCCTCAATTTTCACGAGAATGTTATGACTCTTAAAACCCACCATGAATCTCAAGAGTGAGGAATTCGATGAATTATTAAGGAACACAAAGGAGGATCAGATCTCCTCAAGAACTATCTCGCAAGCCCGAGAAATGATAACAATTCTTCTAAGGTTGAGGTAAGTTCTTTGAAATACACTTGAAGATAATTCACCTAGATTTTTTCTCGTATAATTGGATTAGATACCATGTCCTCTGTGTCTAAATATATTTTTATATTCTTCACTTTTCTATTCACAAATATTTCATTATTAACTGGGTCCAAATTATTTCAAATGAGATATCGTTTCAACTGGGTGGTTTGAGAAAAACGTGAAATTTCTATATGACTTCTTAATTGTTATATGTTATATCCTACTACAACATATTCGAAGACTTGTTGAGGGAAAGGAATGTTGATTTCAGGGTAGAACCAGTTTCTGTCTAGTACCTAACTTTATGGAGACATAAAGCTCAATAAAATTTCTACGCAATCCTCAACAGTTTTATTTCTGATTTCAAAAAAATGTTTGTTGGTCCTACTACATCAATATTTCCACTATATGATACCTCCTTTCTCACCAAGAAAAGAATTTTTAAGACTGCAGAGGATTTTATTTTTATGAGACTATTTAGTTTCCAAGGGAAACCCTTCTTTCTCCCCTTTTATGTATCTGATAAAATCTTTGTCACCAAGGTATGCAGATAGTTTAATTATTGGGCACACTTCTTCAATGAAAAAAGGAACAAGAAGTTCATTCCATTTCCCTGGAGATTTGGGGAAATTGTTTTCAAGCATATTTCTCACTTGGATGAATTTGTAGATCAATTAGATCAACTTGGTTTAAAGGAAGCTAAATTCCTTGATGGTTTTGACCCTAAGGACCTATTTTATGCACACATGAACTTGGTGGGATACTCTTCTTATTTCTGTAAGCCTGAATAGTTCAAGGAAGGAGGAGGAGACAATCAAAATCTCCCTGAGACATAAATTGATGAAGCCCTAAATGATGTTGAAGAGTTATCTATCACTAATGAGTGCTACAGAAAAAAGGGTAGAGAAGCAACAAGAACAAAACCTAATTCATTGAGTTTTGCATAGATAGGTGTGTTGACGATTAAGATCGTAACGATGAATTCTGCCCACAAAGCATTGCTAAGGACCTATTATTAAACTATGTTAATAATATAATACTAGTAGGTAGGACCCCCTTGTAGACTAGAGGTGCAAGGATAGACATACTATACATGTTTTGTTGTTGTTTTTGATGTTGCATACACAGTTCTACATGGTTTACAATGCAGTCTCGGTTTCATTTTGACATGGTAACATGTGGATGAAGCATTTTTGTGGAATGTTTTTTGCGATCCAAAACATTTTTATGGTTATGAGGAACATGTTATTACAGTTTCTATGATTTAACCATGTCACTAATCATTTTTATCAATTACCTAGCCACATATATGCAATAAATATTTTAGTGATATCATAATCAAAAGAAAGAAGAAAACTTATGAAAAAATCCTAAAGGGGTTATATGTTGAGCTATGATAAAGGATTATATGCAAATGGAAAAGTTAAAACATGTTAGTGTTAGTCCTAACTACTATTCTATTGTTGGTTAGTGGGCTATGCTAATTTTATTAGATTTTAATGGGGCGCATATAGAATTGCAATATGTATGATGGCATAAAATTTTGGCAAGGGTTAACGTGTAAATGATATTGGGTGGCACACTTGCAAGGGATATCGTCGTAAATTTCAAATGGTTGGCATTGAAAACATGGTTAATTGATTGGTGAATGTTAGGATGTCTCATACTTTGATTTGAATAGGCCAGGTGATGGAAGCAACGTGCATTTATTGCACATCACTCCATACTCTCCCTATCGGCCATTACACTAGCATTGTTCATTTGTTGCATTTTTTTATCTATTGGTTGCGAAGCTCTGCATTTCAGGCTTTTTGAAGAAAGAAGGCTCGACAAACTCACCATTTAAGCATTTTGATATAGGTATGATTCTTTTTCTCTCCATCCATGAGGTATTCTCTATTCTATGAACAAATGATGGCTCAATGATGCTTGTATTATGTGTGTTCCTAGGAATTTTGACTGTGTATATGTGTGTTATATCTTTATGTGATGACTGTAAAATGTTTCGTATTGCAAGAAAAAGAATTGTTTTTTTTTACTGGTGGCTTGGTCAGTTTAATATTGTGATGGGTCTCTATGGAATAATAAGTGAATGGTGGTGCATATGGCTCTTCGTTGATGATGAAGGGTTTCGTTCTGTGTATTACCATCGGTTTTTTTTTTTCCTCACAGTCATGATTGTAACCCTTACCCAGTCACAGAGGGATTGTTCGCAGTTGTTGTGTTATTTCTTCAAACCCCGAGTCATGGTCATTATCCCATTCTTATTGTCTTTTCGCCGAAGTAACCCAAGACCCATTCTTGGTTGGCCCTAACATTAATATATTCATGTATGGTTTTGGTTTGATACAAGGTATATCTCGGCATTATGTCAAAAGGATGTTTGTGTCCTCACTCATGTTTTTGTTAAGTTGTTCAAATATTAAGTAATGGGTATGGATGTTATATCTCTATGTTTCTTCTAATGACTACCACTGTTCAATTAAACTACACCTCTCCTCTGCAAGTGTTAAATGCATCATGTGCACTGGGTTATTATCCACCGACCTTTTCTTTCCTCGGGTGTTAATCAGTGGTCTTGTCCACGTCTTGGAATAATAAGAGGATTGTGTGGCTCATTGCCTTATCTTTTTCGAAGGGTTTTCTGCCTGTGGTTGATAAGTCTCGGAAGACCTCCAACTCTCTGTGTTATGGTTAAAATATGAATGCACCCTTGATTGTCTCCCTACATCTGTTTTTGACAAAGCCCGATTAGATTCCAATTGTCTTTACTCTCTTCGGGCACCTTTTGAGTTGTCAAATATTGGTGTATCATTGAAATGGTTATGGAGGTTTTTTTTTCGCCAAGTCTTTGTCTGGTCCTTCTATGATAAAATTGGTTGAATAAATAAAAATGGGAACAGACACTTGTATAATGTCGAGAGTTGTTTTCTTTTCATTATGGTTTCACTATGTTTTTACCAGTGTGGTCTTGATTTCATATGGAGACACTTGTGTGGTTCTTGTTAGGCCCGATCAGGGTTATGGCCAGTTTCAAAAATGATGCCTGTGTGTAATGGGTTATGTTTTCTTCATTTATATTATTGGATCATTGTACATATTACCAATGGTTTTAAGAAGAAGTTATATCCATAGTGATAAGGCTCAGGTTTTATGTTTTGGTTGACTGTGGTTTCATTGCAAGATCTTGTCGATTGATATGATGAAGATTGTGTATAATCAGGCATGCTTGGAAGTATCTTCATATTTTAAAAGATACCTATGTATATTTTAATTAAAACCGATTACAAATCAGTAGATGATGGATGTTAATTATTATTGTGATGCATTATGGATTATCAGGGGTAGATGTCGAGCATATTACTGTGCATTTTCTTGATTATTTTAAAAGAAAAGAAAGAAAGTATCAACACTTGGTTAAACATGATTGTTAAATGGAAAGGTTGTTTTTTTATAAGTTATGATTTCAAAGATTGTTATGAATTGAGAAAATTTGTGAAATTTAAATATTGGAACAACAAAAAATTTGGTACACAATTGGTAAACAGTGAATGTTGGTTCTTTTTGGATTGATTGTAATACAAAGTTATGGTTATTGATTACTTAATTTGTTTTATGAAAAGTATCCATTAATTTCACTGGCATTCTCTCACTTTTTCACACATTACGAATCCCCTCACATTCTCAGATTCACTTTGCATGCCTTGTTCTTAAAACTAAATTAAAATTAAGTGGAAACTATGTATTGCAACAATTAAAGGATGACACGGAGATGGGTTATAGTTTACATGATTTTGTGATTATAACACAGTTGGTTGTTTAATGATTTGTTGATAAGTAATCATGTTCTACTCCCTTTCCATTTTATCACTTTTCTTCTCACTACAACCCCCTCATATATCCCAAATCCATTATTCACCCCCTTCTCATTGACAAGTATTAATTGATTTTTATGGATTGGATTTCATGGGTTTGATGTGTTTGTTGAGCCAAATTTTGTTTCATATTTAAAGAGATGTCATGTATGGTTTGTTTAAGAAGCTAGTTGTTAATAAACGTTGCATACAAGATGAGCTTCTTCAGTAGAGGAAGCCATGGAAGAAATAACAGGGGCAGAGGGAATTGGAACAGAGGCCCTACAAGGCCTAAATTATTGATACATTTTGATGCAGATCCACAAGAGTTAAACCAGCTCTTCCAAGATGTATTTTTCAACTGGATTGGACAAGGGGTAGTCCAACCTAGGCCAGAAAGGCCTCCCTTCCAACCCCAACATGTTCCTGGTATCCTTGCCCCCCCCCCCTCATGTCACATTACAACCTAAAGTCCCTAAAAATGACGGATGGCAAGAGATTGTTCACCCAGAAGTCTCCCAACATCGTGGTTGGCCCAATTTGTTTCTACATCTCCTCCTTTACCGGTTAACCCAATTGTCCAAATTTCTTCTACAGACTCACATGTACAGTCTTCCCATGCAAGAAAGAGACTAAAAAACAAATCCCACCGCATGCATGATAAAGGAAAAGTTTTTAATGCCCCCTCCTCTCCCTCAAGTGATTCAGCCAAATCCATTTCATCCCTCATGCACTTGAGATATGATTGCTCTCATGTTATCAGTGAGATCAAGCCTAAAGGCTCCACACAACTTAAGGCTAATTCATAAAATTCAAAGGGAGACACCAACAACAAAGGGAAAATTGCCTCCCAAAGTGGAAAATATGGTTTTTAAGTATTTTATTATTGATTGTTGAGAACAGTTGACTACTGAAGATTTTGGACAACATATTTTTTTTGGATATTTTGGATATGGTTTAAAATATCATTGATATTAATTTTCAAATTATGAGAATGATGATGGGAGCCACAAGGAGGGGTGTGTTTGATTGATTGGCTAGTTGTATTTATTTTTGTTAAGAAACTAAAGGGAGTCACAAGGGGTCCCACCTACTAGTTATTATTTATTAAAGACCCTTATTATGATTATATTAATTCTTCCCCTAAACTAAAAATTAGTTGAGTTTTAATTAAATTAACTAAAGGAGGTAGTTGAAGTACTTCAACTAATTTTGATTGTATCAAGGCAAAAAGAAAAGGAAGAACAAGAGGAGAATAGAAGGAGAAAGCATACTAAGGTATGCTCTTGAGTTTTATTGAGATAGGTCAGTTTTCATTCATTCTTTAATTCATTAAAAGCCTAATTCTTTTTTATGACAACAGGGTCCTATTGTAGACAACAAGATTCAAGGATGAATTACATCATTTAGACACTTGTTTTTAAGAGGTGTTGATCTATATTTGATAGTCTGTGTAGACTTGTCTGTTTATGAATTAATTTTCATGATTGATAAAGGACATTGTGCTAAGTCGAGTGGGCAAAAATATGTGGCAAGTTGATCCAACTTTTAAAGTTTAGTTTTTACTTTCTGTCTGAAGTCCTTTTTTATGGTTTTCATCGGGGACATCTAAATTTGACTTTGGTCCAAACTCCCTCAGGGATTTTTGTAAAGAGAATGATTCTTTTGATTTCTTGGAATGAAATAAACGATTTCAATTTCGTCTCATCCGTGTTAATATGTGACTTAGTATTTTTTATTTTGTCTCCACATTTACTTTTGCATCTGTCATATGCAGAAAAATATATAAAAATGTTGAATTTTACAACAATCTTTTAAAAAATCAACCTAAAACCTTGTAACTAATACTTGTGGATTAGGAAACAAATTTTGAGGCTATAAACATAGGGTGATATTCCCATCTATCTTGCCTTAGCCAAGCAAGATCTGAAAATGCTTGAGTAAGATTATTTCATATATTTTCCTCAACATTTATTTGGCGACCATACTGGGGAAATCTTCCATATCTCTCTGGTTTATTTTTATGCTTGAATATCATTGAATATATCTACTTTTCTGATATTGATTCTTTTACTGTTTCATTTCTTAATGATTGTACCTGTTGCAAGGTAGCCCAATATTGAGCTCGGTCTTCAAGATCAAACCAACATTGCTTTAAACTTGTTTAATACCATCTTAGATACCGCTAATACCTAGGTTGAGCTTAATCGCTCATGGGAAGAAATTGAACAAGACATAAGTGCCCAATAATGTTGGGAAGCTAGGCAAAGATAGCCTAGGAATCATCCATAGCTTTCTTTTTCCTTCAATTTTCGATCTTCTTTTCATGTCCTTAGACCCTCATTTTTCTAGGAAAAGAAGAGGTTTATCACTAGAAATTAATCCTATTGTTGAAATAGGAAGAAGTAATGTTGTGTTGTCGACCCAACAAAGTTCTCTAAGAAGAACTTTTTCTGATTCATCTAGTTCGTCTTTCTCTCCCTTACATATAATTCAAAAGATGGAATCTAGTGGTGGCTCAGGTGGAACTAGATTTACTTCTTCATCTCAACCTTCAGCTTCATCAGTGATTGGTAGATTTTATAGTCACCAAGTCCCTATCCAATCTACCACAAACCCCGCCAAAGTCATTAAAAAGTATGGGAATTTTTAGTTTGAAGAAGATGATACAACTACCCCGTGGTATGTTTCCTCCCCTCTTAACCTAGCACCTGCTACTCGTCCAGTTCCCAAATTCAAAGAGCATCTCCCTAGGTTTTCCAGGAACAACATTGTCACTACAAATGAACACTTGGTGGAATTTTCTAATTCTTGTCACAACATAAGAGCCAATGACAACGATACTTTTATGCACTTGTTTGTGAATTCCCTTGAAGGGAAGGTTGTGGCTGATTTCTTTGATTTCCCTACTAATATTTCATCTACTTGGGAGGAGTTAGTTTATTGGTTCAAATATACCTATGGGCAATCCAAAAGCCCAACCGAGCAGTTACAAGAGTACAATAACTTCTCTTATAAGGATGGTGAGACTATCAAGTCCTTCAACTTGCATTTCACTAAATTATACAACCAAATCCCTGAACTCGTTCACCCTTAGAACCAAGCCACTTTCCTACATTATTATAATGCATTACCTTCTCCCTATAGTCATAGGCTTGAGTAAAAATCCATTGATAACCTCGGTTCCACTCTGCACACTTGTTTAGAGTATGAAGAATAGATTGAAATAACAGGTCTTCCTAAGGGAGACTCATTTAATTAGACAGGCATGTCCACCCTATTACATATTGTGCAAGACATGAATAATAGAATGATAGCATATGAGTGGAAAGGAAATGTCCCCTCTCTTACCCCTGGAGTTTCATCTTCTTCTGCACCCCCCTTTATAAATCCAAATGAAAATAATTTTCAACCTAAAGCTATCATGCCTCGTAGTTGGTGTAACTTTTGTGAGGAACACCATGAGGAAAGTACATGTGAGGTAAGGAAGAGTGCCAAAGATAAAATCTTTGGTAAGAGTCTTGAAACTACTATTGTCATCCTAGACTTTGCAGATCCGGAGGATGTTATGATCATAAATACTAGGAATAAATCCTATTCTCCTAAAAGAAAATATGATCCTCCCCGCGCTTCTTATAGCCCAATATCATCTTCACCAGCTGTTATTGTTTAGGTTCCTAAGGCTTCTGATAGTCAAGGAACTAATTCCCCTCTTTCCTCTTCCAAGTACAACATTCTAAATCAGTTGGCCAACATCAAAGCAGATGCAACCCTTCTGGACATGGTTGTTGTTCTTGAACACTAGAAGAATCTAAAAAAAATTCATGGAAGGAAAAGCTTCCATTGTGGTCAACCCCTCCGAAGAGGTAGATGAAAAGGAATTGTCTATAAATAAAGTAGGTGTACATAACTTTAGATACCCTATAAAAACAATCCCGCTTTATATTTCTGTAAAGATTATGGATAAGATTACCCATTGTTTCCTCATTGATGGCGGTTCGGGTCCAAGTGTAATGTCAAAGATTATTATGGAAGAACTAGGCTTGTCTTGTACAAATGAAAACACCAGGAGCATGCTCTCTTATAATAGTGTACAAAAAATATGCGCGCACCCTGAAATAAGGAAAACCCTTAATATTCAGGTAATTAATATGCTAGTGAGTAACTACTCAATCATCTTAGGAATATATTGGCAATATTTGATGGGTGGATACCTCTCACTCAATGAGACACACTTATTTGTTCCTCGAAATGGTAAAAACATCATAGTCCTAAGAGAAGGGAGAATTTCACCTTACATAGAAAGTGTTCCACAACCTAATGTTAATTATATCGAGGATGACCTAGGAGTGTATTCCATTTTTGCCTATGAGGACAACACTACCTTGGAATAAATCGACTTAGATGACGATATCTGGCATATGCACTTTGATGGTTCATGCTCCAGTGAAGGAGGAGTTGGTATTATCTTGTACTCTCTTGTGGGTAAAATTCATAACTTTTCCTATAGGTTAGAGTTTGCTTGCACAAACAATGTCACTGAATTTGAAGCATTATTGTTAGGCATTGAAAATTCCTATAATCTGGGTTATGGCCACCTTACAATTTTTAGGGATTCTGAACTTGTTGTAAACCTTGTACGTAAGATATACTCTCCTAGCAACAAGTTGATGAAATGCTACACCCAAACTATTTGGGAACTTAACTCGAACTTACTATCTTTCAACATCACTCATGTTAAAAGGGAATTGAATTCAATGGCTGACTAGTTAGTTGTTTTTCTAGCCTCTCCTACTCGACAACCTCTGCCACAAAGACTTGTTTTCACCTTTCGATCTTTGTATCGTCCACACATCCCTGACAATATAGATTCATGGAAGTTATTCCCTAATGATGAGAGCATATGTGCTTTCATTCAAAATGAACCTTATAAGACTAAAGAAATTATATCAATGGAAATTAACAGTATTCCTAAAGGCTTGACTCCTCTAGAAATTTCATTTTCATCAAGTGATGTAGGCAACAAAGAGAAACATAAAGAAGAGGAGTTGAAAAGGAAAGTGGGTGGAACCATTTCCTTGAACATTGGAACACTCGAGTCTCCAAAGAATGTTAAAATAGGTGCCCAATGTTCTGATGAAGAAAAATTGAAGTTCGCTAGGCTTCTTGGTGAATTTCAAGATGTTTTTGCTTGGTCTTATGAGGATCTTCATGGTTTTGATCCTGCGCTTATAAATCATGTCATTCATATCAAGGAGGGAATAAAACCAGTTAGGAAAAAACAAAGGCCCATTAACCCTGCACTGGAAGCAACAATTCGAAAGGAGTTGGAAAAAAACTTGAAGGCTAGGATCATCTTTTTGGTTAAGTATTCTGAATGGGTTTCAAATTTGGTTCTCGTTCGGAAAACAACTAGTCAAATCAGATTATGTGTAGATTTCCATGCATTGAATCGAGCTAGTATAAAATATCACTTTCCTCTCCCTAATATGGAAATTATTTTCCAGCAAGTTGCAGGGTCATAGATGATGTCCTTACTTGACGGGTTTTTTGGTTACAATCAAATCAAGGTAAAAAGGGCAGATAAATATAAAACCACTCTTATTACTTGTTGGGGCACTTTTTCTTATGAACATATGCCTTTTGTATTATCTAATGAAGGTGCCACTTTTCAAAGAGATATGCAAATAGATTTTGATGATTTGATCGGCAATATTATTCATATCTATCTTGATGACTTAACTGTGTACTCTAAAAACTAATCAGATCATTTTGGTCATCTTAAAAGAGTTCTCATGCGATGCAGAAAAATTGGCATTTCTCTAAATCCCTTTAAGTCTATTTTTGGTGTTACCAAGGGAAAGATCCTTGGACACATTGTCTCTGATTCAAGAATAAGCATTGATCCTGAAAGGATTGCTTCTATCCTAAATCTGCATGTTCCCACTTCCAAGAAGGAGGTTCAATATTTTATGGGGGTTATTAACTTTGTTCGTAGGTTTGTTCCTGATTTTTTTGTAATGGTCAAGCCAATTCATAATCTTCGTAAGCAAGATTGTTCTTTTTCTTGGATAGATGATGTCGAAA
This sequence comes from Picea engelmannii, assembly GCA_009831015.1. Lineage (NCBI taxonomy): Eukaryota > Viridiplantae > Streptophyta > Pinopsida > Pinales > Pinaceae > Picea > Picea engelmannii. The sequence goes on along the minus strand of ML784987.1, from coordinate 189,286 downwards.
ATTCTTTTGTAGGGATCAAGAAAGCAATCAATTCTGCACCGATTCTAGCGAAGCAGAATTTTGAGAAAGAATTTATGATATATACTAATGCCACAGAGGAAGCAGTTTCTGCTATCCTCATGCAAGGTGATGACCAAGGTAACGAAAAACCAATGGCTTACATGAGTCAAAGCTTGTCTGATGATGATTTTAAATATTCTTTTATTGAAAACCATGTTTTCTCTCTTGTTAAAGTTGTTGAAAAAAATTTCCACTTCATCTTAGGTAAGCACACGTTGGTAAAAGTCCCTTTACCCGTTGTCATGTTTTTTCTCTCACGGACTTATCTTTTAGGGAAGCTTGCACATTGGCTTGCCAAAATATAGGAGCATGATTTAACTATCGTGATGTCTAACACCGTCAAGGGACATGACTTAGCCCTTCACTTAGCTCAACATGTTGAAACTAGTGAAGAAATTGATGAACATGATAGTTCTCTATCAGTACTATTCTACATTGATAATCAAATCCTTCATGTGTCTGAACATCCTCGGTATAAAAATTTGGTCTATTATTTTCAAAATCAAATATGTCTAGATAACTTTGACACTCATCAAAGAAGAAGGCGCTAACTCGAATATGCTAGATACGTCATTATAGGAGACTTCTTGTTTAGAATATATGTCGATGGTATGTTGCTTCACTATGTAAACAATGAGGAGGCACATAAATTGTTGCAAGAAACTCATGGTTCTTCAGATTCTGTTATTCATGTAGGAGGTCATTTTTCTACTAAAACCACTGCTTTTAAGATTATAAAAAAAGGATACTATTGGCCTTCAATTTTTCATGACTCTTATGTTTTTTCGAGATCTTGTGACAAGTGCTAGAAATTTAATGGGAAAGAATGCCTCTAAGCCATGCCCTTACAACCTGTCCTCCTAGACTTTCCTTTTTAAAAGTAGGGTTTGGACTTTATTGGTCCTATTAATCCTCTGTCTTTAGTAGGACAAGTATTTATCTTGACAACCACAGACTATTTTACAAAATGGATTGAAGTTGTCCCGCTTACACATTCGCAGGATGACCAAATGATTTATTTCCTTGAAAATAATATTTTTTCCAGATTTGGTCTTCCTTTGGAAATTATTATAGACAATGGTGCCTCTTTTATTTCTGCTAAGCTGACTCAGTGTTTAGCTAAGTTGGGGGTTAAAAATTTTACCTCATCATATTATTACCCCCAAGGAAATGGGCAGGCCGAGTCTACCAATAAGAATCTGGTGAGAATTATCAAAAGGCTCATCAAAGATAATCCTCGTCAATGGCACACTCTCCTCACTTACGCCCTTTTGGAAGATCGAACTACCACCAAGGTGAGCACTGGTTGCACTCCTTTCCAGCTTTTTATGGTCAAGAAGACATTCTTCCTACTGAGCTCGAACTTTCCTCCTTAAGGTTAATGCTACAGGTCGAAGAATTAAATTATTCTGATGTTTCTCAATAATGAATGCACTCTTGGCTTTAGAGGAGCAAAGGATGGTTTCCTTGGGTAATATAAAGAGAAGACAATAGATTGTTAAAAAATATTTCAACAAGAGTTTCAAAGTTGTCAAATTTAAATTCAATGAGAAGGTATTGTTGTGGGATTCATCTCACGCTGATAGAGGAAGACATTGAAAGTTTCAAAAAATATGGTTGGGTCCTTTTAATATCATTTTTTTCCTCTGTGCAAATTCTTATATTCTAAAGGACTTTCAAGAGTGATTGTTTTCCTACAACACTAATGGTTCTCACTTAAAACATAATGTGGAACCCACTTGGAGAGTTTAACGATGTTTGGATTGTTTTGTATTATAGTAGTTTTCATTTCTGATTTTACATTAGCAGTTTTTCATTTCTACTATTTTCATTTCCTGTTATTTCATTTCTGCTTATTTCAATTTTGTTGTTTCATTTCTGTTGTGACATTTCTTGCTTTTGTTCTTTTGACTTAATTTTTTGTCAAAATGAAATGTTGGATCAGTTTTTCCACAGCGACACTTATGCAAAGTATTGTTAATCAATAACAATCAAGATTACACGACTGTCATGATGTTCCCTTTGAAGTCATCAATGGAATTGTTATCTACTTTCACTGTTGTTTTATGAGATAGTTGGTTTTATCTTTCTTCCACTTTCCTTTTCTTAATCCATTTCGAGATTCAAAAGTTCAAGTTTGGGAAATTTTCTCCTTGAATTCAAGAACAAATTTTAGTTGAATTATTATGCTTATAGGGATAAACTCCCTCATACCTAACACTTTCCATGAGTTATTCCCATATTCCCGGTCATTTTTCCATTAAATCCGCTCACTTCCCCCTGTTGCATAATCATTTTAATTTTTATCTTCTTGATATGATGTTACTTGGTCTATGAAACTAGACATTCTGAGTTCTTAATCTATTGGAAACAGATTTCCCTGGGGAGTTGCAATATTGTTGACGATTAAGATCGTAACGATGAATTCCGCCTGGAAAGTATTGCTAAGGCCCTATTATTTAACTATGACAATAATATAATACTAGTAGGTGGGACCTCCTTTTAGACTAGAGGCGCAAGGATAGACATATTATACATGTTTTTCTATTGTTTTCTATGCTTCCTACACAATCCTACATGGTTGACAATGCAGTCTCAGCTTCATTTTGACATGGTAATAGGTGGATGAAGCATTTTTGTGGAATGCTTTTTGTGATCCAAAACATTTTTATGGTTATGAGGAACATGTTATTACAATTGCTATGATTTAACCATGTCACTAATCATTGTGATCAATTACCTAGCCACATATACAGAAGAAATATTTTAGTGGTATCATAATCAAAACAAAGAAGAAAACTTATGAAAAATCCTAAAGGGGTTATATGTTGAGCTATGATAAAGGATTATATGCAAATGGAAAAGTTAAAACATGTTAATTTGATTCCTAACTACTATTCTATTGTTGGTTAGTGGGCTATGCGAATTTTATTAGATTTTAATGGGCCACATATAGCATTGAAATATGTATGATGGCATAGAACTTTGGCAAGGGTTAACATGTAAATGATATTGGGTGGCGCACTTGCAAGGGATATCATCGTAGATTTAAAATGGTTGGCATTGAATACATGGTTAATTGATTGGTGAATGTTGGGTTGTCTCATACTTCGATTTGAATAGGCCAGGTGATGGAAGCGATGTGCATTTACTGCATGTCACTCCATACTCCCCCTATTGTCCATCACCCTAGCATTGTTCATTTGTTGCATTTTCAATATGTTGTTTGTGAAGCTCCGCATTTCAGGCTCTTGGAAGGAAGAAGGCTCAGCCAACTCGCCATTTAAGCATTTTGATACAGGTATGATTATTTTTCTCTCCATCCATGAGGTGTTCTCTGTTGTATGAACAAATGATGGCTCACTGATGCTTGGATTCTATGTGTTCTTGAGAATTTCGACTGTGTAGATGTGTGTTATATCTCTCTATGATGATTGTAAAATGTTTTGAATTGCAAGCAAAAGAATTGGTTTTTTTTACTAGTGGCTTGGTCAGTTTAATATTGTGATGGGTCTCTGTGGAATAATAAGTGATTGGTGGTACATATGGCTCTACGTTGATGATGAAGGGTTTCGTTCTGTGTATTACCGTCGGTTATTATATTCCCTCACAGTCATGATTGTAACCCTTACCTAGTCGCAGAGGGATTGACTGCAATTGCTCTGTTATTTATTCAAACCCCGAGTCATGGTCATTGGCCCATTCTTATTGTCTTTTCTCCGAAGTAACCTTTTATAGCAATATTTTCCTCACCCCATCCAAACTTGCATAGAAGGACTTTTTCCATTTCCCCATGCAAACTTTTAATCCTTTTTTTGCAAATCCCAGAGCTAAAAATACAATTTTTTCACATATACGCATCTTACCTACTATACAGCATGCATATACACAGGTTGCACCACTACATCCCACATACATCGGGAAATGTGCCAAAAAATGAAAAATAGTGTCAAGTTTCCATGTCACAACACTTGATCAATGATCCTTGAACTTCCATATACTGGAAATGTTATGACTCGACCCTTGATCCGGATTTATGTAGGAACACAATGAAATACAGAAATACACATAAACACAGAGATGCAGCGGAAATAAGACTTCATTTCATTAATAACAAATGACTGAAATATGCTTACAAACAGAATGTAAATAAACTAGCTAAGGCG
>ML784987.1:105289-162403 GCA_009831015.1 Picea engelmannii | reverse complement strand
ATAAGATACGATGCAATCATAATCGATTTGCATAGGATTCATATCATTTTAATCAAATGCCAATATAGAAAGGTTGTTACGATTATTATCAAAATGAAACATGCATAACAATATCCACAAAACTTTGCCATAGACTTCGTTCGTTGAGTGTCAAACAGTTAACAGATATGACCAAAATAATGGTTGTAACCATCACTGACTCGTTATAGTCATAGCATTAATATCATTCGATCAAGTGTAAAGATAGGTAAATTGTTTCGATTGTATTCAAACGAAATCATACTTAATGAGTATCGACCCAACGAATTTCATTATTGATCACCACACAGTCAATAGACAGGGGCATGAAAGAGTCAACAGAATTCATAATATAAACTGGGTAAATAATCAAAACGTATATGGCTGAGTTTAATTATAGAAACAAATCGCCATGCTGGGCATAATCATTTTTGTTTCAACAAATCAAATTTAAACAATACATTTATTGTAATATGAAACGAGCTGATAACGCGGTCAAACGATGTGAATCGAACAGCTTGCACTTTGGTTATGTATTAACAGAATGATATTCGAATTGGTCGAATCAGACACGGATTATAACATTATAACAGTTATGCCAACCATATCGTATAGAATATAACCAATTCAAATCGAACCATTGACTGCGTTCAAAATTGGAATTCCAGAAACAGCGTGTGTTTAGAAAATATTAACAACTTTGATTATCAACAGAGCATTCGATTGAAGCCAGATTAAAACAAATCAAATCTATCTCTAGATCACTCGAATCAAAGCCAAATCCAATCAAAACTTAAACAATAATGAAAATTGATTTATCAAAACAAAATTATATACAAATTTTGCATGCTTATGTGTCCAAGCAAATCCATGCTGGAAACAGAGTTTATGAATTTGTCATATAAACAGGTGATAATCATACCAGTGAAGTTGATTGAGCTACGCCAATTTTGAATTGACGAATGTTGTTGCCGACTCCACGTTCTTAAACAAAATCGAACCAGTTGTTCGCTGCTTCTTATCAGTGGATGGCATCTTACCCTTTTGACTAGAGAGCCTTGCAACCTGGTCTTCTAGAGCTTGAATTCTAGATTGCAGCATTGGAACATCGAGGTAATAGCTTTCTAACCATATGCCACACTGATCACACGGTGGAGCAGCTGGTTGAGATAGAGCAGGAAGGGGTTTCGACGAGTCACCAGGGGTTTCACAGGGCATTTTGATGCTGGGATAATTTGGATCATTTAGCATACAAGGTGGTAGGTTCTTCAAAAAATCGTATGCGAGTTTATCACACAGACCTTCGGAATAGGGATACTCACTTGCTAGGTAACGTTCAACCTCTGAGTCAGAATCTTCACTTACCATGATAGGGTCAGGGTTGACAGGAATTTTCGATTTGTTTCTTGCCATGCGAGAGATTAATCGAGCGTTCTTCTTGCCTTTAGAATTCGCATTAGGTTTCGTCTTGGGCTTTTTAGCCACGGGTTTAACATTTCCCACATCCTCGGTGACAGAATTGGGTAGGTCAATACATGGCTCGAGTAGGGGTTTAGGTAGCAAGGCACTGTAAGGGACAGGGGGTACTAACTTGCTCTCGCTCACCACAAGTTTGTCAACTTGTGGTGGGCTTGACTCATCAAAATTATTGTGTTTAAGAAAATCATTCCAACAGTCCCGACGTAACCCCAAATGAAAAACCACAAGCATTTTGAGTAACCCAAAATGAAATAGGTTGTTGTCGGCCTGGTTTCGTTTGTACCTTTTGGACATTTTAAACAGACTCCTATGCAAGTAGTAAGGCATATTAAGCTCATAGCCTATGAAAACCATAAGTATTGAAGATGGTATAGGAAAACGAAACCATACCGGCCCTCGCAAGTAATGAACTGCTTGGTTACCATCAGCAAGTCATGCCAGCGTTGCTTTAGCATATTTGCAGGCAAACCCTTGTCACAGGAACTCACCCTTCATGACTGGAAGAGTAATGTCCACGGGACATCTTCCACTTTGCAATTTCTCGACCATATCTGTCCGACAACAGGTAGACCAGTAGCTAGACTGAGAAATTGCTCATCAATTTCCAACTGCACATCCCCAACCTTGGCTCGGCAGCCATCGAAGGTTAATGCAAATTGTCGAGCCACGCTAGGGTTATAACCATCAAACTTTCATATGAACAGGAGCCATCCGAATTCTTCCAGGTCATTGTAACCACCATCGAACATCAACAATGCCTGGCAACCATTGGGTTCAGCTCTCACGAATGGAGCCATGGTGCGGGTGCATGGTAGGGTTTGGGTTGAACATACAATACACAGGAGCAAAAAACGTTATGGCTAACAGCTGCAAGCGCTCAAAGGGGAACGAATTAATGTATGCGTGCGAGGGTGGTGGGATTATCACCGCCATGCAGCATATTAATGGCACAGTACAGTGTTGTTCAATCACTCATCATATCATTTAAACCATACTAATCGGCCAACCCAAGAATTTGAGCGGTGGATAATCATATCAACGTGCCAATGTATAGTTTGAAACCACGATCATTCAACGTTAAATCAAACCCATAGTTTAAATATGTACCTGTAATAATTCAAACCAAAGTTATTGAAAAATCCAAAGGTTTGGCCAACGCGCCATGTGTATAACTTCAAACTATTGCCATTCTATATGAAATCATTCCTCATATGTTACTCATGTGCTTGTATGTGCAATATGTAACCAAAGTTTATAAAACATTGTGGAAAAAATCGATAAGCCAAGATCTTTTGATAGTAAGGATCACATCATATAAGAACCAAAATCGATCATAACCCTTATATAATCAAGTATAATTGATGAATTAGCATGCTCAATGCCTTGTCAATTAAATAAAAGTCAAGTTGCGCAATCAAAATAAGGATAAGCAAAGTTTGAAAAATCATTCCAGCCACTTAACAATAAATCAAAGGTAAGTACCAATCAGAATATCGATGAGCAGATCATAACAATTAAAATAACGATGGAGGAGTTTTCATGCTTTCAGTCGTGAAAACTAAATCGAAACCAACTTGCAAATGTCGCTTAAAATGAAAACATTGTCTCCTTGCAAGATGCGACAGTAATTTGAAGTTCAAGAGACATAGGTGTAGGCAGCTTTTAGGGAAATTGAAAAAATTGAATTGGCTGCCAACACACCGGTCAATCTGGTTGATCATGTCATCAATATGGTCATGCCCTTAGTTGAACCAGTTGACAAAGTGGTTGATCCGATACCATCCTTGGTCAATCCTCTAATCTCTCCATCGGTCGATCCTACTCTCCCGCTAGAGAGTAAACCCGATATTGCCCACGTTTTTCTCGTTGATACAGAATCTCCCATGCCAGGGGCTATTCCTCCTTATCCCATGGGACCCCCTCCAAGTAATGAGGCCATCCATTTTGATTGGGGTGTGCTAACTGGACCTCGTCTTCCCTCTCACATTCCTTTCCAGATTACAATACAGGTTTGTGGTCGAGACGTTCCTCAGACACTGATAGATGAAGGTGCATCTGTTAGTATTTTATCCTCTATTTCTTAGCAAGCTTTGGGTTATCCTCCACTTGCACCGGTTACACAGAATCTATTAGCTTTTAAAAGAAGAACTAGTCAACCTTTAAGGACCCTTCCTCAGTTTCCTGTAACTTTGGGAGGGAAAACTATCTTTATTGACATCATGGTAGTCCAAGACCCATTGGATTTTTCTTTAATCCTTGGGCGAGATTATGTCTATGCCATGAAAGCTATTGTGTCCACTCTTTTTCATGTGATATATTTCCCTCACGATGGACAGGTTGTGACTGTTGATCAACTTTCATTCATTGACCCCGCCTAGATTGCCTCCCTGAATGGTTCTTATATGCAGATGGTATCGCCCCCACCACAGGTCATTTATGTGGCATTGTCGTCCATGGCTTCAACTTCTAATGACTTAGATCCAGTAGTTGACATGGTGATCTCTTCGATAGGGTTGTTAGAGCCTGATCTCTTTACTCCTGTCGCAACCCTCGACATGGCATCCTTCCAGAGTGTGTTTCTTCCTTCTAGTGAAGACCTCTTGGAAGCCATGACCAATTTTTGTCCCTTGACATGGTGTCATTCCATAGCATTGTCCTCTTGGAATCCCTGATCAAGAAGGATGTTCCAAGGATAGTTTTTACGTCTCTGAGGCAACCTCATTAAAAAATGAAACATAGGTCTTTGAGCATATTTTTCTGATTTCAAGCTCGTTAAAAAATGAAACCACTTACGAGGATAGATTTTTCGTCTCTATGAAAACCTCGTTTAAAAATGAAACAGAGGTTACGAGCATAGTTCTTGTTTCTGTGTCAAGCTTGTTAAAAAATGAAATAGTTTTCCCCCTCTCTATTTGAGTCAAGTCCTTCGTCTAGTATTTGAAGATTCATTTCATTCTCCTTTGTAGTTGGATGAAACAAAGCTTGGGGGGCATTTGCCTCAGCCTCTGGACTTCATGCTGAAGTTAAGCCGCTAGTTTCTTAAGTTGGGGGCTAAGTACCAACCACCCATGTGTTATGCGTTGGGAAGTCGCAAGCATAGTTTTCTATGGTTCAAGCTTGTGTAAAAATGAAACCACTTACCTCAAGCATAGTTCCCTCTGGTTCAAGCTTGCGTAAAAATGAAATCAGGTCTAAGCATAGTTTTGTTTTGTTTTAAAGCTTGCGTAAAAATGAAAACAATCCCGAGCTTAGTCTTTGTTCTTTCTCATGCTCGTAAATATGTGAGAATGAAACCGAGTATACTTTTATCAATTTTTCGGACTCCTAAAGGTTATACGAGAAAGGAACCCCCTAGAGTTCCCTTTAATCTCTTTTTAGACCCTCTAAACATGAAAAGATTACCGAGCGATCTTGTTCTTTTCATGCTCATTAAAGTATTTGAAGAAAACGTCTGTTGAGAAATAGTTTATCTCTTTTTCGATCTCATCAGACTACTTTACGAAAAAGGAACTGAGAGAGTTCTCTTTAAGTGTTTTTCAGACTCTCTAAACATGAAAAACCCCTGAGTTTTCTTTATTTGGACTCGTAAAACAAACATCAAAAGGCCCATATGGGACCGAACCACTCCTTCCTAGGGTTCATTAAGCATACTCTGAGGGACTCGTTCGAAGGATGAGCTTACATTTACAAGCATATGTTATCCTCGTCAAGCTTGCATAAAAATAAAGAGGTACTCGCCAGAGATGGTGGTGGAAAAATTGGGAAAGAAATGTATCTAAACCTGAATTCTGTGGAAGAGTTTCTTTTGAACATGACACCCTTTCACTTGCTTTGTGTCTAGGTTGGAAAATCCACTTGTCTCCTGATCATACGCCCTTATAATATTACAAATTGGTCTCTGATCCTTGTTGTTGATTCAGTGTTTCCAAGACAGTTGTCATGTCGTCAATATGTTCAAAGAGAAGTTCAACCCAGAAATCCTTCTATTGCGTCGGTCATTTCTGTAGTCCTTAAGCCTTCTATTGCATCGGCCATCCTTGAGTCAGTCCTGAATCACTTGTTACTCTGATCTACATCAAATCTTGTTACTTGTTTCGTGTCATTGATGTGGGATACATTAAGGCCCTCCTATGATGAGTCTTTTCCTGTCAACTTCAACTCATTATTCAGGAATTAGACTTAGAAATTAATTGGTACCTTGGAACTTGCATGCTTCAATGGCAGGTTTCCTCGCTTTCGACAGTGGGTTTTCATTATTGACCCCTGATCAGGAGATTTCGCTAAGTGTTCGACTTCAGCTCATTTATTCGCATTCGTTGGATTGTACTAGTGTACCTTGGGAGTCATTGACATTAATGATGATTTCCCTTTCACTTGTTAACGATATACACTAATGACCGGTAATCAAGTGGTTTCAACCATGTTCGACTTCGAAACATGTATTCACATGATTAGATTCATACTATAGAGTGGTGGAGATGAAGACCCTGGATCTTTTCTAACAGATTTAGGTTGTGTTGGAGTATATTCAGTTTGTACTATTGCATAGATCCACATTGTATGTCTGGTGGCTATGTTAAAATTTGAGTCTTTAACACATACATCCATAGTGTGTTTTTGGTGGCTATGTTCAGATTTGAGTCATATTGGCATGGATCCATAGTGTATGTTTGGTGGCCATGACATGTCTTACTTGACATGGATCTTCGCATGTTGGCATTTATGCTTTGAGTCATTTGTATTCTGAGTATGGGAATGCCTACCTCAGTGATGATATATTATTGTACTGTTTTCCTTGTTTGTTGGCAGGTTTCCAACCGACTGTTCCTTGTTCCTTGTTCCCTACCCACACTCGACAAAGTATTTCAACTATTACTTTGTTCTAACTTCATACTTTGGAGGGCTCTATGTTACACATTATTTTCGTCATCCCTATGATCGTTAATGATGTAAACCTATCTGTTGCCTTCAGAGGGTCAGTGGCCTGAGTTCCTAAAGAGAGAAGGGAGAACTTTTCCTGAGAAAAGAAGTTGCATTTTCCCTTGTAAAAACCCTGTAAAAAAGGAAGCGACATTTAAACGGTATGTCACTCATCCCTCTTTAGTTAGTAAATTCAATATCTAAAACTTAAGGAAAGCGTCATGTTCTAGTTTGTTTTGTTCTAGATCTAGGTGGATCTAGGGAGATCAGTTAGTGTCCGCGCCTACTGATTAGTCTGATAACAATAGGTCACATATGCAATAACAGAAATACTCAAACCATACAAATTCCACTCCCTGACTCGATCTAGAGTCCAAGGAGTTCCATCACTTCCATAGACATCCTCAATATGTCAAGAGTCCTACACACTCAGGAAAAACCAATCAATAGCATTTGTCTATACATAAATAACATAATATAACATCATAATCCATTGTCTCATCATTAGAATCCATAAGTGAAGCAGTCAATCATATAATGAACCAGATCACTTGCACACAAGTGTTCTCAAAGAATAAGTCACATCAGGTGCGTGCAAGAGCAGGATGTTACATACACCCCCTCTTTTTTTAAACTTTGTCCTGAAATTTCACAGTATACAAGTGCAGAAATAAAGTATCTGAAAATATTGAAACGTCTAGCTATCAAACAAAAATGGAAATTGTTGATGCATATCATATGCATCCTACCATGTAGTCGAGTCTGGACTATAATTTCCCCACTGGACCTTGACCTGATCGATTGTTTGACGTCATAGCTATGGAATGAGATGGTCCATAACTCAATTCAATCATGTGCATAGGATCATTTATGTTGCACATTATTTTCGTCACCCTTATGACCATTAATGATGTAAAACTATATGTTGCCTTCAGAGGGGTCAGTGACTTGAATTCCTGAAGAAACAAGTGAGAAGAACTTTCCCTGAGAGAAGTTGTATTTTCCTTTGTAAAAAACCCTATTAAGGAGGATTTTCGCAGGCTTCTCTATATGCAGGGTGCATAAATGCCTGATTTCTTCACCTTGCTCTATAGCTAGGTTGCAGAGTTTCTGTAGGCTGATCTATATCTAGGGTGCGGAAATTCTTGTATGTGGGAAAAACGAGCATCTTCTCGATGCTTCTAGAAGAATAATCTTCTATGGTGACGTGGCCTCCGAACGGTTTGGATCTTACTCACTTTCATGATTTAGTGGGATCATCCTAACCTCCTCACCTTATCCTCTTCAGCTTATAAAAGGAGAGGATCTCTCATGGAGAAATTTAGTTGTTTTGGATTGAGATTGTTATCTTGGTTAGAGTGGCTTTGAGATTTTCTTTGTCAATATAGATTGTGAGTAGCTATCAGATCCATGGTCTCAGAATCCTTGGAGCAAGAAGTGTGTGGGAAGCAAGGAACTATTGGAAGGAACCTGACAACATCAAGGCATCTGGTTGTATCTTTCTTCCACATTATTTAATATAATACAGTGGCATGTTTCTTTCCCATAAAATCATTCTCATTTTATTGCATGACTCCTTGATCACATGCATAGGTTGTCATTGAATATATTATTGTTGCTTTCACTTTGGTTGGTTTGTGTTTCATTGCAGGATCAATATCACAAGAGCACTAGAGCAAAGAAAGGACAACAAAGACATCAGGAAGAAATATTTAAAGGTATTTCACCCATCTCTTGTTTGATAGTAGATTCAATGATTAGAGCCTAGGGAAAACGCCATGTCCTATCTTGTTTTGTTCTAGATCTAGGTGGATCTAGGGGGATTGATTTGTGTCCTCACTTAACAATTAACCCGATAACAACTGACCTAAAGTCACACACAGATACAAGATAAAAATCATGCAATGCCTCAAAGAATGAGGCACGACTAGCCGTTAGGCCCTTCATAATTATGCTCACGTGATGCACATCGGCAAAACCCTTATGCCAATATTTCGCTTCTTCCAACCAATTTTCTTATCATTTTTACTTGTTCTTCCATTTCTTGGATTGCTTCTAGTCCTACCAGGACCCCATCCTCAAGTTTATCCTAGATCAAAGGTGTCTAATATGGTCGCTCGTAGAGAAACTCAACAGTGCCATCTTAACGGTACCTTGATGGTTTTTGTTGCACGCAAACTCGGCTAATGGTAAAACCTATTCCCAATGTTTTTGTTGGTCCAACACACACATACGCCACACAACTTTCCAAATTTGGTTCATTCCTTCGGTCAACCTGTCTATCTGTTGACGGGAAAAATTGACAAGCCATCAACTGGAAGAACAAGTCCAGTGTGGGGTTACCTAAATAACCCAAGTCGTTTGGTGTAACCTATTCTGACGGGTTTAGTGGCTCTGTTAGAAAATCTAAATTCCTAAAATAAAGAAAGGGAATAAACTAACTAATGTTAAAACTATAATATATACATATACTCTAATATAATTATTATAAATGTATTTAAGTGGAGAAAGAAAGCATAAAAATATCACTAATGGAATGAATTTACAGGTTGCAAGTTTTGATGGAAACTTACAAAATTAATGTAAATATGATTGTTTTTTGAGAAGAAGATAAAGAAATCACATTTGATTTTATTTTTTCTAATTATAAATCTAAAAAACTTGAATTAACTAAACTATGAAACAAATATGTACAGATGGTCAAAGCTGATCTAAACTTTCCTGTTTCACTAATACATAAAATGACAGAAATTAGAAGCAGAGAAGATAACCTGATATTAGTTTGTTAAATGTGTTCATGCCTCCGTATGAATCAAGAGCATCCAGCTGCCCCACCCATGAAAGAAATCTGCAATAGGCTTATACTGAAATTTTCCTGAATAAATTCAAAGAATGTATTGGCAGCCAAGATTTATGAACAAAAAAGGGAACACATATTAATCTTGTGATATTATAATTGCAAATGATTATAGTCAGAAAAATCTTTGTGCAATACATTCATTTCATTCATCAACTAAATATCAAAGAAATATTCTGATATTAAAATTGATACGATGATCACAGTCACAATATATGGAACAAAAAATCATGAACGATATCTATAGCATGAACATAATGGAACATAACATGTCATTGAGACTAAATCTACACAACATATCAATATCCCAAGATTAAAGAAAACAAAACATCAATGAAACAACATTTACAATGGACTAAAGTCGAAATGTTGTACGTTGTTCCATTAAGTCCTCAAAATCATTCGTCCATAATTGGTTCCAAGCCAAGATGCCTTCATTTACAAAATGTAGAGCATTTAAAGTGTTTTGAGATCTCATCTTCCTATCTCCTAGGATAGGATTAGATCTCATGAGATCAAAATATTACAAAAATGGAGGGCATACAGCCACTCATAACTGAATTGTTTATTTTCAAAATTTAATAAAGTTTTTCTTTCTTTACAAAATAAACAGAAAAGATATACTAATCATCTAAATCGAATAGGTTCCACCACAGGAAATCAGCATCAAGATATACCATGTCCTGAAAACAAAACAGGAACAAGTTAGATAATTTATTAACAACTAATTACTAATTTTTTATTTAAAAATGACTTGGCTACAGAATCAAAAGATTATGTAGCCAATCTTATCTTGGTAAAAGAAATCTAGTTTTAAATTGATTTGATTCAAAAAGATAACATGAATGTAATAAGAGGGAAAAACCATTTTACCATTTCAACCAACGACTAAACATGGATCAGAATAGCTCGGAATTGATTATGGCATTAACAATGTCTGCGTATTTTATCACAATGTTACCTGTCTTCTTAAGACGTTTATCTTGTCTCTCCTCATTTTCTCTGAGGTCACAATTTTATTTGCTAAGTAATTCACTGTGAGCTGTGAGTGTTTTAATCCAATCTTGGAGGATGGGAATATTAGTATAATATCGTTCAATCCAATGTAGGCAGACCTCACATTGTGCAGGAGGAGTGATATGTTGGCGAAGTGTATAGTCAAGTCTAGTTGTGTCAACAGTACCTGTTATGTGCCCTTCACCAATCCTAATACCAGTTAACCCATCGTTTCCCTTGAGACACGGTGGAAGATTATTAACAAAGTCATACAGTTGAGCAAGATCAGATCTTTGACGATCTAGATCTTCTTCTACCAGGAAATCTTCAATTTTGGGATCTGAGACCTCATTGACCTCGATCGGGTCGATTGAGCTCAATTTTGGTTTAGCTCTATTCCTTAACCTTCTCAAAATCAATCGACCAACTCTTTTATTTCAAAACCCTAACACTATGTGTGTTTGTTTTGACTGTTTGCGAGATTCGTCAACACAGGGTTTCACAGTGGCATTATGGTTGGTATCCAATTTAAGCACAGGAGGATCATTCAACTCAAAAATAATAGAATGTTTCTCATGTGGGGATTGATTGGGCATTACATTGTCCAGAGGGTTTGTATTAGGCTCATTATTCGGAGTGTCAAATTGTTTTTTCTCCAATGGTTCACTCGAATTAGGGCCTTCTACAAGAATGGTAGAAACAAAACCATTTCTCGCTAAAAATCCATCCCAACAATTGCCTATGGTTTTCAAGTGGTGAGTTAACAGAATTTTGATCAAGCCATGGTGGAAAAGACTAGAGTCGAGGCTTTGTTTTGTATACCTTTTAGACATCTTGTACAGGCTTCTCAACAAATAGGAAGGCACATTCAAATGAAAACCTATGAATTTCATAAGAAACCATATATGATAGAAAAAAACTAGACCATAATGACCATCATAGGTCACAAACTGTTTAAGGATCAATAGGAGACCATGCCACCTACACTTAATTAAATAAATAGGGATACCTTTCTCGCAACAATCGATTTTGCTAGAGGTCATGAAGAAGCTCCATGGAACTTCTTCAATTTTCGAGTTCTTGAACCACTTCTCATCGGTGGATGGAATCCCTATAGCTTCACTGACAAACTCTTCAGTTACCTCCAACTGGATATCTCCAATTTTTTCCCTATACCCATCAAACATCTATGCAAATTCCTTAGACACGTGAAGGTTATACCCTTCAAACCTTTTGATGAAGGCATCCCAGCCATGACCTTTAAAATCTTCGACTCCATCATCATGAGATAGCAATTCTTGAGCGCCATTCGTCTCTATTCAGACAACAAGAGCCAATTAAAAATATGATTGGACTGTAGTAGGGGCGACTCAAGATAGCTCTGGGTTTAGATGGCAAGAGTAAAAGGAACAAATATGAGCAGATAAAATGGAAACAAACCAAGAGAAACCCCTGTGCAATCATAGTATGAACATCAAGGGTTTGGATATTGAGGCTTGAGCACTCCTAGTAATAAAAACCTCACATAAAGAGCATGAAAAAAACCCTCAACCCATAATGAAAAGCTTATTAATTTACTCAGTCAGCAAAAGGATTAAGTACAGGGTACGATATTTGCGCATTAATTCTCATGAATAGCATGACCATAGTTTTTTTCAAATGGTTTAAATATATCAACACAAAGAAATCAAATGAAAACCAACTAAATACATAGAAATCATATCAATAGTCAAAACATTCAAAAGGTAAGTCATTCAAGTGCTAGATATAGAATGGATACAAGCACAATGACCCTTTAAAAGAATGTTTTGAATAGGAATATAATACGAAACTAAGTTTTCATGTTTGATTCATGCTTTCAGTCATGAATCAAACATGAAATAGAATGAAAAACACATATTTTAAAGAATTAATGAACATCTTTTAAAATCCAGTAATCATCTCCAAATGATAATATTTACAAGATGAGGTGAAGGCAACTACAGAAAGTGTTGTTTGTCTTTCAAATAGAGAAATTGCGTAGGGCTGCCAATAGTGGCGACTTACTGGGTGAAGCAGTTATCTCTGCATCACTAAAGAATTCATGTTAGGACAGATCAGAATGGTTGGAAATTAAAGAACAATCGATAGTAAGTCAAGCATCCCAATCAAACTCAAAAACATCACACAGTCTAGTGTCAGATGTCTTTCTGTCCAAATTCAATCTGGTGACAAGTTTTAATTATGAGAGAGATGATATTTAAGCCAATGAATTTGATATTGTTGACAGGGCCGATGTTGCCAGCAGGCATCCATAGCCTTGACAGGGATGTCAATTAACCCACTCTGACACCTCTACCCTGTCCAAGAATTATCAATTCAAGATGAAGGACATTTTTCGATTACTATCAAAATTTATACCTAATAATTTTCTTTGAACCCGACATTGCTTCATTGCCAACAAGCCTATTCAGTACCCCGACGAAGTTGTCTTGGAATCATGCATGCATTTACTCGTTGCCTGCAAACCTGTTCAATATCTCGACGGTTTTACAGAAACTTCCCACATCTCTCTATAAGTTATTTACAGTTTGACATAAATTTTATGATCTTCAGAAGAGAGGGGTGATGCAGAAAATTTTAGATTTTGAAACACTTGATATTTTCCAACTTAATTTTTCACTTGACGACCTTCATCATGATTTGAAATTAGTTTTCTGATAAGAATAACTTTTCGAGGACAGAAAGGCATACTTGAGCTGTTTTCTTTAAAAACAGGGACATTGTAAAGAGCTTTAATGATGATCGTATCTTCTCATGATTATAAAGTGAAACCAGAAAGACTATTATGAACAAGAAGTTTCTTTTACTAGTCTGAGTTTTAGAAACTTACAACACTGATACTTTGGAATGACCACGACTGTTTCTTTATGATGAGACATTCTGGTTTACTTTCATGAACTAAATGGTGACCCAGACATAAATTTATTCAGAAAACAAAACAAAAACAAGGAAAATGAAAAGAACCAAAATACAAGAACAAAAAAGAAACTTAAAACAAAAACAAATATATGTACAAAGAGGTGAATTTGGTATTATCAGGTGAAGTGTATTTTGAGGGCTTGGCCATTCACTAGGAAAGTGTCTAGATATCCCTCTAAATTGTGCAGACGGACAGAGATGGGACCTAGTTTTTCAGAGATTACAAATGATCCCAACCACAGGTTCTGGAACTTGGTGTGTTCCCCTTTTCCCTCATGGGGTTTATCCCATTTGAGAACTAGGTATCCTACCTCGGAGTTTCTGTCTGAAGAGAATTTTGAATCAAACCAACTTTTTACAATCTGTTTATGTTGATTCAACTTCTTATTCGCTTGTGATCTCACTTCCTCTAGTTTTAACAAGGCATTAATTCATCTTTCCAGAGGAGGGTAGTCCTCTTCTTGGACTTTATGCGATAATTGCAGAGATGGAAGTAAAACATGAGGAGGTAGGATTGCTTCTCTCCCATAGACGAGGAAGAAAGGAGAATTACCAATAGAGGTTTTAGGTGTCACTCTATCAGCCCAAAGTGCATTAAATAGTGAGTTGTGCCAATTCTTGTGATTTTCAGAAACTGTCCTCTTAATAATCTTGATCAAATTTTTGTTTTTTGATTCCATCAAACCATTTCCTTGGGGGTAGTAGCTGGCAGAATTTTTCAATTTAATCCCTTTTTCTAAAGAGAATACATTCATAACCAGGGATGAGAAATAAGATGTGTTATCAAAGACTAAATATTTGGGAATGTTGAATCTAGTAATGATATTGGAATTAAGGAAAGATATTACCTGATTCGTGTTTACCACTTTTAAAGGTGCAGCTTCAGACCATCTGGTAAAATAATCTGTTATCGTAATGATATATTTGTGTTTTTTTGAGGAAGAAGGGTTAATTGGTCCTATGATGTCCATACCCCACTGCTAAAAAGGTGAATCTACAGTAACAGGCTGTAAAGGGAATGCTGCATTTTTTACTCGTCCAGCAGCCTTTTGGCAGATTATGAATTTACGACACAATGCATGAGCATCTTTAAATAACGTTGGCCAATAGTACCCATCTCTCAACACTTTGTGAGTAGTGGTGTCTCCACCGAAGTTTCCACCAGCTTCACCTGCATGAATTTCAGATAGTACTTTCTCTACTTCATCTTTTTCCAAACAATGCATAAGAACACCGTCGAAATTCTTTCGAAACAATACATCATTTATGAACTGAAAAGATGCAAATTTTAACTTGAGTGCTCTTCTGTTTTTAGGATCAAGATAGCAAGGAGAATATCCATGTGTTAAATAAAATTTTATGTCATCATACCAAGAGTTAGTAGCAACTTGTGTACAGCTGATTTGTTTTCCATTGTGTTGATTCATAGTTAGAGTGTTAATTTGACTTTCATGTTCTTTAACTGAATTAGCGACTAGTTTACACAAGCCTTGACCTCTAACAATTTGTTTATGGGTTATTTCGAGGTCATATTCTTGTAACACCATCATCCAATTTTCTCGTTTTTCACCTAATTCCTTTTGTACTAACAAGTTTCTCACGGTGAGGTAAGGGACAATGACTTTAGTTCTAGATTTCAGTAGATATGAACGGAAGTGTTTCACTGCTTTAAAAACAACATACACATGTTGATCTACAGCTGGGTAATTTAGCTTTGCTCCTTTGAAGGCTGATCTCATGAAGGCAATGGGTATTTCATTGCTTTCAACATTCTTTTTTGTCAACACAGCAGCATAAGATTGATCAGAGGAGAAAGTGTAAAGATTGAAATCTTGGGAAAAATCGGGGCTCATCAAGGAAAGAGATTCTACTATTGCTTTTCTAATAGAATCAAAATCATGAATTTCTTGGGGTCCCCAATGATACTGAACATCCTTTTTAATTAAATTTTGTAAAGGCCTTACCATTTCTAAGAAACTTGGGACAAATCTTTTGACGAAGTTAATTCTTCCTAAAAAGGATTGCATGGATTTTTTGGAAGAGGGAGGGGAGAGTTTAGCAATAGCTTAGGTTCTTTCCAGATCAATAATCATTTTGTCTTTGGATACTATGAACCCAAGTAATTTTAATTTTTCTACCGCAAAGACATATTTCTTAGGGTTGAGAGATATGCCATACTCGCGACATCGTTCTAGGACATCCCTAAGGTGAGACAAGTGATCTTTCCTGTTTTTAGAAAAAACGGTAACGCCATCAAGATAGACCACTATTGATTGATTTACAAGAACACGAAAGAAAATTTCCATTGCTCTTTGGAAAGTGGCCCCAGCATTTATAAGCCCAAAAGGCATCTTCCTGTAGGCATAAGTCCCCCGTGGGGTATGAAAAGTGGTCTTGAGCTGATCTGGGGGAGACATGAGGACCTGGTTATATCCTAAAAAACCATCTAGCAGAGATAGTCTTTCTGAACCAGATACCTGATGAAGGATTTGTTCCATTGGAGGAACGGGATAATTGTCTTTATCAGATGCTCAGTTCAAGTTAGGAAAGTCGACACAAAGTCGAATTTCACCACTTTTCTTCCTTACAGGAACTATATTAGACAACCATCGTGTGTGTCTCACCGGGAAAATTATCTTTGCATTTAGTAGTTTATTCAGTTCTTTCTTGACAATAGGTTCTAATTTGGGGTGCATCTTTCTTAATTTTTGTTGAAAAGCTTGAGCTTGTGGTTTCATGGGGACAACATGTTTTATTATATTAGGATCAAATGTTTTCAAGCCATCATATGTCCAGGAAAAAATGTCTTTAAATTCTTTAAAAAAATTAATAAAGGAAGATCGTTCCTACTCGGAGCATCCCGTTCCCAAATTAATATTCTGAGGATTTTCCTTAGTCCCTAAATTTACCGTCTCATAAGTCAAAGAAGAATTGTTTGTTTTACAATTAACTGAGCCTCTAAACTTATCATGCAAGTCATAAAACCTCTCTAGTCTTACAATGGATCTGGGGATAAAGTTTACCGTATCGGACGTCGATTCATAAGATATAGGATTTGATATTACCATGAAGTTGTGGAGGTTTTTATCGTGAGTGCCCTCATTTATGACTGTGCCTTGGAAGGTTTCCTCCATATGAAAGAAGTTGATGATTTGACGGTCATCATTGAACACTCTCCAATTGGTGATGTTGCCTGGGATCGATGGCCTGAACAACAATTCAATTGAAAATGCATTAGGAGAAAGACCTTCTGCAAGCAATAGTTTAGAAGCAACATTAGCCAATATATCAGCCTCTGAATTACTTAGTCTAGGAATGGAATTTATGTTAAATGATGAGAATTTTTTCATTAAACTCCATACCTCAGTTTGGTAAATTTTCAGATGTGGTGACAAGAAATGTATGGATTTTTTTGCCTTCCTGACCAAGATTTCTGAATCACCGAATACAAATAAATTCCATACGTCCATATCCAGAGCTTTCCTAAGCCCTTGTAAAAGTGCTTCATATTTGGCAGCGTTATTAGTGCACTCAATCTCTAATCGATAGGCAATGAAATTTTTATTACCCTTGGGATCTATGAGTACACATACTGCACCGGCTCCTTCTTTGGATTTGGATCTGTCAAAGTGCAATGACCATATTTGAGCTTCATCGGCAGTGTTTGACACACTTGGCGAAGCTGATGACTGAGTACAGGTCACAAGTTCTAATTGTTGCTCAGGATCAGTGAAAGGGGAAATCTCGGTCATGAAGTTACCAAAAAAGGTGTTCATTCCCTACATTTCAAATGAATTAGTAGATGCAGTTCATTTGCATCATTAAAATCCATCATGGTATGCTTGAGATAGCGTTCATGATTTATCCTAATTTTGTTAAGCTGTCCATTTTCTGGTAGCCACAAATGAGACCAATCAGTGGCAAAGTAACCATCCAGTTGTTCGGACCAATCCCTGCTTAAAAACAAACCATAGACTTCAGGGATGTCAACAACAATGATGTCAATAATTTGGTGAACCTTAGGATTAGAAGATAACCTAACCAGAACATTCTTAAGTTCATCGATTACCTTAACGTTCGTCCGATCAAGATGAATGATTTTGAGATTAGAAGGTTGAACTTCTGCATTGATTTTTTGACAAATGGATAAAGGCATCACATTTGATGATGTGACAGAATCTACCATGCATTTATGTACATTCCTATTGAAAATTTCAAAAGTTTTTAAGAAAGGAGGGACATTTTTACGAGTGTTAACCACAAAATTATGCTGATTTTTTTCCACTGTCCCTGAAACAGTTTATCTACATTTGATACAGTTTTTTCAGCTAAATCCCTTTTATCCAAAGGTTTAGATGTCGTTTTAGTAGGGATCTTTTTGGCTGTTTTAGAACTAATTTCTCTAGTTTTCTTGTTGCTAGGATCATTGTTCTTACTGTTGTATGTGATACTTTGAAGCATTTTCTGCAAAATAAGAGGGCATCAAAGTCCCATGGAATAGAATATTTTCCCTACACGGGTAAGGCCTGAAAAAAGTAACCCCCTCTTGAGTGGATGGGGCGTCGCTTGATGGCCAAAAAAAAAGTCGATTTGGAACGTCAAAAGATTGAAAACAGTAATATTAGCCCTTAGTTTTTTTAGATCTTCAATTAAGTCATATTCTAAAACTGGGGCTACTAAACTCTGTTTTATTTCATCTTGTTTCGACTGTTTTGGAGGCACATTACTACTCACTTCAGAAGAAGGTTTTCTCTGTGTTTTTCTTCTTGTATGGTAAGGATGGACAGTTTCAAAGTTTGCTTGAAAAATACTATCAGAGAAATGTCCGAGATATTTGGAGATGAATCTTCTTCTTCCAGTACTTCTTCCTCAGCTATATTTTTAGAAATTTCAGGAGGGGCAGAAGCAGGATTATCATTTACTTCTAGAATAGTTTGCAAAGCATACTACAAGCTTTCAAAATTGAGACCTTCAGTGGTCGGATTTGGCCAATTGGGAGGAAAAGGTTTTTTGAAAGGAGGTTTAAGACTTCATTTTCTTGAGGATGCCTCCTCAGCTGATATATTCAAGTCCACGACTTGATTTGATATTTTTTGGAAAGCTTTCTGCAAGCTTTCTAAGTCTAAAATTCCAGGCTAACTTTTGGCTTGAGGAAGCCTAGTAAGGATTTCTATTTTCTTTTTAGAGGATGAAGTTGTTTCAGCTTCACTATTGAGATTATCTTTCAAGCTTAATATATTCTTTTCGATTTGGCTTGCCTCCTCAAAGGCTTCCAAGAGCATGTTCTTCTTAGACCTTTTGACCCAAATTTCTACGTTGTTCTATAGAGCTTTGGTGTAATATGCAACAATTAGACTTTCAGTGAGCATTGAATCTATGGGAATTTGATTCTTGAATGTAAGAAATATCTGGTTAAAATATTTTACTTTCTCTTTAGGGTTCATTTTTAGGTTGGAGATATCCATAACCAAGACTTTAGGAGATTTATCATCTCCAAACTTCCCTAAGAAACAGGTTTCAAACTTGTCCCAGGAGACAATGGTTTGGGGTTGTTGGGCGAAATACCACATGGAGGCATTTCCCTCAAATGTATAAGGAAAGAGTCTGCATACTATGTCTTCATTCTCTACACTTCAGAGTCTAATGGACAACATAAACTTCTTTATGTGATCTTCAATAGATTTCTTAGAATCTAGATCAAATTTAGGCAACCATATCTCCGGGTGTTTTAGAAATGGGTGTTGAGGTCTAGGTACAACCACAACATATTGATCGAGCCAAGGTCTGGTGAGATTGTTTTGGTTTTCCATGGGTGTTGGTGGTGTCAAAGGATGAGATGGTTTAGACGAGGATCTTCCTTCGTCAGATGACTCTCCTCCCAAAGAGGATGGAGATGAACCAGGTGGGGAAGGTGGGATACCAGATCCTCCAACTCCGAGAGTAGGTGTTTCGATAGGATCTGTAGTATTATCTCCTAAAGGATTTAAAATCATACCAGTGCCTTCAAGTTGTTCTCTGATATCATTAAAATCTAAGGGTTGATTAAGTGGCCTACCAAGTTGTCTGATATGGGCCAAGGCACTATGTTTCCTTATAAGTGACTAACAAACAATTTCTTTTATGTCGGCCCCTTGAGGAGCTGGTGTCATTGGTTCAATGGGAAACTCAAGATTATAGTTTGAGGTAGTTGGCTTTTCAAGCGTAACAGTGTTTTCTGAATGACTATGCATTACGATAGGGGAGCGAGTGTGTGGGGGAGGACTCTTACGACTTCCACGTGCCATCAATTGAAATCAGGCCCTCCTAGCGCTATTTTTTGACGGGAAAAATTAACAAGCTGTCAACTGGAAGAACAGATCTGGTCCGGGGTTGTCTAAATAACCCAAGCCATTTGGTGTAACCTGTTCTGACAAGTTTAGTGGCTCCATTATCCAATCTAAATTCCTAAAACAAAGAAAGGGAATAAACTAACTAATGTTAAAACTATAATCTATACATATACTCTAATATAATTATTATAAATGTATTTAAGCGGAGAAAGAAGGCATAAAAATATCACTAATGGACAGAATTTACAAGTTGCAAGTTTTGATGGAAACTTACGAAATTAATGTAAAGATGATTGTTTTTTGAGAAGCAGATAAAGAAATCACATTTGAATATTTTATGTTTTCTAATTATAAATCTAACAAAACTTGAATTAACTAAACTATGAAACAAAGATGTACAGATGGTCAAAGCCGATCTAAACTTTCATGTTTCACTAATACATAAAATGACAGAAATTAGAAGCAGAGAAGCTAACCTGATATTAGTTTGTTAAATGTGTCTGTGCCTCTATATGAATCAAGAAAATCCAGCTGCCCCACCTATGAAAGAAATCTACAATAGGCTTATACTGAAATTTTCCTGAATAAATTCAAAGAATGTATTGGCAGCCGGGATTTATGAACAGAAAAGGGAACACATATTAATCTTGTGATCTTATAATTGCAAATGATTAAAGTTAGAAAAATCTTTGTACAATACATTCATTTCATTCATCAACTAAACATCAAAGAAAAATCATGATATTAAAATTGATATGATGATCACAGTCACAATATCTACAACAATAAATCATGAACGATATCTATAGCATGAACATCATGGAACATAACATGTCATTGAGACTAAAGCTACAAAACATATCAATATCCCAAGATTAAAGAAAACAAAACATCAATGAAACAACATTCACAATGGACTAAAGCCGAAATGTTGTACGTTGTTCCATTATGTCCTGAAAATCATTCGTCCATAATTGGTTCCAAGCCAACATGCCTTCATTTACAAAATGTAGAGTATTTAAAGTGTTTTGAGATATCATCTTCATATCTCCTAGGACAGGATCAGATCTCATGAGATCAAAATATTACAAAAATGGAGGGCATACAACCACTCATAACTAAATTGTTTATTTTCAAAATTTAATAAAGTTTTTCTTTATTTACAAAATAAACAGGAAAGAGATACTAGTCATATAAATCGAACATGTTCCACCTCAAGAAATCAGCATCAAGATCTACTGTGTCCTGAAAACAAAACAGGAACAAGTTAGATAATTTATTAACAACTAATTACTATTTTTTTATTTAAAAATGACTTGGCTACAGAATCGAAATATTTTGTAGACAATCTTATCTTGGTAAAAGAAATCTAGTTTTAAACCGATTTGATTCAAAAATATAACATGAATGTAATAAGAGGGAAAAACAATTTTACCATTTCAACCAACGACTAAACATGGATAAGAACAGCTCGGAATTGATTATGGCATTAACATTGTCTGTGTTTTTTATCACAATGTTACATGTCTTCTTAAGGCGTTTAGCTTGTCTCTCCTTGTTTTCTCTAAGGTCAGGATTTTCTTTGATCAGTAATTCACTATGATATGTGAGTGTTTTAATCCAAGCTTGGAGGTTGGGAATATTAGTATAATATCGTTCAATCCAATGTATGCATACCTCACATTGTGCAGGAGGAGCAATATGTTGGCAAAATGTACAGTCAAGTCTAGTTGTGTCAACAGCACCTGTTATGTGCCCTTGACCAATACTAATACCAGTGAACCCATCGTTTCCCTTGAGACACGGTGAAATATTATTAACAAAGTCATACAGTTGAGCAGGATCAGATCTTTGATGATCTGGATCTTCTTCTGCCAGGAAATCTTCAATTTCGAGATCTGAGACCTCATTGACCTCGATCGAGTCAATAGAGCTAAAATAAGGTTTAGTTGGATTCCTTAACCTTCTCGAAATCAATCGACCATATCTTTTATTTCAAAACCCTAATTTTGTGTGTGTTTGTTTTGACTGTTTGCGAGATTCATCGACACAGGGTTTCACAGTGGTGTTATGGCTGGTATCCAATTTAGTCACAGGAGGATCATTCAACTCAAAACTAACAACCTGTTTCTCATGTGGGGATTGACTGGGCATTACCTTGTCTAGAGGGCTTGTATCAGGCTCATTATTCGGAGTGCAAACTTGTTTTTTTGCCAATGGTTCACCCGAATTAGGGCCTTCTATAGGAATGGTAGAAACAAAACCATTTCTCGCTAAAAATCTGTCCCAGGAATTGCCCATGGTTTTCAAGTGGTGATTTAACATAATTTTGATCAAGCCATGGTGCAAAATGCTAGAGTCGAGGCTATGGTTTTTATACCTTTTAGACATCTTGTACAGGCTTCTCAGCAAATAGGAAGGCACATTCAAATGAAAACCTATGAAGTGCATAAGAAACCGTATATGATAGAGAAAAACTAGACCATAATGACCCTCACAGGTCACAAACTGTTTAAGGATCAATAGTAGACCATGCCACCTACGCTTAATCAAATAAATAAGGATACCTTTCTCGCAGCAATCGATTTTCCTGGAGGTCATGAAGAGGCTCCATGAAACTTCTTCGATTTTTGACTTCTTGAACCACTTCTCACTGGTGGATGGAAGACCTATAGCTTCACTGACAAACTCTTCAGTTACTTCCAACTGGATATCTATAATTTTTTCTCTATGCCCATCAAATGTTTGTGCAAATTCCTTAGCCACATGAAGGTTATACCCTTCGAACCTTTTGATGAAGGCATCCCAGCCCTGACCTTTTAAATATATGACTACATCATCATGAGATAGAAATGATTGAGATGCATTTGGCTCTATTCGGACAACAGGAGCCATTAAAAATATGACTAGACTGTAACAAGGGTGACTCAAAATAGCTCTGGGTTTAGATGGCAGGAGTAAAAGGAACAAATCTGAGCGGATAAAATGGAAACAAACCAAGTGAAACCCCTGCGCAATCATAGTATGAACATCGAGGGTTTGGTTATTGAGGCTTGAGCACTCCTGGTAATGAAAACCTTGCGTACAGAGAATGAAAAAAACCCTCAACCCATAATGAAAATATTATTAATTTACTCTGTCAATAAAAGGATTAAGTACAGGGTACGATAATTGCGCATTAATTCTCACGACTAGCATGACCATAGTTTTTTGCAAAGGGTTTAAATATATCAACACAAATAAATCAAATGCAAACCAACTGAATACGTAGAAATCATATCAATAGTCAAAACATTCAAAAGGTAAGTCATTGAAGTGTTAGATATAGAATGGATACAAGCACAATGACCCTTTAAAAGAATGTGTTGAGTAGGAATATAATATGAAACTAATGTTTGATTCATGCTTTTAGTCATGAATCAAACATGAAACAGAATGAAAAATGCAAATTTTAAGGAATTAATGAACATCTTTTAAAATCCAATAATCATCTCCAATTGATAATATTTACAAGATGAGGTGAAGGTAGCTACAAAAAGTGTCGTTTGTCTTTCAAATAGTGAAATCATGTAACGCTTCCAACACTGTCTCAGGGACATGTTGTACTAAAGTTCACTGGTGTTCCCAATGCCTCTTAGGAAACTCGTCCAAAATCATCTTGCAAACATCGATTCCCTTATCATATATGACTCTTTTGGTACGTCTCGCAATCTCAATATCTTGTTTATATAAACTCTAGCTATACCTGGTGCTTGATGCATCGTATGCACAGGGACAAAATGTGAAATATTCGTCAGAGTGTCAACTGTCACGAAAATTGAGTCATGCCTTCTTGCCGTCAGCGAGAATTTCCCCAATGAATTCCATTGAAATGACCTCTCATTTTGATTCTGGAATAGCATGTGGTCATAGCAATCCTGTCAGATTTCTATGTTCAACCTTCATCTACCCACCTTCTAGACATCTTGCCACACACTTGACGATGTCCGCCTTAATCCCTTCCAGAAGAATAAGGGCTTAAGGTTTGTCCTCGTCTTCATGAATATGGGATGAGCCATGTACACTACTCTATGAGCAGTGTATAAGATCAAAGATTCGCAATTCATCATTGGGCGTTAAGTAGATTTGGTTACTATATCTCAATGATTCATCGTTGTACACAGTATATCCCTCAATTTTGGTACCAACATGGTGTCTTGTCCAATAGAATTCCTTAACATCTTTATACTAGTCACCATCACGTTGTAGTTAGAATCATTTCACAAAGATTTGTCTAAAGAGGCACCACCGACCATATGCGCGGTCTCTGACTCAACGCATCCACAACTCTATTCATTGTTCCTTTTATGTAGGTAATATCAAAGTCGTACTCGCTAATCAGTTTTTACCAATAACTTTGTCATTCGTTCAAGTCACTTTGCGTAATAAGGTGTTGCGAACCACAATGGTCTGTTTTTTTTTGTTCGAAATGTATTCCAATAAAGTAGTGTCCCCACACTATTAGAGCATACACAGTGGCTAATAAATCCAAGTCTTGCGCTGCATAGTTCTTCTCATGATTCCTTAACTTTCTCGAGATGTAAGCGATCACATGACCGTCTAGCATCAAGACTCTGCCTAAGCCTTCTGGATGCGTCTGTGCATACCAAGAAGTCCCCGTCCATTTCAGGGACTTTTAGTATTGGCATTGTCATAAACAACTCCTTGAGCCTTTGAAATGTTTCCATGATTTTCTTAGTCCAAACAACTTCTTGTTTTTCTTCTGCAACTCCGTAATCGGATTTGTTATTTGCAAAAAACCCTCGATGAACCGTCGATAATATTCCGCTAAACCCATGAAGCTATGTACTTTTGGGACATTCGTAAGTGCAGGCCATTCCATGATAGCCTCTACCTTTGTTGGATCCACAAAGATACCTTCGTTAGTGATGACATGCCCAAAACAAAAGATCATTTCGACAGTTTCCCAAATAATTTGTTCTCTCGTAGACATTGTAGTACCAGGCACAAGACTTTGTCATGTTCTTCCATCATCCGAGAATAAATCAAAATATCATCAATGAATAGTTGAACGAACTTGTCCAAGTATTCACAGAACACCCCATTCATCAAGCCCATGAATACCCCTGGGGAATTTTTCAGTCTAAAAGGTAAAACGATAACCTCGTAATGTCCAAACCTCGTCTTGAAGGCGGTCTTAGGAATGTATTCATCCTTGATCTGTAACTGGTGATACCCTGATCTCAATTCAATATTTTAAAACACCGTTGCACCCTTCATATGATCAAACAAATCATCTATTCTAGGCAACGGATGTTGGTTCTTGATCATTTCCTTGTTCAATTGTCGGTAGTCAATGCAGAGTCTCCAAGACACATCCTTCTTCTATAGGAAAATAACAGGTGCACCCGAAGGTGACACACCTAGACGTATAAGTGCTACGTCCAACAACTCCTTCCATTGCATTTTCAACTCCTGTAACTCAGGGATCAAAATCTGATAAGGCGCTCCTACTATCAGTTTAATTCCAGGATTTTTAGTCGATTATAAACTCCAACTCCTTTGTGGCAACAATCTAGGTTATTTTTTTCAAAAACATCACCAGTACTTGTGCCACAGGAAGGTCCTTCAAATACTTTTGTCATGACCTTATCGTTTAGCGCCAAGATTACATATTGCTTGCATCCCTGCACATACTCTTCTATACTTGTTGGGAAGGAATGAACCTCAGGGATACTCCCTGGTGCCTTCCTACCATCACTCATCTTTGTCCCTCATCATCGATAACTCAACCATTTCATATTACCATTGAGTATCGCCTCATGTGATTCCAACCAGTCCATACTAACCACGTCATCAATATCTTACACCATTCCCCAAGTTAAAGAGACAGTTCATACCCCTTCCTCCAACCATCTGGTTGGCACCTGAAGCCACTCCGACAAATCTAAACTCATCTGGTTCAATTCCTTTACCTAATACCGTTAGTGCGATACTAGAAATAGAGCTCTCTGGTGTTCGACCTGGCAGTTATTCACTGTGTTCATGAATCCTATGGGCCTTGCACTTATTCACAACGGTAATGTGTCATGTTGATCGGGCCGCTCTGGCCCTTTCAATTGGACAGCCACACTGGTAATGTGGCTCTCCACATGTCCATCATCTGGTCTTTGGTATAGTACTCCTGGTCCTCGAAGCATTAGCTTCTGGCCCACCATCCTAAAACCCCAATCTATTCCACTAAACCTGCCTAACCATAGTTGTTGTTGAAGTGGTGGTCCCTTGTAGGGTGTTCTCTACTGTGGAACCCATCGTCATGGTGTCGTAAAAAAGGGTTCTATAGATGTATCTTGATACCAATATGTCTTGTCTAGTTGGCATCTGATATTATTGTGCACCAGATGTTGTCAGTCCAGACAGTCTTGTAGGAGTCATGCCCTGACTCCCGCTGTCAAAACCTTCTCAGTTATGATGCCTATTGGACTGCATTGTGAAACGTTCGAGGCATTTAGATCCTCACCTTCACATGAAATCTGGAGTTAAGGCCAATCATGAACCTACTGATCTCCAGGTCTTGATGCGGACCGTACCGCAGTAGCTCTATAAATCTGGTTTTATAATCTGGCACCGTACGACCACCCTCTCTCAAGGTGATGAACTCATTGAGCTAGTGCTCAATGAATTCCTCTGATAATATTTCTCTCAAAATTGTTCCTCGAATCATTCCCATAACACGGCTTCGACGACCATGTTTAGTTGAGGTAGGAGCGTCTTCCACCATAAAAGAGCGCTCCCCTTTAGTTGAAGACCATCATGAAAACCTTCATTATGGAGGTCGAAATCGGGAAGCATGAAGGAAATTTCCTTGTTGAGTTTTTTTTGGCACTCGTGGACTCGGGAAATTAACCCTCTCAAGTTTTTCATGAATGCTACCAGTCTGGTTGGGGCATGTTGTGGACCCTTAGGGGTAAAGGCACCCTAGCCTCATATCAGTACAAACGATTAATCAAGGCCTCTGACATTCCCTAGAAGGACCTTTTCAAGCCATCCACATCCCTTACAACAATTAACTCATGCCCAAGAACTTGTCCTTCCCATTGGGATTTAGACTCCTAGGGGGTGGGCGCTTTTAGAGGCATCGCACCTCCTTCCCCATCACCACATTGTGAATATTTGCAGCGTCCTCTAACCGTGATTACTGCAAGGAATGGTTAATATTTCGATTAGCATTGAGTATTAATCAAGGGCTTAATTCAGTGGAAGGCATGGCTATCCACAATCGCAGGGTTGAACCCGATCTAATACCATATGTAATGACCCTCTATTGTGACAACCAAAGCGACATACAACAGGTAAATTTTTTTGTTTTCATTAGGAAATATACATCACAATTAATAATGGCATCAGGGACACATCATCGGACATATTAATAAAATAATATTAACACATTGAAAAACCTACACAACATAAGTTGGCACAACATTGCAATGAATAACGATACATATATCGACGCATTAACACACTAAACAACAACCCATAACCAATGCATTCTTTTAATGATGACGCATCACAACACGAATCATAAATCTCTTAATTCATCTCATAAGGAAAATCATCAGATAACATAAAGATAATATGAGATAACATAACGCTACATAAGGATCATAAAGATAATCCTAAAATGACAAAAGATATTACTTGTCCAACCTACCCTGCTGCAAGGTTAGGACCTCTAGGACACATAAGAAAATATCAAGCCCAAGTTCCAATATATTTTAACCATTTAAGGTCTCAAGGCCAGTGATTGTTCTAAGGAATAAGGAGGTGTCTAATTCCCATAGCCCCACATAAACTGCAATCCATACTAGCTCATTAATCTAATATAATCATCAATTGTTCATCATAGTGCAAATAATATTCTACTCTACTTAATAAATCTTCCAGCAACAATGAGTGTAAATGAGTAAGAGGTATTTACATAAAGAGTACTAACCCAAGGAGCATAAATAATATAAATCTCATGTAACTCAACTATGCAACTTCACATTAAGGAATATCTGCTAAAAATATAAATATCAGAAAGCTAAGGGCTAAAAATCATAAGTGTAATTACAATGAACGGGTCTATGCTAAATTCATATATGAGGGATCCATAAGAAGATTAATCCTCACCCGTCACGTAAGGACATCAATTTACTTTACATATACAACTAGGCACTATAAAAGCATGCGTACCATAGCCAGTTTTTACAGGAAGTTCAACAGAAATTTTAGTGGGATTAGTGCACCAATGATGGACACAGTCAAGAAAAGACATAAATATTTTCATTGGACATAGGAAGTAGAGAAAAGTTTCAAGTTGTTGAAAGAGAAGATAATTAGACAGCCAGTTTTGGTTCTGCCAGATTTTAGTAAGACATTTCAAGTCAGATGTGATGCAAGTGGATTCGCGGTTGGAGCAGTCTTAAGTCAAGAAAATAGACTAGTTTCATACTTCATTGAGAAGTTGAATGATGCCAAGATGAAATATTCCACGTATGATAAAGATTTTTATGCAATCATACAGACGTTGAAGAAATGGAGGCACTACTTGGTTCCGAAAGAGTTCGTTTTGTACAATGGCAACCATGCTTTACAATTCGTAACCATACAGGAGAAATTGAACCATAAACATGCGAAATGAGTTGAATTTATGAAGAACTTTACTTTTGTTATAAAGCACATTTCTGGAACTGCTAACAAGGTTGTTGATGCATTGAGCAATAAATGTTTGATTCTGCAGGAGTTTCATGTGAAGACCTTATGTTTTGATAGCCTTAAGGACATGTATAGAAATTATTCAGATTTCAGGGATGCTTATGAAGCATGTGAGAACCCTGTTCTGAGAGACAGAAGCCAATGGGTTGAATATTTAATCCAGGATGGATTATTATTCAAAGGAAATCAGTTGTGTATCCCAAAGAGTTCCATGAGAGAAAACCTTTTAAAGGAAAAACATAATGGAGGATTGGTTGGACATTTCGGCCAGGAAAAAATATTTGCACAACTAAACAGTTTATATTATTGGCTAGGGATGAGGGCAGATGTTAAGAAATTTGTGAACAGATGCAGAATTTTCCAGCACACAAAGTGGAAAAGATAGAATACATGATTATATCAACCATTACCAGTACCAGAGAGGTCGTGGGACGCGGTAAGCATGGATTTTGTGTTAGGACTACCAAGGAAATAGAGAGGTTGTGATTCCATATTTGTGGTAGTCGAAAGATTTTCCAAAATGGCACATTTTATTCCATGTTAGAAAACCAGTGATGCAACACACATTGCAAACCTATTTTTCAAAGAAGTTGTTTGACTTCATGGTTTACCCAAGAGTGTTGTTTTGAATTGAGATACCAAATTTGTTGGTCATTTCTGGAGGACACTATGGAGGAAGTTGGGAATGAATTTATCTTTTAGCTCAGCATATCACCCTCAGACTAGCGGACAGACTGACGTAGTAAATTAAAGTTTAGGAGACTTGTTGAGGATCTTAGTAGCTGAACATTATAGTCAGTGGGATCAGATTCTTCCACAGGAGGAATTTTCTTATAATGACTCACCTAACCGAAGCACAGGATAGAGCACATTCTAGATAATGTATGGAATGCATCCAAGAGGAGTATATGAGTTGAGAGACTTAGAGTAGAATGAGTTCATAAGTGTTGAAGCAGAGGATTTTGCAGCAGAGATGCGAGAGCTTCGCAGCAAGATTAAAGAGAGGTTGCAAAATTCCAACCAGAAATATAAGTGCAGATCAGATCAACACAGGAGAGAGCTTCAGTTCGAAGTGGGAGACTTAGTCTTATCACATCTAAGAAAGGAAATATTCCCAAAGGGAACATATAATGAGATGAAAATGAAAAAGATCAGACCATGTAAAATTCTAAGAAAATTTGAGGCAAATGCTTACAAAATAGAATTACCAGATGATGTGGAAATATCACCCATATTCGACGTAGCAAACATGTATCCTTACAGATCAGATGAAGCGAGAGGAGTAGAGACTCATAAGGAAGTTCAGTGGGTCAAACAGATGTATGTAGTTGAAAATCCACAGATGTAAAAGATCATTGATTAGAAAATTAGCAAGAAGACCTGGAGAAAGATGTATTTTGAATACTTGATCAAATGGAAGGGACACCCGATTGAATATGCCAGTTGGGAAAACGAAGCAGAGATCCAGAAACATGGGCAGACAATGCAGGAGCTCATGGATAGGAGCCCATGAATTTTTCAGCCAGAGGAGTATGATGCAAGAGAATTATATGCAAGCCATCAAAGCGAAGGACAGCTGGATACACACCAACGCACAATTTAAGAATTTTTTTGAATTTGAAAAGATAAAACATTAATGTAATATATGGGAAGATATTTTTTTCTTTTATGGTTTGGAGATTGTAACACAGATCTTGAGCGGTTTCTCTCATCTGTTGGTTGGAGGCATTTATTGTAATGAATGTAAAGTATTTTTAGACTTTATTTCGATTTGATAGAATAGAGTTGTAGGAGGGAAAACTCTAGAAATCTCCCTCGTATGTATTGTAATGGATTCATTATTCTCATTGTAAGAGTAAGCGTAGGAGCAAGAGCTGTAGAGAAAGAGAATAGAAGAGTGGAGAAGAACAAATACTGTAGAAGTTGTATAAGCAGATATTTGTTGTTATATAACCCATGTACAGAAGCACTTGAGTTAATACAAGAATTCTTTGACTCAACTTCATGGTGTTGTGATGAATATTGTTTGCATCTATTGAATGGTATGTTTACAGTTTTCTTATATGATTTGTTATGCATTTGTTTCAATGTTGTGTGTATGTATGATTTCATGTTGAATGTATGAAGTCTATGAGAGGGAGAGTATGAGTTTCAATTTTTTCTCATCCTGAGAATTCCTGCAAGGAGTGCAGTGAAAGTCCGCAAGGAGTGTGTTGACAAGTTCTGAGTTTTACCTCAGAAAATCTCAGGAGAGATATTGTTGTTCTCATACTAGCAGAAGTGCAATTATAGCATAGAGTCGTGCAAGGTGTGCGCAGGAAGGTTGAAATCTTAGAATTTTCCAACCTAGTGAGTGGTTGAAGAGCTACTATCACAAGGAGTGTGCAGAACTAAGAAGTTTAGATAATCAGAGATTATTGTGAATCTGCAAGGAGTGCCGACAAGATTCCATAGAATCCTCAATTTTGCAGCAAGAACCAAGCTCAGGAGGGATAGAGGCTTCAAAGAGTTCGAAGGAAGACAAGGGCTAAAGTCACCTCACAGAAATCAAGCTTAGAAGGAGGCATCGAGTTATTTGGCCAGGAGAATAGAGAACTTGAACAGACGGTTGAAATTCTCAGAAGAAGAATTATCGATTCATCGTGGACCAGTGGAGAAGTTAAGGCTGAGTGTCTGTCAACAGTCACAAGCTCAGGAGGAATAGCCACCATTAGATATGAATCAATGGGAGTCGTTGATCTTGTGGTTTTGAATTTCGGCATTTCAGGAGTCGGAGTAGTGGAGAAAGTTGTTGACTCAGAGTCAAGAGTCATGAAACCCCGATTCATGAAATCCCGACACAATCTAGACTATTATATCATGGAAGCTCAAGGTCTTCGATATGAGAAGAAGAAGTCACAAGTTTGGACTTCAGGAAAGGGAGAAGAGGTTGCATCGTGAGCTCATGAGTCACGAAATCCTGATGCGCTCGGAGGTGGACCCCAGGACATGACTGAGGACATATGGTTGAGGCATAAGGTAGGAGATGAGGAACCGTTAGCCCATTCTGGGGTTTCAAGGATTGAAGGAGTCAGAGGGACTCACAATAGGAATCGGGAAGTTGTGAAACTCAAAACACATTTTCGAGTAAATGTAGTGGTCACATCGATTGGTCATGTGGAGTGGAGGTTTGTGCCTAGTTCTTGCTCCCACGGGTGTAACTTCTAAGAAGGACTTGTGGTTATACATGTTGAATATTCCAGCTGGGAATCAAGGAGACATTTTGGCTCAAGGGAGATTTAGAACGATCTTTAGACCAGGAGGTCACGCGGAACCTGATGAGGTAGGGGTGATGCATCACTGATTATCTAGGGATGAGGATGAAAATAAAGCACAATCTCTTCATAATGATCATTAAAACAGACAAAACAATCATAACAGTCAGGGATCGATTGCCAAGGGAATCAATTCAAGCAGCAGGCTTAAGGCTAAGGTGAATTTTAAGTTCTTGATTAAAATGCTAAGTAAAACACTTTCTTTACTCAATTAAAGGCACAGAAACAAAAGTGAAAGATCAATATTAATCTACCATTCAATAAAAGCATGCGTACCATAGCTCAAGTTGATCTCTCTGAGTCGTGTCCTGCATGCTTCATCCCACTCCCGCTTGTCAACCGTTGTGAATTCACCAATGCCTCCCAGCCAACGCTAGGGGTACTCTTTTTCCCCCTTATCCCCCCAAGCCGCAAAGGGGTCACACACACTAAACCAAAGAACAACTAACAACCATCTCACCTCGAAAGGTCGAGCTACCACTCGTACCTGAGTTGGGTATCCCAACTCCCACAAGATAAGTCAGTCAAGTCAAAAATTTTGCAGTGTAACATTACACATCCAAGAAGAGATCCATCATCCTCCTCCTCCCTCCTTTATATAGAATTTCTAAGTGATTTCTTTCCCAAATTCCCATTTAATTTATTATTCAATAATTTAATTCACAAAAATCCTTCCCCGTACACATGTCACCCATCCCCTTCATTGCACCAGAAATTAATTTCATTAATTATTTAATTACTGTTATTTCCCTCACCCACCTAAAATCAATCCTAGAATCACTCCTTGGTGTCCCCATATTCCCTTACACATTTTAATGACTTACACCCTTACTAAAATCCTAGTTGAATTCAATTTAGAAAGTTCTTAAAGGCAAGATTCCTTACTAAGTTAGTCATTCTGCTTTTTCCTTATATTTCTCTTTTTCTTTATGTTTCCCCCTTTTTCCCTTAGTTTTCTAATTCTTTTAAGTTTCCCTCTTTTCCCTTTTTATCTAAAACTCAAATTAGCAAGTGTAGAAAATTACCTTTTCCCCTTTTTCTTTTTAATTAATAAATTTTAATAAGCATATGTAACAAACAATCAATTCCCTTTTAAAATTTTAATCCCTCAATATAATTTGATTTAATAAATTAATCAAATTTCTTACCCCCTTTTTGTCACATGTTTAATGATTATTATTATTATTATTATTATTATTATTATTATTATTATTATTATTATTTACCACAAGTATCACTTAGACCTAGATTTTAATTTCCGAGGCTTGGCGACATTTTTATTAGGGAATTTGTTTTTAAATATTTCTTATCACATCATTCATTCTAAGGCCATCTAGGTTTATTCATTTATTACTTAACAATGTGACATGTCCTTCAGGATGCACTAGGTGCTCCAAGGGTGTCACTTGCCTCATTTTGTTTCCCTTACGTGACATGCCCTTTTGGATGCGCTATGTGCTCCAAGGGTGCCACTTGCCTCTTTCCATTTTCTTACGCGACGTGCCCTTCAGGATCCACTACGTGCTCCAAGGGTGCCACTCGCCTCTTTTTGTTTTCTTGCGCGACGTGCCCTTCAGGATGCACTACATGCTCCAAGGGTGCCACTCGCCTCTTGAATGAATGGGTAGACATCAAAAACCCCTAGAGTCAATACTCCTCTAGGTGATCTTGTGGGAGACTAAGGGCCTCTAAGGAATAATCCCCCCACCTTATTGTGCACCCCTTAGAATCATCGTGAGAGATTGTCGTAGTCTGCCCTCATGGCATCGTGGGTCTTCTCGAACTACGTAATTGTTAACCTACAGTTTGAGCCACAGCGGGAGCGCTAGTAGGTTGTGGCAAGGATGTTGTCCAAACCTCTCCCTCAACGTCTCAGGTTGTCATCCATGACCCCTCTACTGCACATGTGAGTCTAGTCAACAAGCTATCGTCAGCCTGCATCATCAATGAATTATGTTAGAAATAAAATCAATCATCATAACATCTAATCATATGTGCATATGTCATATCAACAACAATCAAGCCCCAATAGTCCACTCTCTAACTCGATCCGGATTCCAAGGGGTTTCATCAATGCCTCTACATCCTCGAGGTCCAAATTCCTGCACACTCAGACGAACCCATTCAATAGCACATGTCTATGTAAATACACAAAATAACATATAATCACCTCCATAATGCCTCATAATCATAATCAATGGCTAATAGTATAATAATACGGATCACTTGCAAGCAAGTGTCCTTAAAGAATAAGTTCACTCACTACGTGCAAGTCTACATGGATGATTTTAGGGGCTAAATTTCGCTCATGGGATAATTTTCCATGGTTTTTCCAAAAACAAGATTCGCTATTTTAAAAATGATTCACCCAAATTCTATAGGATAAAATTATTTTACCTTAAAAATCGCCAAAATTTTATAAAAACTATATAAAATCCTTATAAATTTGAATATTTTTACAAAAATCTCGCCAAACATTTATAGTTGGCATATGAAGGATTAGTAAGATTAGTCAAGGTTTCTACATTTTAAAACAAATTTCCATCCTTAAAATCATCCCTGGGGCAAGAGCGGGATGTTACATACATCCCCTCTTGGTATAAACTTCGTCCCGAAGTTTCACAGTATATAAGTGCCGCAATAATGTGTATCACAGTATCATAAGAATAGTTATCAAACAAAAATGACAATTGTTGGTGCATATCATATGTGCCCTCTCAGGTCACCGAGTGCAGACTATAGTTGTCCCACTGGACCTTGACCTGATCTACTGTTCGACATCATAGTTGTCGAATGTGATGATCCAAGATGCAGATCAACTCAGCCGTGAGCACCCCCTCGTTTGATACTTGCAAGGAACTCATGTCAATAACATGCGTAGGATCAATAATATAATGTATCAAAACAGATATGTGAAAAACATCATGCATACGCCTCAAAGAATCAAGCAAGGCTAGTCGATAGGCCACGAGCCCCTTCCTCTCCATAATATCGAAGGGTCCCATGAACCTAGGAGAGATTTTAGATCCCTTTCCAAACTTGATCGAACTCTTATGTGGTTTTACCCGCAAGACTCAATCACCAACTTCGTAACTATGGTCGAGACGACGCGCATTGGCATAACTCTTCTTCTGATCCTGTGCTTCTTTGATCCTTTGTCTTGTCATTTTCATTTGATCTTCCATTTCTTGAATCGCTTCTATTCCCACCAGGACCCTATCCTCAAGATGATCCCAACTCAAAGGCATCTGACACAGTCGCCCATAACGAAACTCCAAAGGCACCATCTTAATGGTGCTTTGGTAAATGTTGTTATATGTGAATTATACCAATGGCAAGAATTATTCCCAATGCTTATGTTGGTCCATCAAATACATGTGCAACATTTCTTCCAAGATTTGGTTTTTTCATTCGGTTTTCCCGTCAATCTCTGGGTGATACGCAGTACTAAAGTTAAGTTGGGTTCCCAAGGCCTCTTGGAAAATAGTCCAAAATCATCTGGTAAACATCGATCCTCGATCAAATATAATACTCTTAGGCATGCCATGCAGCCTCACAATATCACTAATGAAAACTCTAGCTATGTCAGGTGCCTGATATGTCATACGCACAGGAATAAAATGAGCACTCTTCATCAGAGTGTCGAATATTACAAAAATCGAGTCATGTCTCCTTGCCATTAGTAGCAATCCAATGATGAAATCCATCGAAATAACCTCCCCTTTCGATTATGGAATAGCGTGTGGTTGTAGTAATCCTGCTGGATGTCTATGTTCAGCCTTTACCTGCTGACATTCCAAACATCTGGCCACATAGTTGACTATGTCTGCCTTCATTCCTTTCCAGAAGAATAAGGGTTTAAGGTCTTCCCTCATCTTCGTGACTCCCGGGTGAGCCATGTACACTGCTCTGTGAGCCTCGTTTAGGATCAAACTCCTCAACTCGTCATTCGGTGGTATGTAAATCTGATTTTTAAATCTCAATAATCCATCGTCGTCAAACGTAAGTCCTTCAAATATTAGTACCATCATTGTGTTTTGCCCGATAAAATCCTTGACCTCTTATTACCAGTCATCATCACATTGTAAATTTAGAATATTTTCACGTAGATTTTTCTGAAGAGGCGACACCGAAAAGATGCGAGCTCTCCGACTCAATGCATCCACCACTCGGTTCACTATTCCCTTTATGTAAGTAATCTCGAAATCGTACTCGCTAAGAAATTCCGACCAAAGTCGTTGTCGTGCATTCAGTTCGCTTTGTGTAAAGATGTGTTGTAGTCTACAATGGTCCTTTTTTAGTTCGAATTTTCGTCTAACAAGGTAGTGTCTCCAAACCTTCAAGGCATATACAATTGCTGACAACTCCAATTCATGCGTCGCATAGTTCTCCTCATGCCTTCTCAACTTCCTCGATATGTAAGTGATCACCCAACTGTCTTGCATCAAGACTCCACCTAAAACTTCCTTGGATGTGTTAGTGCATACCAAGAAGTCTGCATCCATGTTAGGGACCTTTAGTATTGGTGTTGTTGTCAACAATTCCTTGAGCCTCTGAAATGCTTCCGCGCATTTCTTGGTCCAAACAAACTTCTTGTTCTTCTTCTACATTTCTGTGATCGGATTTTCTATATTTGAGAATCCCTTGATGAACCATCAATAGTATCCTGCTAAACCCATGAATCTACGCACTTCTAGGACATTCGTCAGCGCATGCCATCCCATAATAGCCTTGACCTTTTTTTGGATCCACAGTGATACCTTTGATGGAGATGACATGCCCTAAGTAGTGAATCTTTGATTGATAAAACGAGCATTTGGACAATTTCCCATACAATTCGTGCTCTCGCAAACACTGTAGTAACAAGCGCAAGTCCTCGTCATGGTCCTCCATCATTCGAGAGTAAATCAAAATATTGTCAATGAATACTTGGATGAACTTTTCCAAGTACTCGCGGAACACCCCATCCATCAAACTCATAAATACCTCTGGGGCGTTTATCAGTCCAAACGATAAAATAGTAAACTCATAGTGTCCAAACCTCATCTTAAAGGTGGTATTAGTGATTTCATCCTCCTTGATTCATAACTGGTGATACCCCGATTGCAAATCGATCTTTAAAAACACTATCGCACCCTTCATCTGATTGAATATATCATCAATCCTCGACAATGGATACTAATTATGTGGAGTCAATGCAATGGATACTGATCATTGTTTTGTTCAATTGACAGTAGTCAATGCAGAGTCTCCACGACCCATCCTTCTTTCGTATGAAAATAACAGGCGCACCCCATGGTGACACACTCGGACGTATAAGTCCTAGTTCCAGCAACTCCTTCAGTTGCATTCTCAATTCATGTAACTCCGAGGTTGACATATGATAAGGCCTTCTCACTATTAGTTCAGTCCTCGGTTTTAGGTCTATGGTAAACTCCAATTCCCTCTCTAGTGGCATCCTAGGTAACTCCTCTGGAAAGACGTCTGCAAACTCTCTCACCACCGGAAGGTGTTTTAGACCTTCTGCTACTCACTTTTCATTTAACGCAAGGATCACATAAATCTTACATCCCTTGCGCATGCTCTTCCGTAGCTGCAAGGAAGAGATAAACCTCAGGGAAACTCCCTGGTTCCAACCTACAATCATGCATCTCTGTCCCTCATCATCGACCAAGCTCAACCATTTTGTCTTATAGGTGAGTATCGCCTCATGGTATTCCAACCATTCCATACCAATCACGACATCATAAGATCCTAATATCGTGACATACAAGTTGGCCCTTGTGACAAACTCTCCCAGGTTAAGGGTATAGCCCATAACCTTTCCTCTAACCTTTTTTTTTGGATCCCGAAGCCATCTCTACAAAGATAAACTCATCCTGTTAGACTTCCTTTACCTTAATCATTTTTAGTGCTGCACCAGAAATGAAACTATCGGTAGCACCAAGATCTATCAAAATACTAAGGGTCTGGTCAGTGACGGTACCTGACATCTCGAGCACCGTCGACTGGTGCTCTTCCTCGCGATTATTTACCATTGCATGAATCTGATGGGCCTTGCCCAAATCTCCCACGATAGTGGTTCCGACTGATCCATATGCTCTAGTCCTCTCAACTATGCAGTCGCGCTGGTAGTTTGTCTCCACACAAGTCCAACACCCCTTCTTCGGTCTAGTACTCCTGGTACTCGAAGTAGAAGTTGACATCCCACTGGCCTAGAATCCTAGTTTGCTCTGCTGAACAGGCCTAAACTGTTGTTGTTGCGGTCGACGTTGTTGCTGATGTTGTGGTCCCCGATAATGATTTTGTTGTTTAGGCGTTGGTCGCCGAGGTGTAGTGAAAGTGGATCCTCTCTGGAAGCCACAATACCCTAGCATCTGTCTAGCTGGTGTCTGATGTTGTTGCGCACTAGAAGACACCTGCCCTGCTAGTCTCGCTGGAGTTATGAACTGAATTAATGGAAGCAACCTAAGATATTTAAACAATATCACTTCATAAATCTTCAACGAAATTATTAATTAAAAATTAAAATTACATTTGTTTCAAATGCAATCTCAAACATTCAATCTACAAAATAAAATCTTTCTACACTAACAACTTCATAAATAAAATACCAGAACCAATGAAGATCAAGAGTAGACGATGTCCTTCAACCACTTGTGCTCCTCCTTACTCCATCTTGTTAATCACGGATACTTCATCGGTCCCTCCCATCCAATGCTAGGGGTAATCTTATTCCCCCTTAGCTCCCCGAGCTGCAAAGGGGCCATGCACACACAAACCAAAAATACTCTAGCTCCAAGCTTACATTGCAAGGTAGAGCCACTGCTCTATATCAAGCTTGGTATCCCAACTCTCACAAGTAAAACACATACCCAAAAATTATTTTGGCAGCATAACTTTACCAATAACCAGTGTGTGATTTCCCATCTAGACCATTTTCTTTATAGGAATTTCCTCACTGACACATGTACAGTTAATTAACTTTTTTAATTAAATAAATTAGGAA
Organism: Picea engelmannii; assembly: GCA_009831015.1. NCBI lineage: Eukaryota > Viridiplantae > Streptophyta > Pinopsida > Pinales > Pinaceae > Picea > Picea engelmannii. The sequence goes on along the minus strand of ML784987.1, from coordinate 123,763 downwards.
TATTGACCATCGCACTTGTCACCCTCTCCCCGAGTTGCACAAGTAATTACATATTTTATTTTAATTAAAAGTCAATTTCCCTCACATTTCCCAAATGTGTTCCTTAAATCGCTCTTAGTTGTCTCTTTATTCCCCAAATTATCATTTAATGAATGTCTCCTTACTAAATCTTAGTTAGAGTTAAAATAGGAATCTTCTTCTAGTTAGACTAGTGGTAGCTAGACTCTAGATACCATTCTGTGTGTACACCTATTCTCTCATACTTTATTTCATTCTTATTTTAAAATTCCCTTTTAATATTTTCTTTTGCACATGTACATTATATCAACTCCTTAGATTTATCTCACTTTTATTTAGATTTATTTATCTCTAATCTTTTAAATTATTTAACATTTTATTTTAGTTCCCTAACTAAAATTAAACTCAGGCTTAGTCTTAGAATAGGCTTAGACTTTTATTGGGACTTATAATTAATAAATTTTCTCATTAATTAATTATTTTAAATCCGACAATGTCAAATTAATTCATTGTTTTCTAGGACACCTAGATTCATTAACTCGGGTTTTTAAATTATGCGATGTGCCCTTCAAGAAGCACCTCCATGCTCCAAGGGTGTCACTCTCCTTTGACTAGTTTTGGTAGTTTCCCAACCCTTGGAGTCAGTACTCCACTCGGACAACCTTGTGAGAGACTAAGGGATTCTAAGGAATAACGACTCCACCTTATTGTGTGCCCCTTAGAAATATTTGTGAGTGATGTCTAAGTCTACCCTCATGGCATCGTGGGCCTCTCAAACTAGGTAATCGTTAACCTACAATTCGAGCCATAGTGTTAGTGCTAGTAGGTTGTGTTAGGAACTCTACCACACCTCTCCCTCAAAGTATGGTTTATGTGCATGGCCCCTTTATTCCTTATGTGAGTCAAATTAGAAAGCATCGTTAGCCTCCATCCATTAACAAAACACTGCCAATGATCCATATACATAATTATGCTATAATCAATCATATGTCACATATGCGTAAAATGAGATACTCAAACCAAATAAAATCCACTCCCTGATTCAATCCGGAGTCCAAGGAGGTCCATTGATGACATCAACATCCATAATTTTTTGAGTGTCCTGCACAGTCAAGTAAACTCGTTGATAGAATCTGTCAATACATACATATCAAATAATTCACAGCACGTCATCATCATCATCATGTACAATCCATAATCGAAATGAAATCACAAGGCACCATAATCGGATCACTTAAATGCAAGTGTCCTCAAGGAATAAGTTGATAAAAGTGTGCTTAGTAGAGCGAGATGTTACATACACCCCCTCTTGTTTAAACTTCATATCAAAGTTTGTACAGTATATAAATGCAAGTAAATAGAAGTATATGTCATAGATCTATATGTCTAATCTATCAAACAAGTAAGGAAACTACTAACACATATCATATGTGTCCTCCCAGGTAGTCATCTGTGGACTATAATTGTCCCACTGGACCTTGACCTGATCGACTATTTGATGTCATAGATGTTGAGTGCAATGGTCTGGAATGTGTTTTGGCTCCACCGTGAGAGAACCCTCATCCGACACCTACAAATAACTCATGTCAATCACATGTGTAGGATCACTAACATAATGTCTCAAAACAGATACATTAAAAACATCGTGCATATATCTGTCTCACTGCCTGAGAGTATTTCCTCTACTCTCTCTATAATTTTTCCTTCTGGAACTGGGACTCTGCACCTACAATTGTTATTTCTAAAGGTGATAATGACTGCTCTATTTTCACTATAGTTGTTGAAATCTGAGAGTAGATTCTTTATTCTATCATGTCAGCGACTTCATCTAAAACTGAGAGTGGCTCAATAATTGATATTGAGGGTAACTCAATATTCTATGTCTCCATCACTCTACTCATGTACTGCACCAATTGGCACTGGAGATAAATCACTCTCAAACATAGGGATTTTCATACTTACTCCCTCTAAATCTCATATTGTGTTGGCTCCTTTTAATGAATCTATATATACTTCTTCTTATTATGGGACCAAGTTTCTCATCATAGTCTTATCCCCCTTGCTAGGATAATTCTCTGGACACAAATCAAGCTTTGTACATATTTATATTGTTATATGAAACATGTTTTATCTGATATATCAATATTGGAAGTCATCATTGACTTCCCTTCTAGTCTCAAGGAAAAATCCATATCCTAGTCCTTCTGAGTGGCTTCCTCCTCTGTCACTAAAACAAGGGAATATTCCCAGGAGATTTCACGTCTCTGATAAGTCTTTGAAGCTGCGATCTAATCTTCTCAACTCATGGCATATTTTTGTTAATCTTGGAAGACATCTCTTTTCTCATATGATCGTCTCTAAGATCATTCTCACTCTGAGTATCCATGCTCCCTCTGAGGCTTGACTCCCTCTGATTCTATATAATCTTTGGAGCCACTTGCTACCTTTGATCTATCTTGTCAATGCCATATGCCTTTGCATACTACAAAGTGCCACAGGCCCATGCTGGTCTCTTTCTGGTTACCGCGTTGATTTTGTGTAGATCCTTCTGTCTCTACTAACTCTTCCTGATGGTCTGAAGAGTGATTAACTACACCAAAGGGATTTATTTGATCATCTTTGGAACCTTCTTCTCCTTACAATCAATATCCATATGAGATACTCTATATCTCAAAAGTAGTTTCTTCTTCATCTTCTTTGGTACGATCATGTATACAACTTGGATAGTCTCCTCCATGTCTCATCTAATATGTTGCCTCCTACAACCGTCATTATAGCTTCCTCAAGGTCATCACCTACGATCTTCCTAGAACAAGAAAAACAAGGTAGAAACAACAGACAAGAATAATACTCTTTATAATAATAATCAAACAATAGAGAGAACAATTGTCACAGTAGCTCATTTAGAGCTATCACTTGTGACCTTCCTTAAATAAGGGTAAAAAGTAAGAAAAATAATAATAAGGGATGAGAGAAACACTCTTCTAGTGATGTGATCAATCATTCTTCCATGGTAACCTGGAAACAAAACAAGAAGTTTCTCCTAGAGGAGATGTTAGTTATATCTAGTAAATGATTATAGTAAGCACTTATCTCAATAGTTCTCACATTGTAATGACCCCAATCATTACAACTGCAAGCAAAGCAATTTTTTTTTTTTAGGAAAGAAGGCATAAACAACAACAGTTGAACCACACCACCTAACAAATAACCCACGTGTGCATACAGGGAAACAAACAACAACAACTCAATGCACTGAACAACGATCAACTGGTTGAAACATGCGTAAATCAAAAATATAGAAATGACTACCCACCCGACACAAACATGACAATGCCTACAAGCTAAGGACGACCTCACAATCCTGACACAATGGTCTCAACGACCAGTCCCTAGGACCTCTATGGCACACAAAACCAAATGCATGAAGGTGTTACAACCCAAGCGCCAACAACGAACTTACAACGATCAACAACACCCACAACGAGAAGCACAGACTCCAGCCAAGTTATCATTTGCCTCTATCCAATAGGGAGTGCCGTGATCCCCTCATCAGGTCTCATGTCATCCCCATGTCATAGGTGCAACATAACCTAACTGGACCAAGGACTCAAGAAAATCCAACACTCTATGAGCCAAAATAACTGACGAGAAGACTACACCCACACCCCAAGCAACAAGTCGACAAGGCGCAAGAAGACGTCTTTCAAAAGAAAAACCGCAAACTATTACATGACTTCGCCAACAACCAAACCATCCACTGTTTAGCAAGATGTCTAGGTGCAACAGGTAAACTATTAAATTGTTACTATTATCATAAAAAGGTATCAAGTGTGAACTATTACAAGCACTCAACAAAATAACAAGTGTACACTATACATTAAAGTAAGTGAACTACTCAAATTTAAAAGTGAACTACTCAAATTTAAAAGTGATCTGCTTATTAACTATTCGACGATGTTGTCTATTAATGTTGTCTAAATTAACCAGTCTATGGATGACTCCATTGATAAACTATTAATAAAGGTTGTCAACAAACATGCTATCATTCAACAATATTTATGGAAATCGTTGTCAAATGTACAATATCACTGTCATCGATCGTTGCCATACAATTTATAAAATAGTTGTCAATAATTATTGTCAATCAATGTGATATTAATTAATAAAATTGTTGTCCTATAAACTGAAACAAAAAAAATAATTTGCTATCATCACGAAATTGCTACCATGTATGGCTACTTCACTAGCTGTCATACACAACAGTAAAGCAAATATTTTCTCACGAACAAGGGCTAGAAAGTACACAACTTAATGCTATTAACTACTCCATAGAATCGCTGCCAAAACCTAAGGCTCATTTATTCTCCACTTAATGCTATTAACTCACATTAGTATCGTTGTTAGAACCTAAATTCGTCAATAATAAAGAAACTCTATCCAGAATCCCTGTGCACGGAACATTGAGCAATTTGTCGAGTAATTTTTGGAAGAATCGCAGGCACGATTGTTATCTATTTCTTAAGTTGGGTCATTGCCTACTAAATAAGTGATGTAGTTTCCACTATAAAATATGATAGTTAATAATAATAACACTGTAGGACACCACCGTTTGCACAAAAATCGTTGCCCATACCCAGTCATGCGGTGCATTAATTCTCCCAACCAGATACACTGTCAACTCAACCATATCAAAATGAACGCGGGCATATATCAAATTTGCATTCATATGTATAGTAAACTCCCAGTTAATACGTGTAAATTCGCAGTCAAATAAATTAAGGTGTAGTCTGAAAAGAAACGTTGTTTTTTTGCAGTTACAAATGATCGTTGTCTATAAAAACGTGGTTCCAATTGCTAATCCCTAAATCAATTCGCTTTCTATTATAAACGGCTAAATATATTCACAATATATGTATACATTAGCAGTCAATGTCTAGAGAATCGTTGTTGAATTATTACTGTTAGATCACAACCATATAAAATTACAAAATCGCAGTTATAGAATTAAAGAAATAATGATTGACACTGTCTATCACCGAGTGTATTAAAGAAAATCCAAAAACCCATATTAAGAAATATATATCGCTGTGCATCCACGAGATACATAAGAATTCACTGGCACTAATATGTTGTCAATCAATTTGTTGGGTTTACCATCAATTTGTTGAGTTTTATTACTAACAAATCGCTTAGTTTTAACCTCAAATCGCTGGGTTTAATCAGTGAAAGTTGGTTGATTTTTATCATAAAAAGGGCATTGGGTTTATTAATGAAAATCGCAGTCCAAAATAGTTTAAAAAAAAACACATTGAAATTGCACTCAACAGTGTACAGGAATGAAGGTTCAATTCAATGGAACAATAACAAAAATTGCCACGTAAGATTTACCATGTAAATAAAGGTAACGATTGCAGTCTTAAAAGGGTGAATATTGCAGAGTATCCCAAGTAATATCTCCCAGCCATTACACCCAAAAAAAAGAAGTCCAAAATAATTTATAAGCTGTCATTCTAGTGGGAAAATACACAAGCTAAAATTCATCTTAAAATATATTAAAGTGTAGAGGAAATCACAGTCCAGAGATGTAAAAACGTAAGGTAAATTCGCAGAGTATATGGCAGACTAGATGTATAAAAAAAACGCACAGTAAATTCGCGAGGAAAACCATTAAAAACACAAACTTAAATCATTGCCAGGAAGGGTATTAAAAACGCAGAGTTACCTCGTCAGGAAATGCATCAAATGCAGGGATCAACATAGACGATCATAAGCAGTTCATGACGGGAAAGGAAAAAAATCGCAGAGGTAATCAATCGCAACAAGGTGCAAGACATTCACTCAACCAGGAACAATCAACAGGGGTAGATAGCTGGGAAACACTATCCTTTTCTTATCATCCACACACAGAAAAGAAGGGCATTAGGATCTATAGGTCTATTAACACCGAAGTAACAATTGTCGATCTGGCTCCTAGCCGACTGCTCAGGCATGGACTGGTGATCTAGGGATGAGGATGAAAATAAAGCACAATCTCTTCATAATGATCATTAAAACAGACAAAACAATCATAACAGACAGGGATCAATTGCCAAGGGAATCAATTCAAGAAGCAAGCTTAAGGCTAAGGTGAATTTTAAGTTCTCGATTAAAATGTTAAGTAAAACACTTTCTTTACTCAATTAAAGGCACAGAAATGAAAGCGCAGGATCAATATTAATCTACCATTCAAATAAAGGCATGCGTACCGTAGCCCAAGTCGACCACTCTGAGTCGTGTCCCATGCGCTCCATCTTGCTCCCGCTTGTCGACCGTTGTGACTTCACCGGTACCTCCTAGCCAACGCTAGGGGTACTCTTCTTCCCCCTTAGCCCCTCGAGCCGCAAAGGGGCCATGCACACTAAACCAAAGAACAACTAGCAACCAACTCGCCTCGAAATGTTGAGCTACCACTTGTACTCGAGATGGGTATCCCAACTCCCACAAGATAAGTCAGTCAAGTCAAAAATTCTGCAACATAATGTTACGCATCCAAGAAGAGATCCATCCTCCTCCTCCTCCCTCCTTTATATAGAATTTCTAAGTGATTTCCTTCCCAAATTCCCATTTAATTTATTGTTCAATAATTTAATTCACAAAAATCCTCCCCTATACACATGTCACCCATCCCCTTCGTCGCACCAGAAATTAATTTCATTAATTATTTAATTACTCATATTTCCCTCACCCAACTAAAAGCAATCCTAGAATCTCTCCTAGGTGTCCCCATATTCCCTTACACATTTTAATGACTTACGCCCTTACTAAATTCCTAGTTGAGTTCAATTTAGAAAGTTCTTAAATGCAAGATTCCTTACTAAGTTAGTCATTCTGCTTTTTCTTTATATTTCTGTTTTTCTTTGTGTTTCCCCATTTTCCCCTTGTTTCCTAATTCTTTTAAGTTTCCCTCTTTTTCCTTTTTATCTAAAACTCAAATTAGCAAGTGTAGAAAATTACCTTTTTCCCCTTTTTCTTTTTAATTAATAAATTTTAATTAGCATATGTAACAAACAATCAATTCCCTTTTAAAATTTTAATCCCTCAATATAATTTGATTTAAATAAATTGATCGAATTTATTACCCCCTTTTCGTCACATGCTTAATGATTATTATTATTATTATTATTATTATTACAAGTATCACTTAGACCTAGATTTTAATTTCCAAGGTTGGGCGACATTTTTATTAGGGAATTTGTTTCTAAATCTTTCTTATCACATCATTCTTTCTAAGGCCATCTAGGTTTATTCATTTATTAGTTAACAATGTGACATGCCCTTCAGGATGCACTAGGTGCTCCAAGGGTGCCACTTGCCTCATTTTGTTTCTCTTGCATGACGTGCCCTTCAAGATGCACTATGTGCTCCAAGGGTGTCACTCACCTCTTTCTGTTTTCTTGCGTGGTGTGACCTTAAGGATGCACTACGTGCTCCAAGAGTGCCACTCGACTCTTTCTGTTTTCTTGCGCAACGTGCCCTTTAGGACTCACTACGTGCTCCAAGTGTGCCACTCGCTTGTTGACTGACTTGGTAGACATCAAAAACCCCTAGAGTCAATACTATGCTAGGTGATCTTGTGGGAGACTAAGGGCCTCTAAGGAATAAGGCCCCTGCCTTATTGCATGCCCCTTAGAATCATCGTGAGTGATTGTCGCAGTCTTCCCTCACGGCATCATGGGTCTTCTCGAACTAGGTAATCGTTAACCTATAGCTCGAGCCATGGAGGGAGTGCTAGTAGGTTGTGGCAGGGTTGTTGTCCACACCTCTCCCTCAACATCTCAGGTTGTTGTTCGTGACCCCTCTACTCCACATGTGAGTCTAGTCAGCAAGCTATTGTCAGCCTGCATCATCAATGAATCATGTCATAAATAAAATCAATCATCATAACATCTAAGGAGATGTGCATATGTCATATCAACAATAATCAAACCCCAATAGTCCACTCCCTGACTCGATCTAGAGTCCAAGGGGTTTCATCGATGCCTCTGCATCCTCGAGGTCCAAAGTCTTGTACACTCAGAGGAACCCAGTCAATAGCACATGTCTATGTAAATACAAAAAATAACATATAATCACCTCAATAATGCCTCATCTTCATAATCAAAAACTAATAATATAATAATCTGGATCACTTGCAAGCAGGTGTCCTCAAAGAATAAGTTCACTCAATGCACGCAAGAGTGGGATGTTACACACATGCTACCAAGTATTCAATAATAAAACTTCTTAAAGATTTCTATCACAACTATAGTGTTTAGCAGTTATCAAACTTGATATGTTTAAATTTGAATCTTATTAATTTAATCACTCAAACCTAGAACCTGGATTCTTGTCCTTGGGAATGATTGTATTTCTTTTCTTCCAATTCTCCTTCACTCGAGATGATAAGTTGTCTCTTCAACATGTCCCATGTACTTAAGACAATATGCTTTCTCTCTGAAAATAATCTGAGTCATAGAATATAGTGCAAATAAACTTTAAAGTCTCAACCTTAATCAATCTAATACTTTGAATAAAGTTAGTTTCTAACTTTAACTTTGAACAGAGGTTAGTATGATAATCATAACTTTAACAGATCAAAATACAACCTAAATGTTCATGCCATAACGAATAGAGGCATATCAAATTAATCAAACCTGGGGTACATTGTTCCTCTTAATGTGTTGGATCTAAGATCCTTCTAGATCTACGATTGTTGTTTTAGACAAAAGATTTGTTCTCCTGCAAATACCCTTCAGAATAATAATACAATTTAAACATATGTAATTACATACCTCTGATAGTATCGGTAGATAGTGGCACCATCCGGAAGCGGTGGCAAGAAATAACAAACCTTTAAGACTTCAAAGGTGCTACAACCTGTAATCTAAAGGTAGCTAGAGATTTGTTAGGGTAAGGCGCACTAGAACAATAAAAATCAGTCCCAACACTTCACAAAAACTTTCTCTACAACCGGTACTACAACTAGTGTTGGAATTGCAATTGGTGTTGCAACTAGCATGAAGGAACTGGCACTGCAATTGCAACTGATACTGCAATTGCAACTTAGAGTTTTATAGGAAACCCCAATTTCTCAAAATTCAAATTTTGAAATTCTGATCCAGGGAAGTGATGCGCCTTGCTTGGGTGAGTTCCTAGGTGATATTAGTTTCACCAACATCCTCCAACAAAGGTAAGAATTTCACTCTTAGGGTTTGTGTAGAAACCCTAATTCTGCAGCAGCTGCAATATTAAAAACTAAACTTCGGAGAGGGTGCGTTGAGGCTAGCCACTTCTTATAAAATATGAGTTGGTATGTTTCAGGCCTTCTCTGATACCATGTTAAATATTTACTTATACATCTAGCAGTTACGGTTCTTCGTTATTATTACAATCATTTATCATTTTAGTTTCATAAATAAGATCACTAAAAGAGAGGCAATCACAGAAACAATAGAGACACACAGATTATCCTGGGAAACCCTCATGGGGAAGAAAACCCAACAAAAACTTCCTTAATATAGATAGACCAAAGACCAAACAAAAAATCCGCCTCTACTCCTTCACTAGGAAAGAGTAGTGCACCACTTAACCAAGAGATAGACCAAGAACCCTCCTTGATGTCACCCCCAGTTGCAGCAGCTTCTCCTCCAAGACGTGTGCACTGCAGAGCTAGATGATGAATGTGTCCAAATGAGGCACTGGCCTATGTTATAAATAGTGGTCTGGCCAACCTATAATTAGGTCTGGGCCAACCTGTCACTTTACCCTCTTAATTGACATTTAACTTTCAAGGCACAATAGGGCTGACTTTTACAAAGGCACAATAGGGCCTAATTAAATATAATATAATAATATTATTCAACTCTCTCTCAGGTAGAAAATTCTTCAAAGTTATAATATTTCAACACATCGTAATAACTTGACATGCGTTATGTCCCTACTCACATCCCTATTTATTTAATGACAAACCCATACTTTGTATATATTCCAAAATAACTCCACAAAAAAAAATTGGCTTCTTTCAACACATTAAAACAAACTATTTTTCTTGTTGAAAGATTAGTCATAGAAATAACTCAACCACAAAACTTCTTTCATAATTTTAGGGAAGAAAATTAAATCAAAACACAATTTCTTTGTTTTTGTATTTTTTCCAACATTTCTGAAGGCCCTACAGTCTTATCATGGATCAAAATTTTCCTACAATTTGGGTTTGAATCTTAGCCTCTGCATTTATATCTACCTCCATGGATTATTTGTATCCCAAAGTGGAATAATTATTAATTGACCCATATGTTTATATGTAACTTACCGCATATCTCTAATTGATCTCTAATATGACCACCTTCAAAAGAACATGACACATAAGAATACATCCAATTTATGCTAAAATACGAGCTTGAAATAAATACAACCCTCAATGGACAAAATGCTCATACATCCAAACAATTTAATATTCAAATTCATACCAAAATAAAGGGATGTAAATAACCAAAACACAACCATGGACAGAACTGACAATAAATATATTACAGTCTATACTTTTCCAAAAGCATTTCGATTTATCTTCTTTGGAAAGAAGCGTCCACTCAAAAGTATCTACCAGAGACAATTTATCTTCATAGCTTATTTTACCTACCACTTCTATGCCACTCAGAACAATACCTCATGACATTAGCCTCTCACCAAATTCTCGTGCATTAATTCCATTAATGATGGAACCTTGGCAGAGCTAGAAGAATACCATCTTCCACAAAATCTTAGCTATTGTGAATCTCATTAATTTTACCAAGTAAAGTATGCAAGGAATACTAGAGACCAATAAGAGTTCAAGTCACTAGAATGATTTTTGCTTCTTCATTCATATTCCTAGAATTACACCATTAATACCTCAAAGAGATCCACTATTAAAAACAAGAAAAAAAAAACAAAGGCATGGCTATACCAATCTCAACTAGGCATTATAGCTATGAGAAGAAGACTCAAGAACACAACAATTTAAATTAATTTTCTTCCTGCTAGGCTACTTAAGTTTTGATTATTCACTAGTCAATTCTATAGGCAAACATAGCAAGATCAAATCTATAGTGTTTAAAACCATCTCTGATACCATATGTAAGGTCCCACCTTACTACCAACAACACATAAGAAGCTAGGCTCAGAATAGGTATAAATTTTTATATATATACAACTCCAAATCAATTCATGTATCATGTAATTATTACCATGTTTATAATTATGTAGCTATGCACATAAACACACTCTTTTAAACCTTTTCCAAATATGTTCTAAGTGATCATGAACATAATGTTACATGGATTCATGCACACATTCTTTTTGTTTCCTATAACTTTAGTTTGAAATATGCATATACCAATGTATTTTAACTTCATCATAAAAATACATGGATTTTTGAAACCAAGTGTAGAGATCAAACATGTAAATCTACAGCCAAGAATTACATAATCGAATCACATATGCATGCAGACTACAACCATAATTTCCATTGATACATATGGACAATCAATTTATAATATGCAAACAAAACATAAAAACTGTAACATCATTTAATCAACTCCTCTTCTACATATAATTTCATCCATTGAGGCATTTAACCAAACACTTTGTATGCAAACAACTCTACAACCATATTGATGCAAGAGCATCTTTGGCCCCAAACAAACCACATCAACCAAAAACATTTCATTTTTGAGGTTAGTGAATTGAAAACTGAAATACATGATGCAATTCCTATTGCTACAACACCAGCATTGAGACCCATGCTGTTGCACTTCTGACATCCATTGAGACCCATGTTGTTGCACTTCCGACATCCATCGAGACCCATTGAGATCCAACACCTCTTGTTGAACTTCTGATATCCAAAAAATGAAGAAAGAGAAAAATAAAAAGATAACTTGAAGGAAGAATTTCACAAATGAAGAATAGAAAAGGGAAAGATATACTAGAGTTACAATGATTAACTGACATCTTTCTTTAACCAAAAATTATACAAATTCACATGGCATAAGAAAATTCTATGAATTGGTCAGATTTACGATTTAGCTTCTAAAAACATGTTTTATGAACTGAAAATAGGGGCAACGAGGTCTTTTGGCATGGATACCCTCTTAGTTTTTGTTGAATCGAAACATAACCATTCCAATCCAGCTAAATTAGCTCCATAAAATATGTTTGCATAGCTAATCTAATATATAGTACACATAGTAACTCCTACATCCACCAACAAACATCTATATGAACTCAATAAGGCATATGCATGTCAAGATAATTTCTATAATAAATATAATTAAAAATAATCAAAACCCATAATCAGATTTCTTGAACCCTCTTGCAAGCCCTCTTTTAACTTTCACTTTCATGAATAAATATGTAGAATGAGGGGAATAAATAGAAGAAATAGAAGAGAATGTTTTGCAGCTTCAACAATAGATCCATTTTCTTTATCCCTGCATAATATTTCTTCCACAATGCCATATAGTTTTCCAGATCCCTAAAATGTTAGCTAAAATACCTGATGTCTAGGACTTAATAATTAACCCAGATGTTAACATTTTCAGCTAGCAATATTAGTGTGATTAGAAACCATTCCAATTTATAAAATAACATAAAATATCAAAGATAAAAAACTCAAATTTTACGTGAAACTTACTCATAAATTATCTACAGTAGACACAATCTGAGTTCAACTAATTATCTCACCATAACAGTTGCATAAAAACTTTGTATTACTCCACTTGCCAACTTAATAAACCATTTGGCTCACCACTCAGCCATATCCACAAAGAATGTCTACTTCCTATGGAACCCCCAATCCGTAAGAGCTCATAAACAGTACCCAGATGCAACAATATGTAATGACCCCCGTCGTTACAACTACATGCAATGCATAACAAGTGCACATTTTTTTTTCTAAAGCAGGAAAGTAACAACAAAAACAATTAATCAACACAACTTGATGACGAACACAATGCATGCAAATCAGGCAACAAACAACCTAATGACCCATCATACTAGCACATCATGCAACATGTGAAAATTAATTAGAAAAAATAAAAACGACAACCCACCCATCCTACCCAGCAAGGTTAGGACCTCCAGGACACATAAGCAATGCTCAAGCCCAAGTTCTCATTGATTTTGAGCATTTAAGGTCTCAAGGATGGCAATTGTTTTGAGGAACATGGAGGTGTCTACATCCCTCCCGACACACGCAAGATCATGCCTCTAAGCCGAGACAGCCTCAATCAATCCAAACACAACAACTTCGACGACCAATAACGAGAACCTTCCCGGCAAGCGGGAGACAATCACATTAACATTACAACAAGTACAACCTTACTTACAAAAAAACTTCATCCACATCTAGAGGCGCTTAACCCTAAGCTAGGTTTCATGTGCGCTTGTCGATCAGCGCACGCAATAATCCAAGCATAAGGTATCACGTCATTGCATTGCGACAAGTGCGCCAGGAACCCAAGCACAAACAAGAATAAGTCTAAAACTTCAACCAAACATAAAATCCAACGTGCCTGAAATCCAACTTGCGCCCTCATACATTATACAATGTCGTTAGACGAAGGCGCTCTAAACAATAAAGAAAAAATGGATACAGGGTGACTAAATTGACACATTCAATTGGCGCAATGAATGGACATAAAACAATAGCAGTTATCATCTTAAGGAATAAATCACAGCATAAATAACCAGTCACTATCTGAGGGTAAAAGCGTCTAACCATATTTAAGCAACATATACCTTCCATTCAATGGTTTATCATATCAGTAAACTCATCTATAAAATTTATCATGGGTTCTAAAGCCCTACAAGAAAATCAATGTTTAAATTGCAAGTAGTAAAAATGGGAAAAAGGGGGAGCCAAGCATCGGACACCCTTACCTTAAGTCATGCAATGCACAATAATTGGTGACTATTTAGCGAGGAAACATTAAGAATTGCTTCGTAATATTTAGATAAATTAATTAAAATCAACCATCATTATACAAGTATCATGAAGATCACACCCCTCGTAAATTCAACACCCTTTATTAAAATTGTTATATCCTAACATTCAGTTAATTAATACTATGTCTCTGAAATGATGGTAACCAATTGATTTTACTCCCATTAACATGATCCACTAGTACCATAATCTTACTAATCAAATATCAACTTGGTTAAACATTAATACTAACACCTGGAGAGCATATTTAAACTTTGCGCAAGAATCAATATTGAATTTGTGGCAGTGAGAATTATAATTAATAAAAGCATCGCATTAACCAAGTGAATTGTTACTATTGCAAAGGAAAAACAATTAATCTATTGTTGCAAAAGTTATAAGGATGATATATAAGTCTGATAAATAAACAATTGATATATAAAAACAATTAATCTATTGTTGCAAAAGTTATAACACTGATATATAAAAACGTTAATGGGTTGACAGTTGTTTTAATCATCGTTGTCAACACAACACCAATTTACATAGTAATAAATCCGTTGTGGGAAACCACCACGGGAAAGGTAAAATTCACAATCATAAATACCACAAGCATCGTGGCTATAAAGTGGCTATTAATATAAGAATATTTAATTCATTTTGCTAGTCCTCTGAAAAACTTAGCGTTGTCAATATTTGGATGATAAAATCATTTCTCTGACAAACTCAACGTTGTCAATGGTTGGGAACAACGAAGGGAACAGTTTACAACATACTTTTTTACAACTTGTTGTGGAAGTATGTGTAAAGAACTGAAATTCTGACTGGTTGGCTCTCACCAGAGAGACTCGAGTTCAAATCCCCGCAATGGAATTTGTTTATTTCTAAACCCCTTTTTTTTGTAGTAACCGAGACAATTTTACAGCAGGGCAAACGTTTCTCATTTGTTTTACCGGAAGGAAAACTGAGTAAAATTATAAAGTGTATGGTTGAGCTGAGCGGGCTCGATTTTTCCATGTATTTTTTTGGGTTTTAGACTCCGATCATGGAATTGTTGGTTGTGCATTTTGGATATCTGATAGGAGCTATTTCCATCATATAAATAATAGTAAATATTTTTTTTCTGATCAGAAAATCCTGCATTACATCTAGCTGTCAGAGTCTATGGCTAATGCTCAACAACCTTTTGACCAAATTGTACACATGTTTGAACTCTCACAGTCAATTCGTAAAGTAAATGGTTGGATATTCTTGTTGTGTTTTTTGTATCATTTTCAATTAAAATTGTGTACAATTACTAATTTAAATAGAGATTTGAATATATAAAGCAATGAGCGTGAGCATTCATAAATAGTTCCTTGTCAATATCAAACCTTAAAAATACATAATGCCATTGTTCTTCGTCCAGAAAGCCTAGTTACTACATGCATCAAACAATTTGTCCTACGGACTCTTCTTAACAAAAATGGCATCCAGATCTTCTTCGTGGACAACAAAATAATGAAACAACACAGATTTAAGAGCATCTTTCCTGCAATTTTTTTGGCCAGTTATTGTGCCTAGTATCCTCATCGGGTGTTAATAATATAAGCCACCTAATAGTGGCTAGGAGATGGGACCTTGCTACAACCTCCTGTGAGGGATCATCGTTCAACTTTTAATGAAAAAAAATGGACTAAAAAGACAAAACGTAAACAAGGTTTGAGTTCGGGGCATCAATCTGGCCATGCAAAAACTAGACAACAACTCTAGAATAAAAGATACACAGAGATAACAGGAAAAACCTATTAGGTGCAACCATCATGTGCAACAAGAATAAGAAAGTGTGTAGACAAACTAGAATTAATACTAGTGGTTGCGCTAATGAAGTATCAACTCAACTTAAGGTATTGTGCTTATTGATAAACTCAAGGTTAACAAGGAATTCAGGATTGAGTATAATGTCTATTGTTAACATTTATTTTATAGCACTCGCAGTGCTCAATACAAGTTGACAAGGAATTCATATAAACGAACATTTTTCATTGAACAAAAAGGGAATACTAAAACTAACTCATTGCCACAATTTCAATTCTAAGATGGAAATAAAATATTGAATTGCAATTTATCATTGTTGTCCCAAATCAATTTCAACCTTCGCCATATAGATATTCGTCTATAGAAAACTTAGACCAAAATTTTCTTTTATTTGTTTTAATAAAACAATAGCGCTTGCTTACCTGTAACCGACGGCGAATAACCAAAATTTGCTATCCCGCGCTTGTGTCCCATTTGATTCCTGCTCATGCTCCATCCAAGTACTACTTTCCAACCGCTGAGACCTTACTAGTACCTCCCAGCCAACTCTATGGGTACTCTTCTTCCCCCTAATCCCCCTGATCCGCAAAGTTTCCATGCACACAATACCAGAGAATTCTAGCACCCAGCTCGCCTCGCAAGTTCGAGCTACCACTCGTTACCCGAGTTGGGTATCCCAACTTCCACAAGAGAAGGTTTAGGCAAGATGAAATTCGGCAGTGTAACGTTACGCAAGCCAGATGTGATCCATACTCATCCTCCGCCATCATTTTTATAGAGTTTCTTAGTCATTAGTTTTCCAAACCCTCATTAAATTCCTTTTTCATTTATTTAATTAGGAAAAACCTCCCTCGTACACATGTTGCTCGATCCCCTAGTTTCACCAGAAAATCAATATATTAATTAATTAAATTTTCCTATTTCCCTCACCCGCCTAAAATCATTCCTAAAAACGCTCATTGGTGTCCCATTATTCCCTTACAATTCTTAAATGACTTACGCCTTACTTAATTCCTAGTTGAGTTCATAAATATAAAGTTTCAAAGGCTAGATTCCTTACTAAGTTAGACATTCCCCTTTTTCCTTAAGTTTCCCCCTTTTTCTTTTAATTGAAAATCAAATCTAGCAAGTGTAGAAAAACAACCATTTACCCTTTTAATAAATTTAATCCTCCATTATAATTTTTAATTTAATAATTAAAGTTTCAATTTATTTACCCCCTTCTTGTTATATGTCTAATTATTTTTTTGTTCAGAGGTTCTAATTAGACCTATGTTTTAAATTCACTAGGCTTGGCGACAGTTCTTAAGGAAAAATTTGTTATTAAACTTACTCATCACATCATTCATTTTAAGGTCGACCAGGTCCTAAGGAGGCATAGTTTTCTAGGCACTAGGTTTATTCACTTACCAGTTAAAATCGCGACGTGCCCTTCAGGATGCACTACGTGCTCCAAGGGTGTCACTCGCCTCTTTCCATTTTATTTGCGTGACGTACCCTTCAAGACGCACTACGTGCTCCAAGGGTGCCACTCACCTCTTGACTGAATTTGGTAGACGTCAAACCCCTGGAGTCAATACTCCATCAAATGATCTTATCGGAGACTAAGGGCCTCTAAGGAATAAGGACCCTGCCTTATTCTACGCCCCTTAAAATCATCATGAGTGACTGTCATAGTCTTCCCTCATGGCATCGCGGGCCTCTCGAACTAGGTAATCGTTAACCTACAGTTTGAGCCACAGAGGGAGTGCTAGTAGGTTGTGGCACGGCTACTGCCACACCTCTCTCTCAATGTATATGGTTGTCGTGTGTGACCCCTTTACTCCAAATGTGAGTCTGGTCAGCAAGCTATCGTCATCTTGCATCCATCAACGAATTATGTCAGCAATAACAATCAACATCATAATATCTAATCATATGTACATATGTCACATCAACAACATTCAAACCCTAACAGTCCACTCCCTGACTCAATCTGGAGTCCCGAGAGTTTCCTTGATACCTTGACATCCTCAACGTCCAGATTCCTACACACTTAGGAGAACCTATTCAATAGCACCTGTCGATGTAAACACAACAAAAATAACATATCCTCACATCCACAATGTCTCATAATCATAATCAAAACAGCGAATAGTATAATGACATAGATCACTTGCACACAAGTGTCCTCAAAGAATAAGTCTGCTTAGTGCACGCAAGAGAGGGATGTTACACAATAGAGAGATAATAAACAAATTAAGGAAGAGGAAGTATAATGACTCAGATCACTTGCACACAAGTGTCCTCAAAGAATAAGTCTGCTTAGTGCACAAAAGAGAGGGATGTTAAACAATAGAGAGATAATAAACAAATTAAGGAAGAGGAATATAATCCACTCTTCCTACCAACACCACTCATACCATAATCAACTAGGCTAAGCTAATTTAGTATTTTCCAGAATCATTTCAGTAGTGTCTCGTTACTTATCCAGTTTCCCCCCTCATACCATGAGGGTCATTATATATTTATAATCCATGAGAGAGGTGACACCTCACCTTCTCAAACAAAATTAGATATTTAATTCTTCTTTTAAATAGAATATTATGTATTATTCACCACCCCTTTGAGGTGGCATTCCCACCTTTATTTAATTGAATAATTAATTAACTTATTAATCATCACCCCCATGTGTC
>ML784987.1:79607-92288 GCA_009831015.1 Picea engelmannii | reverse complement strand
AGAGAGAGTTGAACTCTCCATCCTTTCCCCTTCCTTCCACCCAATAATATATGAGAGATAATAAAACTTTACATTAAATCATCACCATCAACCAATCATCACATAGAACCTGATAATGCTTCCCGAGACTTCTTCAATTTATGCAATTCTTCAATTCTTGTAGTACTCTAATCCTGTATATAATATTACTTGATGTATTCTCTAAAACTCCTCCAAGTTTCACTCCTTGAATCCTCCCCAAAAAGAAGTTATAGAAAGAATGGTAGACTTTATTCAATTATGGTCTATTCAGGAGAGTGAACTTGCACAAAATGCCCTGTGTTCAATCATTAACATCTGATTCTGAAACTCACACACAAGAAACCAAAGTCCGTATGATTTCCAATGAAATTTTTCCCACTTCATTTGGATTCTCGATGAAGAAGTTATGATTGTTTTACCCGGAACACCTGTTTATTGACTAGCTTCAGGACTGGTCACAAACCCTATCTTCCACATAGTGTATCTCCGTAATTATAGCGAATCAAGAGCTGAAATTTTTACCAGAGGTACCTTGATGTGTCTTCTCAATACCATAGCGATTTCACCATCTAAATCATTCTAGAAACAAAGTTATAGCAAAAATGGTAAGATGACCTGAAAATAACATACCTTAGAACACATCACCAAAAGACTTCATCCTCCCTTGAAATCCGTCATTTTTTTCTTCTTATTTCATCTGAAATTCGACTTGTATCAAATGAATGTATAATGATGTTTATTTTTACCATTTATGTCACTTCCTTTTAACATTAGGGCCGACCTGACAATTTTTTATTTTGTAATTATTTTCTTTAATTATCTTCAAGGCCTACATGTACTTCCTTCTTCAATTCACTTTGTCATCTTCAAAAATTCATTTCTCCTCAACCATGAGGATCCACGTGATTTGCCACATACCACCGGAAACAACATGATGTATACTATCCATCCATGCGTGTTGTATCGGCATGTGCATTTTCCTTCATGTCCAAATACCTTCATCAATCTTGTGGTCCAAAACCCATGACTAGGGTTGACATCAATGACAACAACCAATCTTCCAACAACCCTAATATTTTTTTATCATAGATCCAAGACTCTACGCCTTGATCTTCCATGGATTTAGGACTTAGTGCCATAAACTCCATAGTTTCTCATCTATTCTACGTGAAACTCCATGTTTCACACAAGGTACTGGTTGTGAACTCATACCCATTAGATGATCATGTTGGCAAGGTCTTGTTTCCCTAGACCTGCACACATTATAAATGCATGTATTAATATCACCATTTAAAATTCATAACGAATTAACTCAATTACATTTTACCCACTTCCACAGTCATTTGACTTCTACAACCATTTATGATCTAAACAGATTCGAGAATCTATGTCAACAAGTAACCAAGTTCCCTTCCACATCTTATTCATTACACGGTTAACCAAAATAATCATAAAAATAATGTTTCATCAGTTGGATCATAATCAACTATCTACAACAATGATGAGGATCATAATCAAACATATGTTCCTCACAAAAATATATATATATAAGTGTTCACAAGTCAAGTGACCCTTGACCAAGTCCATAGCATATATGTCTGACATACATAATCCATCAACAATCACCCTCCTTGGGTGTTACAAATTATACTACCAAATGGGACACTACAATTTTCTCCTCTATTCTAACAGCTATATTGTTATGTGGATTAACACCCTATTGTTCCATGATCTCTATTTAAATAGCGTGTTCCATGATCTATATTTAAATAGCATGGAGAGTCAAGAAACTCATATGTAATCTACTTTCCTTTTACATTAATATTTTTCCTCAAGTGGTTGCATTAGTTGGAGCAGTGGACTATTTTCCTTTTTGAGGATTTTAACCATATAATACATTGATGTATTAATCTTTGATCTATTTGAGAAATTGTTTTAAGGTGTTCCACTTGTGTGTAAATACCTTCTTTATGGAACAAAATTAAAGAAAAAATTATTGAATGACAAAATTGTATAATATGCAATTCAAATATTAATTAATCAATTTTGAAAAATAACACATACACATACATATTTTAAGTAAGGAGGGGCATCAATCTGGCCATGCGAAAACTAGACAACAACTCTAGAATAAAAGATACACGGAGATAACAGGAAAAATCTATTAGGTGCAACCATCCTGTGCAACAAGAATAAGAAAGTGTGTAGACAAACTGGAATTGATACTGGTGGTTGCACTAATGAAGTATCAACTCAACTTAAGGTATTGTGCTTATTGATAAACTCAAGGTTAAAAAGGAATTCATGACTGAGTATAATGTCTACTGTTAACATTTATTTTATAGCATTCACAGTGTTCAATATAAGTTGACAAGGAATTCATATAAACGAACATTTTTCATTGAACAAAAAGGGAATATTGAAACTAACTCATTGCCACAATTTCAATTCTAAGCTGGAAATAAAATATTGAATTACAATTCATCATTGTTGTCCCAAATCAATTTCAACCTTCGCCATATAGATATTCATGTACATAAAACTTAGACCAAATTTTTGTTTTATTTTTTTTAACAAAACAATAGTGCTTGCTTACCTGTAACCAACAACGAATAACCAAAAGTCGATATCCCACACTTCTGTCCCATCCGAATCTTGCTCGCGCTCCATCCAAGTACTACTTTCTAACCGTTGAGACCTCACTGGTACCTCCCAGCCAACTCTATGGGTACTCTTCCTCCCCTTGAGCCCCCCGAGCCGCAAAGGGGCCAAGCACACAGTACCAAAGAATGCTAACACCTAGCTCACCTTGCAAGTTCGAGCTACCACTCGTTACCCGAGTTGGGTATCCCAACTCCCACAAGAGAAGGTTCAATCAAGATGAAATTTGGCAGTGTAACGTTACGCAAGCCAGATGTGATCCATACTCCTCCTCTGCCATCCTTTTTATAGAGTTTCTTAGTCATTAGTTTTCCAACCCCTCATTAGATTCCTTTTTCATTTATTTAATTAGGAAAAACCTCCCCCGTACACATGTCGCTCGATCCCCTAGTTGCGCCAGAAAATCAATTTATTAATTAATTAAATTTTCCTATTTCCCTCACCCACCTAAAAGTGTTCCTAAAAACGCTCCTCGGTGTCTCATTATTCCCTTATAATTCTTAAATGGCTTACATCTTACTTAATTCCTAGTTGAGTTCATAAATATAAAGCTCAAAAGGCTAGATTCCTTACTAAGTTAGACATTCCCCTTTTTCCTTAAGTTTCACTTTTTCTTTAAGTTTCCCTTTTTCTTTAAGTTTCTCCCTTTTTCTTTTAACTAAAAATCATATTTAGCAAGTGTAGAAAAACAACCATTTTCCCTTTTAATAAATTTAATCCTCCATTATAATTTTTACTTTAATAGTTAAAGTTTCAATTTCTTTACCCCCTTCTTGTTATATGTCTAATTATTTTTTTGTTCAAAGGTTCTACTTAGACCTAGGTTTTAAATTCACTAGGCTTGGCAAGAGTTCTTAAGGAAAAAATTGTTATTAAACTTACTCATCACATCATTCATTTTAAGGTCAACTAGGTCCTAAGGAGGCATATTTTTCTAGGCACTAGGTTTATTCACTTACCAGTTAAAATTGTGACGTTCCCTTTGGGACGCACTACGTGCTCCAAGGGTTCCACTCGTCTCTTTCCATTTTATTTGCATGATGTGCCCTTCAAGACGCACTACATGCTCCAAGGGTGTCACTCGCCTCTTGACTGAATTTGATAGACATCAAACCACTGGATTCAATACTCTGTCAAGAGATATTGTGGGAGACTAAGGGCCTCTAAGGAATAAGGACCCTGCCTTATTGCGTGCCCCTTAGAATCATCATGAGCGACTGTCACAGTCTGCCCTCACGGCATCGCGGGTCTCTCGAACTAGGTAATCATTAACCTATAGTTCGAGCCACGGAGGGAGTGCTAGTAGGTTATGGCAAGGTTGTTGCCACACCTCTCCCTCAATGTATCTGGTTGTCATGCGTGACCCCTTTACTCCAAATGTGAGTCTGGCCAGCAAGTTATCGTCATCTTGCATCCATCAACGAATCATGTCATCAATAACAATCAACAACATAATATCTAATCATATGTACATATGTCACATCAACAACATTCAAACCCTAACAGTCCACTCCCTGACTCGATCCAGAGTCCCAAGAGTTTCATTGATGCCTCGGCATCCTCAACGTCTAGAGTCCTGCACACTCATGTCAACCCATTCAATAGCACATGTCGATGTAAACACAACAAAAATAACATATCATCAAATCCACAATGTCTCATAATCATAATCAAAACAGCCAATAGTATAATGACCCGAATCACTTGCACGCAAGTGTCCTCAAAGAATAAGTCTGCTCAGTGCACACAAGACTGGGATGTTACACAATAAAGAGATAATAAACAAATTAAGGAAGAGGAATATAATCCACTCTTCCTACCAAAACCACTCATACCATAATCAACTAGGCTAAGCTAATTTAGTATTTTCCAAAATCATTTCGATAGTGTCTCATTACTTATACAGTTTCCCCCTCATACCATGAGGGTCATTATATATTTATAATCCATGAGAGAGGTGACACCTTACCTTCTCAAACAAAATTAGATATTTAATTCTTTTTTTAAATAGAATATTATGCATTATTCACCACCCCTTTGAGGTGGCATTCCCACCTTTATTTAATTGAATAATTAATTAACTTATTAATCATCACCCCCATGTGTCACTTTTATATTATTTCCTATTATTCTTTATTTTTAATTAATTAATTAATTTTTTATTAAATAAAAATTAAAGTTACGATCCCCACAAAAGTGGTAAATTAGAATTAAAGTAATTAAAGGTTTAACTCTAGGTTGGCTTGTTGGGTTTCTTTACGCCTCTAAGTCGTGATGTTCTACTCGAGAATAGGGATTCCACACCCTTATGGCATGTTTCTCTACACTTATTTGGACTCCATGTCCTTTCCTTGTACCTATGACTCCATGCCCTAATCTATTACATAGATCCAAGACTCTACGCCTTGATCTTCCAAATATTTAGGACTTTGAGCCCTAATATTTTTTTATCATAGATCCAAGACTCTGCGCCTTGATCTTCCATGGATTTAGGACTTAGTGCCATAAACTCCATAGTTTCTCATCTATTCTACGTGAAACTCCATGTTTCACACAAGGTACTGGTTGTGAACTCATACCCATTAGATGATCATGTTGGCAAGGTCTTGTTTCCCYARACCTGCACACATTATAAATGCATGTATTAATATCACCAWTTAAAATTCATAACGAATTAAMTYAATTACATTTTACCCAAATGTGTACATGACTTCCACAGTCATTTGACTTCTACAACCATTTATGATCTRAACAGATTCGAGAATCTATGTCRACAAGTAACCAAGTTCCCTTCCACATCTTATTCATTACACGGTTAACCAAAATAATCATAAAAATAATGTTTCATCAGTTGGATCATAATCAACTATCTACAACAATGATGAGGATCATAATCAAACATATGTCCCTCACAACAATGTAAACATACATAAGCATAGATGCATTCATATGTGTGTGTGTGTGTGTGTGTGTGTGTGTGTGTGTTCACAAGTCAAGTGACCCTTAACCAAGTCCATAGCATATATGTCTAACATACATAATCCATCAACAATCACCCTCCTTGGGTGTCACAAAATTATACTAGCTAGATGGGACACTACAATTTTCTCCTCAATTCTAACGGCTATATTGTTACGTGGCTTAACACCCTATTGTTCCATGATCTCTATTTAAATAGCTTGTTCCATGATCTCTATTTGAATAGCATGGAGAGTCGTTTGTTATTGATCAACTGCAAGAAACTCATATGTAATGCACTTTCCTTTTACATTAATATTTTTTCCTCAAGTGGTTGCATTAGTAGGAGCGGTGGACTATTTTCCTTTTTGAGGATTTTAAATATATAATACATTGATGTATTAATCTTTGATCTATTTGAGCAATTGTTTTAAGGTGTTCCACTTGTGTGAAAATACCTTATTAAAGAAAAAATTATTGAATGACAAAATTGTATAATATGCAATTCAAATATTAATTAATCAATTTTGAAAAATAACACATACACACATACATATTTTAAGTAAGGAGGGGTTTGATTTTTATTTATATTTTAACAAAATGTACATGGCCATATTTATATTTATTAATATGGCCATGTGAGCAAGATGTCTTCCTCTCTCCAACCAATTGATTGGCCTTCCTAGAGGGAAACTAGGTCAACTACCAAAAATGCAAAAAAAAGATATGTCTTCAAAAGTTTGTATTTTGTATAGCTTAAGTGGGCCTGATGGTTAAGAACATGTGTTTCCTCCCAAAAGGTCACAAGTTCAAACATGTGTTTCCTCCCAAAAAGATCACAAGTTCAAATTTTGCACCTCATGCATCCCCTCGGACCAGAAAATTCTAAAAACACTTTTGACATATTAAATGGCATTAGAAAATTATACTTTTATTATACAATAAAAGTCAGACGAATTATATAAATTTTGAAAATTTTAATTTAACAAATATTAAATATTAAATTTTGATTACCACGAATTTTAATAAAAACTTAATACATCTTCATAAATTCACTTAAATATATATTACGAGATTCAAAATACATTTCATTTGTAATTATTGTTTTTTTTCTGTATAAGTATATTATGAGATTCAAAATACAATTTATTTGTCGTTATTGTTTTTTTCTGTATATGCATCCGTAGTCTGCTTTGAAACATTCCCACAATAAATGATATGGAACATTCGGCCAAGAAATCATACCGAACATTTCGAGATATTTATGACCAGAGACATTTTGTCTCCACAAACAAAAACTATTTGTCTTTTAAGTCGGTAACAGGCTACTCAGAGATGGATGTAGTCTCACTGTATATGTGCATTGGTCCATATTGGCATTATTGAACCTCATCTCGAGCATGATATCGGTATGAGGTATCCTCTCACGTGCATAGATTGTAATTATATCATAGGGAAACGAGATGGGAGTGCAAGTTCGGTAACTTTCACATGCAAGTCCCACTAGGGTTTTGGAAGGCAGGGAGAGGTGTCGTTCTGTGAGTATATGAGAGGCAGGGAGATGAGACTTTAGGGACATGTGTCACCCACTACACAGAGGAGAGTGGAAAATAATTGAGACAAAAATTATGACATGGATGACGAAGTTACAGAATACTATTTGGCTTTATGAACAGTTTCAGTAAATGTACAACGTACGTTCTCTCTAATTGACAAATAATAGAGATATGAAGTCGGTGGAGAAAGCCCCCCTTGTATCAATGGTCACCGCGCAGTGTGGGGCATTTTCAAGGAAAGAACGATCGATGCCCATTGCCCAGTGCAGTACTTAAACCAAGGTATACGCTATTGGGTGGGATTTGCGTTCATTTGGAGAATTGAGCCCGGAAATGCACTGCTTCCTCCAATTGCAAATCGATCTTTGCCACGTTAAAAGTGTACAGAAGTGGAATTTGACACGCGTATTTGACGAGAGACAAGGTGGGGTGGGGGAATAACGTTGGAGATAAAATCTGGACGGAATCCATGGAAGAAGTATAATAGATCTTAGCCATCTGAGTTCTCCCTCAAGGCAGGCAGGAACGAACGAGCTTCAGGAGGAAATTACCTTATGTAGGTTTTTGATGGCAGCATCAGTAGAGATGAATTCATTTTTGCCATGGAGCACAAAATTATCTAACTGCCCCTACCATGCAATTACGCCAGACCACACTGCCTTGAAATTTTTCTTGAACGAACCTTGGCCCAGACGAGACATACCTGGCCTTGGTCTTGCTACTATTAGGACTACTCCTGCATCTTATCGTATAGAAAAGTTGTCATTGTGCAATATGGCATTGAGTGAAAGATCTCACCAAACAGAAGCAGAAAAAGGCATGGAGAAAGAGAATCGGGACAGTATTGATGAGCCTCTGCAATCAAAGTTGGCGTTTGAGTTAATGAAAATAGATGAAAGCCTGAGAAAAGTATCTGAAAAAAGAGCCAGGAAGAAGGTTGAACGATATGCATATTTGTTTGCTGCGGTTGCGTCCAGTGTCGGGATCACTTCCATGGCAGCAGGGGCAGTCTACTATCGTTTTGTTTGGCAAGTGCAGGTAATTGCATGCCTGGGTGAGGAAATATCTCTGTGTCTGTGTAAATTCAGATTAGTATAAAGTTCTTATGTGTAAAAGTGGGAAAGTGTTTGATATTGAAAGTTGTATTTTCCTCCCTATGTGATCATGTTTAACCTCTTCTGATTGGGTTTCTGCCGATTGGTTTTCCTCCATCGTTAATCGCCAGAGGTGAAAATTTATTTATTAATTAAATAAGATTTTTATTTTTTAATTAATCCTGGGTTGTGCTTTTCTAAGATCTATGTTGGCCTACTCATTGAATGATATATCTATTTTTTTTTTTTAAATATATCCATCTGTGTCCTTCATAAATTAAGTTTAAAATAGACCTATGTTGGCCTAGACTCAGCCCAAATGCATATCTCTATCGTCCCAGAAGTTTTGTAGGGTTTCTTAGCATAAATAATGAATTATCTCACACTTTTGATAAGGTCTCGCAGCTTGAATGATTAATATAATTGAGGAATACTGATTGATAACAACTGGATTTCTCGATGTTGTTTTCTTCCAGGGTGGGGAAGTTCCTTTCGCAGAGATGTTTGGCACATTTTCTCTAGCTCTTGGAGCAACGGTAAGACTGAGTACATTTGAAGAAAAAGTCGAAACTTTTTTAGTGAGATAAAATTCGTTTGAAGAAAAAATAGAGTTGTTTAATCAGAGATAATATACGGTTAGGTTTAGTTATCTGAATGAAAGAAATGATAAAATTCTAATGCAGGTTGGAATGGAAGCCTGGGCTCGTTGGGCACATCGAGCTCTCTGGCATTCCTCCTTATGGACTATGCACGAGGTACTTGTTTTCTTCTGTTGATCATAAATTATTACATCTGCACTCCTTAGATCGAACAGTCTGTAATAATCATATTGACATGAAATGATCTATTGTTATTTTTAGGGTTTTGTATTGTATATAATTCAATCAGGTTGCTTGTCCTGTGGATTCTATTACTGTCGTTCTGTACTTACAAGCGTTGAAAAATCAATATGAACATATTCTGAAAATCGGTTCCTCATGTGGAAATTTGAACTTCCTTGGCTTCTATAATTAATTGACTAAAAGTTGTTTGAATTGCTGTGTTAACATGGATTTGTGGCAGTCTCATCACAGACCAAGAGAAGGTCCCTTTGAGATGAATGACGTGTTTGCTATTATTAATGCTGTCCCGGCCATTGCCCTCTTATCTTATGGATTTTTCAACAAAGGCTTTGTTCCAGGCCTGTGCTTTGGTGCTGTAAGTTCTGATCTCAATTTCCCAAACCTATATTAAAATTCTTGGCGTTTTGTTTTTCATCATCTGTTTCTGGATTTCCTTAAAAATATTTTTTTATTGCAACAGTGTTGGAGTCACAGGGAAGTTTAGAGTACACTGTAGTTTTGTGTTCAAGCAAATCAGTATCAGTTTTGTGATGGGAATGTGTGTTTTTCAGGGCCTGGGGATCACTGTATTTGGCATGGCATATATGTTTGTGCATGATGGCCTCGTTCACCGTCGTTTTCCAGTGGGACCTATTGCAGATGTCCCATACCTTCAGAGGGTTGCAGCTGCACATCAGGTTTGTCAATATTCTTCCTCTGTCAACAAGAAGACACTTAGAAAATCCAGAAACTAAAGCTGACGATATACACAATTGCAGCTCCACCATGCAGACAAGTTTAATGGAGTTCCTTATGGTCTTTTCCTTGGACCAAAAGTGAGTCATGTCATTGCTGCCCAACTCCTTGTCTTTTGTGAAACAACTTTGCTTTGTTCATTGTTCTGGTGGTGATCTATAATTAATTTCTGAGTGGTCCATGCAGGAAGTCGAAATGGTGGGAGGGGTTGAAGAGCTTGACAAATTAGTGAAGGCCAGAGCTAAGACCGCCAGCTACCCTACGGACTCTGCAAACACTTCATGAATTCAACAGAATGTGGGGTCCTCTAACTTTACATCGAATCGAATCTGTTTCATTGTATGTACATCATATTGTAATCTTAGTTTTGAACTTAGGAAGTTAAGATCGACAATGGATGGCTTGTAAATGCAGCATGTCACTAGTGATTCAAAAGGTTAAGGGTGTTGTTCTACTATACCAGAATTATGGTAAACTTTTCTCATACTTCAAATTGTTGTCAAATTTATCAAGAGGAAAGAAGGAAGAAGGTCTTTTCTTTGATATTTTTGTCAAATTTAAATATCAAATTTATCAACAGGAAAGAAGGTCATTTCTTTGATATATTTATTTTGGATTTTGTTTAAGCTATATAAAAGTTAAATACATTAGAGTGGAATATATTATAATATATTTTTGTTAACTTAATGAGTTTCAATGATCTTTATAGAAGTAGCAACAGGAATTTGACTTGACTCCATAACCCCACTCAACT
Organism: Picea engelmannii; assembly: GCA_009831015.1. NCBI lineage: Eukaryota > Viridiplantae > Streptophyta > Pinopsida > Pinales > Pinaceae > Picea > Picea engelmannii. The sequence goes on along the minus strand of ML784987.1, from coordinate 81,667 downwards.
ACTAAAGCTAACTCAATGTTTCAACCACTAAAGTTAAATCAATATTTCTTACATAATTGTAACCATATTTTATCCTTGGCTTATATGCCACATATAAGCTATTAGAATGTTAATTTGGGCTTTTTTCTACTTTGACTTTAGTTTCTTATTATTTTTAACAAAATGGGTTTTTTTTAGTATGCCCTCATATTTGATGTGAGTGTGAATATACATTGATTGCTATTTTAATAATGTAGATGGTTTGAAATAAAAAAAATTATTTAATCAAGTTAAGTTAAATTAACATAATAATTGACAAAAACAAATTAGGTTAAATTAACAAAATAATTAATAATTGACAAAAACAAGTTAGGTTAAATTAACAAAATAATTGACAAAATAAATTAAGCTAAAATAATATAAGAATATAGATACACTTTCAACTATTTAAATATTAAATATTGGTGAATAAAATTTCATTAAAAATATATTAATTTAATTTAATAATTAAATATTATTTATGAAATTAATAAAAATAAAAATAAAATTACATAATGTAATTGATAATTTAATTTATAAGATAATATAAATTGAACAATTTTAACTAAATAAATATTAATTAATATATATCCACTTCTTTAACATTTTATTAAATTAATATATATATATATATATAAATATTATTAATATACCACTGATGGGGTAAGAGTTGGTCAACATGCATCAAACCGAGTTAATGCACTTGGTCGTCGCCTTCCCTCCTTTATTTAATTGGATGCAGAGCATTAGAGTGACCATGGCAGAGGTTAGCCTCTGTAACATGGGAAATTTAATGCATTGTTTGATTCGAGTGTGCGCATATCACAAGTATGGTACGAGGATGTTGAAGTGCATCCATTCAGATATAATGGTGATTTCCATCACTGGTTTGGGAAACTTTTTGGAGGTAAGTCTTAGCATTTGGCATTTTCAGTTTGCTAGAGCTCTGTGGGTGATCTCCTTCTCCCTCTTTGGTTTCCCTCTGGCTTGTAGCTCTCTGATTTTCTTTCCCCTTCACCCCTCTGATCTCTTTGCAAGCTCAATGTCACACGAGAGGGGGAATCCAAAATGTGACCCTGCTTATTATAGTTTCATGGCCCGTCAACGTCATCGGTGGCCTTCTTCATCTCCAATTCCACCTCCCTCCACAGACCGTTCCCTTGTTGGTTTTCCCTCTGTAGATTCTCCCCACACAGATCAAAATTGGAGACGGGATGATAGCATATCGGTTTTCATTGAAGAAGAGTTCCCTTTGGTGACCCCCAATCTCCTCCAGCCTCCCATTTGATCGTTGACACAGACTTACAACCCTCTCATCTCAATTCCCTGTGAGAGAAGGGTGTTTCCCCCAACCTAGGTGTGGGGGGTGTCCAATAACAAAAGAGAATCCTCATCCTTTGTATGTTGATGCAGTTCAGGAAGATGCTCGCCCAAAATTCAAGCACAACCCTAGTGCAGACACAGTGGTCGCAACGCCCCACCAATGCAGCTTCTCGAAGGATCAATTGTAGTTGATCTTCGACCTGAGGAAGGGTTTTGTTGACCAGCTCTTTCGTCAAACCATCCTTTGTCGCAGGTTGGATTCCATCTTCGAATCTATTTCAAGCGAGCCTACCAAAAGAAAGTGCCTGACTTGTTGTCAGTCGTACGCATTCGCTCTAGCTTGGCCTCACCCCTCAAACAACAATGGACATCCGGGTTCTTCCAGTGCTTAAGTTATCTCTTGCCATGTCTTTTGTTCATTTTGGTCATAGTTACAGTTTTAGAAAGACCAATGGCTAGTGTATAGATTTCATAGTTTTGTTGCTACACACTTATGTATATCACTTTGAACATGGATGTTTTTACAAGCTTGTATCAAGTTCTAGCTTTCACAGTTTTGGTGCTACAAACTTATCTATATCACTTTGAACATGGATGTTTTTACAAGCTTATAGCATGTTCTGGTTTCCATCTATTTGGAAAAATAGGCTACAAGCTTCGCTATGTGTAATGGTCTATCAACTATCTAATGTAATACAAATTTTTTATTTAAGAATATA
>ML784987.1:45900-78067 GCA_009831015.1 Picea engelmannii | reverse complement strand
ATGTGTGTATGAAGGAAGAATTTTGGTTTAAGAGGACGTTACATATATCTTGAGAGAAAAATTGGTTTAAATAAACTTTTATCATACATTTAAAATGTTTCGTATTTTAATATACTTTTTTATAATAATATTTTAATTTACTTATATAAATGATTTAATAAGACTTAGTCTTTTAGTCAGTTAATTGTTGTAAATGTTTTATATTATATTTATTTTTTAAGTAGTTTCCTAAATGTTTTATATTATATTTATTTTTTAAGTAGTTTTATAGAATGTTTCGTATTTTTAATATATATTTTTATAATAATATTTTAATTTACTAATATAAATTATTTAATATAAATTATTTAATGAGACTTTGTCTTTTAGTTTTTTAATTTTGTTTTTTAGTTTTTTAATTATTATAAATGTTTTATATTATATTTATTTTTTAAGTAGTTTTTTAAATGTTTTATATTATATTTATTTTTTAAATAGTTTATGTAGTGTAGAATATTTGGTGATGAAGTGTACTTTTAAAATACTTCAAATACTTCATTATGTGAAGTTAGAAATTCTTGATTTACTTTGTGTAAAAAAACAGTTATACAAGACCCTGTATACCTTATGTTAAGCAAATATATGTCCCACTAATTGTGGATTCAACCAATAACAAAAAAAATTCTTAAATTCATCCTAAAACTCTATATATACTTATGCATAACTATTTATACTTGTGGTATTTTATTTCTTAAATGGATTGTTGGCATGACGTGTTCATTTTTCTAGTAACAATACATGCTTCAAATTTTGTGTTTTGTTTATAAGTGTGTTCCTTGTTTTAGGTTATATATATATCATTCTACACTTAGGACATATATGTTATTTCTTAAATGGATTGTTAGGCATTACTTGTGCATTTTTGTAATAGTTATATATGTTTTCAATTTTGCATTTTATTTATGGATTTGATAATGGTTTTAACATTATATGATTTATTATAAATTCATATATATCTTGGTTATGATCATTAATAATGGTTTTAACATTACATGATTTATCATGAATCCATGTATATTTTGGTTATGATTATTTTTTAGGAAAATTTAATAATGTGTTATTATGATAAAGTGTATAAAGATAGGTGAATAGTTTAGTGAATTTCTAAAACGTCATGAGATGAAAGAGTGTGTTACCTTTGTGACACTAAGAAGGTTGAATATCAAAAGCACTTTCTCTTAGATTGTCCAACATATACCCATATTAGATCTCATTTTCAAAATATTGATCACACTAAGAATCTTTCTAACCTCTTAACTCAACAAAAGTATGGTGATCTTGGAAAGCTTTTCTTAATGCTTTTGGAGCACAGAAACACAACTCTAAAGAATCACAAATAATCACTTACCCTCTTAAGGTCCAATAGACCAATTAAGTCTTAGTGGACGTTAATCATCATCATCATCATTATCATCAATATGAAAAAATTATAATAAAAAAATTCATAAAAAAACATATTAAAGTTATAATTATTTTTTTCTTATCACAATTTACATTTTTAAATTCAATTATAATAAAAATAAATCATTCATTTTCAAAAGTTCATAGTTTATGCATATTACATTTTTTTTCTGGTAAAGAACAACATTTGTACTTGTAGACGAGCATTTGTAGAGAAACTTTGTTCATTCTTCTAAGAAATCACTTATTTGACATTTCACCATTTTATTCAATACATATTGTTGTATTGAATTGATGACAAGATCTCAAGTACACTAGTTATGGATCATATTTAAAAATTTCGAAGATAAGAGTGGTGTTTATATATCATTAATGGAGATGGTTTTCAAATATAAATATTCATGAATTTTTTTATGATAAGAACACATCATGTTAAATAACATCTTAATCTTCATAAGCTAGAAATGCATGAATTTTGTATGTAATAGTCAAAAACATAATCAATTTACATGTTTGTTTGTATAAAAGTTAAAATTAAATATTTTTTAAGAAATGAGAAAAAAAACATAAATTAATTTACATGCTTTATAAAAGTTAAAATTAAATATTTTTTAAGAAATGTTGAAATTAAATATTTTCTAAAAAATGAGATGTTTATAAATACTACATGAGTTTTTATAAGGGTTATTTAATTTTATTAAACCTATATAGGTATAATGGTAAATAAATTGGAGTAAAAGAATTTAAAATGATATGAAAGACAACATGACTTGTAGATTATTCTAATAAGAATACATGCCTCAAATTTTGTATTTTGTTTATGGGTATGCTCATCATCTTAAGTTGACCATAAAGCTATTATATACACTTATACACATCAGTTTACACTTATGATACATATTTTATCCCATAAATAGATTGTTGGCATGACTTGTAGATTATTCTAATAAGAATATATGCCTCAAATTTTGTATTTTGTTTATAGGTATGCTCATCATTTTAAGTTGACCATAAAGCTATTATATACACATCATTTTACACTTATGATACATATTTTATCCCATAAATGGATTGTTGGCATGACTGTTTTTTAGTAGTGATACATGATTTAAATTTTGTATTTTGTTTATGTGCTTGATTGTGGTTTTGTGGATAGTTTATAATGAATCATGGTATATATATGTGGTTTTGTCTTATATGAAATCATTTTTAAATGGATGTATATTTTGTTCATGATCATTTTTATTAGAAAAATTAGTAATAACATGTTATAGGAAAATTGTTAATAGTCCTTGTCGTAGGTATAGATGGACTATAGTGATCGATAATTCGTTGAATTCATATTAGTTTGTCCTTTGACCACAAATATTTGCATAATATCTATTGTTGAAGCTAGGAAACTAAAAACATTGATTTTTATATAATAAAAAGTATCATATATGTAATGATATGATTGGATAACAGATTGGAGGTCTTATTGTCGACTTCGCTATTAACAATGTTTTATATCTTATCATATCCAAACTTTTTGATCGTATACAGTCTTTTTGAATCATATATTTTTCTTATGCATTGCTTGAAGGTGGATTAATGCTAGCATTAGTTCTAATGTTTGTCTTGGCATTTTTTGCTAGCTAAATTTATCCCAATGTTTGATATGCTAGCATATCCAAAGTTTGTCCTTCGAATACATTATCTACTTTTTGAACTATTGTTACTAATTTTATTTTATAATAAATGTTTTTTTGGTACGTAAGAGACCTGCCACACTGCATTCTTTCTTAAATGTTTACAGAGCATTTATGACAGACTTAAATGTTTACCTAACAGGCTTCACAGCATTAAATGTTTACTTAGTAGGCTTGTTACAATACATTTTCTTCCGTTTTTATTTTTATATGCAATGTTGTCTGCAGTCAATTTGGGCAATATTGTGCTTCAGCAGCATTGTTGGTTCACTGGTTCATGCTTGCTTCTTTCATCTCCACTGATTTATTATTTGCATGTTGTTGTTGTTCTTGTTTGCTTGTTCGTCTTGTTGTAGTTTCCACGTTTAGGTTCTGCAACCACGATTGGAACTGCGACATTCGTGGTTGACTGGTTGGTGCTTGCTTCTGTGTTCCCTGGATGTTGCTTATTGTTGTTTGATTCAACTTTGTAGGGTTCGGGTCCTACGGCTGCAGTTGGGCCTTTTGGTGCTTCTTAACTGGGTTGTTATTTGTTGCTTTCTCTTGTTTTCATAGGCTTTGCAATGTTGGGGTGTTGCATCTGCAGTTGGATCTGTTGTTGCATTTTTTTGCAGTTGGCTCCCCATAAAATACTACTAAGATAAAATAATATGCAAAATTTTGCAGTCGAAGTAAATTGCATCTCTTACGGCTTCAACCAGAGTTTGTCAGGCTCCAACTATATTTCATAGTTGGCGATGCTTTTCCATGGTTTATGTATTAATATGGTTTCAAATTTATGAGATTAAGTATTGTTGTCTAAGCAATATAGTTATTCTCTCCCTTTTTTTTTCCTCTTGTAAACTTTCTCGTTTTTACCTTTTGTTCTTCCACTCTATTATGTGTTTTTGGTTCTATACTTTCTCATGGTTCTGTGCTTATGGGTTCTCGGTGTAGCAAACTGAAAAATCATTATCTCCATATATATTTTCACATCACGATTATGACGGACCGTCGCTCAGTTGCATACTTAACCAATTTTATGAACACGGCTTCGTGGATAGGTTCTATCGAACTATGGTAACTCGTGTTCGGTGTATACATCTTGCAGCTAGAACTTTCATGCTATACAATTCGACCCCGCACTCCTCGAACTCGTAACCCTTCCTCTGCCTATGATGAGTTTGTATGTCCAACCTGCCTTTCCATACTTAGTCGATTTTTCAAAGTTTCACGGGTTCGCGCGTTCCCGGGTTCAGAAAAGTTTAAAATCATTTTGTCGCTCCCCTCCATCTCTGCTACCTTCTGTTCTTCCCAATGGACATTAATTATGCTTTCAAAAGTGACAACCGACCAGACAGGTTCGAAAAGATTGGCTTTAATAAGAAGAAAGCTTGAGGACTTCTCCCATTAAAATGCATAGACAGGCGAATATTATGGGATCTGATAAAAAATATTTCCTGTGTTTTGAATTTACAAAAAAAATTATTGGCTCTTTTAGTTTTTTAAAGGCTTCTTCATAGTAACAGTGAAATACTATACTACCTCGCTGCCATCCACGAATGTGTCATCCACAGAGGCCTTGATGTCATGTCCCTCTTTAGTATTATGCATATGTTAGATATTGTCAGATTTGAGAATATGCTCGGATATGGGAATGTTATTGCGTGTTATTCGTCGTTATTCAGCGCACATATTCGAAAATATTGGCATTAATAAGAGAAAAGATCGAGGGCATCTGTCATTAAGATGAATTAAACCAAAATCTATGGAAAATTGTACCGTCATCCTCCAGCGTTGCTTTTAAATACGTATTTCCATTTCTCTATATCATCAAAGAGTTGGGCTTTACGGTGCCTTCGTTCTAATGTTCCTGGTCATGGACATGTAAGAAAACTTAGAGATGCCATTGAGACCCAAATGAAAGAAGAGAGAATGCTTTTATGTGACGTGAGATTTGAGCCAAAAAAAAACTCTGTTATCCAACAAAAACTCGAACAGGGAAAAAAAAATAAGTATCTTTTGGTTGGTGTTCTCCCAGTATTCAATGCTTTGGTTAATTAAAAAGCTTTCCTAGAGATTTGTTTTTTGACCTTCTTTGTTTTCTTGTTGGGAGTTGGAAGGGATTTTCAGGTCACCTGCAAAATGCTCCTTCGTTGAAGTATATAGTTTCTTCCAACAACACAGATTTGGCAAGTGTATCGAATTCTGCAAAGCACACAAGAATTTGTCTTCGTCAGAGGAGTTGCACTTACTGTGGCTTACAAAATGGTCTGTAATATTCGAAAATGACACGGAAATATTAATCCATTTGCAAATGTACCCAGAAGAGGGTAAGAGAAACTATATGGGTGGATAAAACGACATACTAAAATTACAGAAGTTTCTATTTCAAAGTTTTTTGAGCTACTTCTGGGTGTAGTAACAGATTTGACAGAAAGCCATGTTCTTTGTCAAAGTTTGTTCATTGTCCTATGGATGTAGTTACAGACACCACATGCAATCAACTATTTGTCGCTACCACACATTTTTTATTTTACTACTCCTACGCATATAACTCGATTAGGGACTTTGCAACATTTTTTGAGGATTACTTTATACTACCCCCTTCTGCAAGAGGTTTTGCCTATTCAGGTAATGATTTGGTTTCTGAAAATCACTTTGTACTACCAACTTCATGTAATCATCTTATTTCATTCTTTAGAAGAGACCTTAATGTAGTGTGTTTCCATATCTGTTTCAACCTAATGTCAATCTTCCTACTATTTCCCTTGCGTTGGATGGGGAAAATGCATTTCTTCTGTTGCAGTTTATGCGATATTTGATTAAAAAAAAATGTTCAACCCATACATTTTCTTTTTTTTTTAAATATAGAACAATGTATTTTTTTCTAACAAATGCCTATTCGAAAATTGTTAGGCATTGTTTGGGGTTCATGCCCTTCAAGGATGTTAAGTAATCACACAATTAATATTGTTTGTGCCAATGCAATTGAGTCGTCGTCCACTATGGAAATTGCATTAACAATGCAATGTCAGATAATAGATGTCTGGCATGTGCCTAATGTCAAGTTCATTATCGCACAGGACACCCAATGTCCAAATATTTATGGACGCAAACCAACATTGTAGATTTCGTCAGAAAGCAACACTAAAGTCGATGTTCTTTGCAGGTCTGAAAATCCTGCAGTTTAAGTACTTTGACAATGGCATCCTTGCTTGTTCACTGCATTGTCGCAGTGCATGTGGAGCTATATGGAGCATGGGGTCACCGCTTATGTGGATTCTTGAAGGTGAAACTACCTGGATCGAAAGTTGATTGTATGTCGAGTCTCTTACTACATCTAGAGGTCACTCAACACTATTTGACATAGAAACTGGTCAATTATGTTACAACTTTGGCATAAAATGTTTTGTAATTTCAGAATATTGATTCAAACACCCATACAGTTTCTCACGTTGGCCGGTATCCAATTTTATAATTTCCTACTAAGTGTATTCAAGCATGGAGTAATATTTGGCGTCACTTACGAACATTCCATACCTTTATGTGGGCCTCCATGTCTGCCACCCCTACGAAGAAAGATATATTCTGATGTGATCTGCAACATTTGATACATTTGTCAGACCTGTGCTTCCGGAAGAAGTCATGTACTTCAACAAAAGAACATTTTAAAGTTGGCTTGGACATTCCTTCCAATTTACTGTAATAAAACAAAGAAGTTCAACATGCAAATCTTCAAGCAGGATTTTCAATGAAATAGATGATCGAATACAAGGAGAATAGCAGTCACAACATACTTGAATTTTTTTTATGTCTCTACCTTTGTTGCCTAACAGGATTTGTTTCCCCCATAAATGACGTCACGTAAAATGACTCCCTTGACTTTGAATTGGGCCTGAATCGCATTTCTAAGTTGTCTCGGATGTCAATGGTCAGGAACATTACAAGGAAGGCACCTTAAACCCAAATTTTTCGACGGTAGAGGGAAATTAATACTTAACAAAGAATGGAATGTTGAATAACCAACCAATGCAAGCAAGCCATATCTAGAAGAAACAAGCTATTCAAAAAACTGGGATAGATCTAGTTGGCAGCACCAATTAAGTCCAAGACCCGAAATTGATATTCAACTCGTTGTTTTTTATGAATCAATCATTTGATCGTCAAGAAGACTGTCAACAAGCTTCATTATTGTACATATTTTTTATTGGTCGGGGACAGGCCAAATTGCAGTCATTGTGGTAAATAATATCAGTTGTATTTTGTAACCCATCTTATTTGAATATAAAATATTTGCGATTTTATTTTTTTATGGTGTTTTCCAATCTTTGGTATTGTTTTTCAATTTATTTTGTACCTTTTTTATGTGTGTCGTTAAACATGGACGACAATTTTTTCTTTTTTCTTCCCAGTACCTCAATTTAAATAAAGGCTACTATGTTCGTTCCTTACACTTTACATGGAAGAATAATTTGTCATAGGCCATACTTTATCTTGCATATATTGCAGATTCTTCTATTTGATAATATCTATGCATATATACTAATATGAGTATTATTGAAATAAATATAAAAACTTTCTCTTGGCCAAAACTTAGCCAATTATCTGGCCACTGGGTCCAAGGTTTGCGGTATCAAAACACCTATGTCCCATGTTCCATCATATACATATTGCAGCCAAATAACTTCCATGATCTGCAATTTATGCTCTAACTAGTCAGAACTCACCAGGGGTTCGAAAAGATTGGCATTAATAAAGGAACAGTAGATTTTCTTCTGTGAGATACTTAACCCTTTTCCCCTTTTCTTTTTCATGTTTATTATCGCTTTCTGGTTATATACCTAGTCGCCTTTCTATGATTGCAGGTTCCAAGGTTAGCGGGCTGACATATCTTCATCTCCATCTATATCCTCACATGATGAATCCGACCGACCAATGTCCCTTTCCATACTTAGCCAATTTTATGGTCGCGGTTGTCGGGTTGGGACTTTCGAACTCTGCTACTTCTTGTTGTGTTATATACATCTTGCACTCAAAACTTCTGTGGTTTCAACGAAATTTGTGAACTGAACAACATCTTGCAAATTGGGAGATAATTTGCATTTGAAGCAGAAATAATCTATTAATATGAATACTATTGAAATAAATATCAAAAAAATTTCTTGGCCAATTCTTAGCCAATTATCTGGCCACCAGGTCCCGGGTTCACAGTCTCCAACACCTATGTCCCATGTTCTGTCATATACATCTTGCAGCCAAAGAAATTATGTGACCTGCAATTTATGCTTTTACTAGTGAGAACCCAGCAAGGGTTCGAAAACATTGGCATTAATAAACGAAAAATGGATTTTCTATTGTCAGATACTTAGTCCTTTTCCCCTTTTCTTCTTCCCATCCATTATCGCTTTCTAGTTATATAATTAGTCTCCTTTCTATGATCGTGGGTTGCAGGGTTGGCGGGATGACATATCTTCATCTCCATCTATATCCTCACATGACGAATCCGGCCGACCATTGTTCCTTTCCATACTTAGTCAATTTTATGGACGCAGTTTCCAAGTTGGTGTATATGAGCTCGCCTTTTCTTCTTCCCATCCATTATCAATTTCTGGTTATATACTTATTATCCTTTCTATGATATATGGTTCCAGGGTTGGAGGGCTGGCATATCTTCATCTCCATCTATATCCTCACATGATGAATCCAACCGACCGTTATTCCTTTCCATACTTAGCCAATTTTATGGCCACGGTTTCTGGGTTGGCGCTTACGAACTCAGCTTCTTATTGTTCCATGATATATATCTTTCACTCAAAACTTTCATGATCTACAATTCCACTGTGGGCTCCTCGAATACATTAAATTTTCTCAAAGTATTTGTCGCTTCCTTCCATCCCCACTAACTTTGTGTCCTTCCTAATATACATTAATTATGCTCTTACTAGTGACAACTAAACACACTAGTATGAAAGAATTGACACCCAATCCTCCGCCATATACAAATTGACTACCGGACTCCGACATCATCCCCTCTTCTGTGTTACACATTATGCATTCAAATGTCCCGAGCTATACAATTTGGTCATCGTGGCCTCGTGTCTTCTGGGGAGACCTTGTCACCCTATTTTGGATCCTCGTGTTGGCGGGTTCACGAAATATCCAACTCCTAGTCATTGTTTCTTGTTCTGCCCATCCTCATACTTCTTTCCAGATATGCAACACCAAAGGTTTAATACTAAAACAGCATCATGCAACAACCGTAAAGATCGTCATTAATAAGAAAAAGTCTTGAGAACCAACCATCCCTACAGAACTTGTCCAGAAACATGCAAAGAAGATCTTGGTAGGTAATGGCAAAGCTATTACAAATTTCAATATATTAGCGAAAACAAGTCCTGACCAGTGTTTCCTTGTTCCATACTTGGACACTTTTTTTATTGCGGGTTCCTGGATTGACGGCCTCAAAATTGTTTTTTGAATCTTCTGCAAGTTGCAAACACTTCTCGGAGTTCCACAATATATAATTTGTCTGTTGGAATGTATAAAAACTCTTAATTGTTCCTCCTCCCCCCCCCCTCTATTATCCCTTTGCGGTTCTATATTTAGTCGCATCTATATGATCACGGCCTCATGGATTCACAAATTGGCAAATCTTTATCTATATCTTCACACCATGAGCTCGACCGATCATGGTCCCTTTCAATACTTAGCCAATTATCTTATCACTGGGTCCCGGGTTTGCGGTATCCAACACTTATGTCCCATGTTCCATCATATACATCTTGCACCCAAAGAACTTCTGTGATCTGCAATTTATGCTTTTACTAGTGAGAACTCACCAGGGGTTCGAAAGTATTGGCATTAATAAACGAAGAGTATATGGTCTTCTGTGAGATACTTAGCCCTTTTTCCCTTGTCTTCTTTCCATGTATTATCGCTTTCTAGTTATATACTTAGTCACCTTTCTATGATCGCAGGTTCCAGTGTTGGCAGGCTGACATATCTTCATCTCCATCTATATCCTCACATGACGAATCTGGCCGACCATTGTTCCTTTCCATACTTGGCCAATTTTATGCCCGTGGTTGTCGGGTTGGCGCTTTCAAACTCTGTTGCTTCTTGTTCCGTGATATACATATTGCACTCAAATGTTCCTTGATCTACAATTCCACCACAGACTCCTTAGCCCTTTTTGCCTTTTCTTCTTCCCATGTATTATCACTTTTTGGTTATATACTTAGTCACCTTTCTATGATCACGGGTTCTAGGGTTGGCGGGATGACATATCTTCATCTCCATCTATATCCTCACATGAAGAATCTAACTGACCGTTGTTCCTTTCCATACTTAGCCAATTTTATGGTTGCAGTTGTCGGGTTGGTGCTTTCAAACTTTGTTGCTTCTTGTTCTGTGATATACATCTTACACTCAAAACTTTCGTGATCTACAATTCCATCACAGACTCCTCGAACTCACAAGCTTCACTCTACCACAGTTCACAAATGTTTCAAAGTACTTGTCGTTGTCTTATATCCCCACTAACTTCCTGTCCTTCCTAGTATACATTAGTTATGCTCTTACTAGTGACAACTGAACACACTAGTATGAAACAGTTGGCATCCGACCCTCCGCAATATACAAATTGACTATCGGATTCCGACATCGTCCCCTCTTCCGTTTTACAGATTATGAATTCAAATGTTTTGAGCGACACAATTTGACCATCGGGGCCTCATGTCTTCTGGGGAGACCTTGTCACCCTATTTTGGATCCTCGTGTTGACGGGTTCATGAAATCTCCAATTCTTAGTCACTATTTTGGGTTGGTTCTTTCGAACTCTGCTGCTTCTTGTTACGTGATATACATCTTGCACTCAAAATTTTCGTGATATACAATTCCACCGTGGACTCCTTAGCCCTTTTTCCCTTTTCTTCTTCCCTTGTATTATCACTTTCTGGTTATATACTTAGTATCCTTTCTATGGTCGCGGGTTCTAGCGTTGGCGGGCTGACATATCTTCATCTCCATCTATATTCTCACATGACGAATCCGACCGACCATTTTTCCTTTCCATACTTAGCCAATTTTATGGCCACGGTTGTCGGGTTGGTGCTTTCGAACTCTGTTGCTTCTTGTTTCGTGATATACATCTTACACTCAAAACTTTTGTGATCTACAATTCCACTATGGACTCCTCGAACTTGCAATCTTCACTCTACCACAGTTCACAAATGTTTCAAAGTATATGTCGTTGCCTTCCATCCCCACTAACTTCCTTTCCTTCCTAATATACATTATTTATGCTATTACTAGTGACAACTAAACACAGGGTACGCAACAGTTGGCATCCGGCCCTCTGCAATATATAAATTGACTACCAGATTCTGACAGTGTCCCCTCTTCCATGTTACAGATTATGCATTCAAATGTTCTGAGCGATACAATTTGACCGTCAGGGCCTCACGTCTTCTAGGGAGACATTGTCACCCTATTTTGGATCCTAGTGTTGACAGGTTCACGAAATCTCCAATTCTTATTCACTATTTCCTATTTCGTCCATCCTCGTACTTCTTTCCAAATATGCAACACCAAAGGTTTAATACTAAAATGTCATCATGCAACAACTGCAAGGATCCTCATTAATAAGTTGAAGTCTCAAGGACTAACCATCCCTACAGAACTTGTCAAGAAACATGCAAAGAAGATCTTTCCAGGTAAATTTTCAATATATTAGCAAAAACAAGTCCAGGCCAGCGTTTCCCTATTCCATACTTGAACACTTTTTCGATTGCGGGTTCCCGGATTGATGGCCTCAAAATTGTGTTTGGAATATTTTGCAACTTGCAAACAACGCCCGGAGTTCCGCGATATACAATTTGTCCCCTAGAATGCCTCGTCATGAGCCCAGCCGTCCATCGTTCCTTTCAATACTTAGCCCCAAGTTGGCTATATTTCCATGACATTGTACATTTACTATGTATCCCTATTTCATACTTAGACATTTTTTCGATTGTGGGTTCTCAGACTAGCGGGCTCAGGATTGTGTTTCCAATGTTCCATGACTAGCAAGTAGTACCTGGAGTTCCGCGATATACAATTTTTCCACAAGAAAGAATCATCATTCCTGAGAGATACAATTTGACCCTCGGGCCCTCACCTCTGTTGGATGTATCTTGTAGCCCTATTTTGAAGCATCACCAACCGTTTTTGATAATTAGCCATTCCTTACTTGTTGTTCCGTGTCCCCACCACCTTCCTACTTCTCTTTGGAAATGCAATTGGTAAGCTTTATTCTAGAACTTCATTGTGCATGAACCTTAAACATGTCATTAATGGCCATCCTCTCTTCCATGGTACACATTTTTCATTCAAGTCCCAAAACATACAATTTGACCTTCGGGAATTCATGTCTCCTAGGGAATCATTGTTGCCCTGATTCTGAGGCTCGTCCGACGGCTTTCCATACTTGCCCATTTCATGCAATCTCTTTCATGGTTCCTCGAGTTAGCAAGTTCATGAAATATCCAATTCTTCAGAGTTGTTTACTATTCCCAATCAAGGTTTATTGTCAATAGTTCATCATGCAACATCTGTATTAACCGCCATTAAAAAGAAAAAGCGTATACGAGACACTGAAATTTAATTAAATCTCGACTCGTCGAATTTAAATTAATTTATCTTCTATTATTTTCTCTTTATGGGATATATATTACAAGTTTAATTATATTAGCAAAAACGAATCCGCCCAGCCATTTCTCTATTCCATACTTAAGACACTTTTTTTTATTGTGGGTTCCCGGATAGGCGGGATCACGTTTTCACCTCCATTGTTCCATGTCCTGCAAACATTACCCGGACTTCTGCGATATACAAATTTCCCTCTAGATTTTCCTATCATACCCTCTTCAGTGTTATGCGTATTGCAATCAAAAGTTCTGAGACATACAATTTGACCCTTGTGCCCTCACCTCAAACAGTTGTACCTTGTAACCCTATTTTGAAGCCCGCCCAACCGCTTTCCATAATTAGACAATCCTGAACTGTTATTTCCTATCCCCGCGACCTCTGTACTTCTTTCTTAATATGCAATTAGAAACCTTTCATGCTAACATCTCACCATGCAGGAACCGTCAACATTTTCATTAATGAGTGAAATGCTCTAGGAGATCTCCCATTAATACACATTAAACCAAGATCTGTGGAGAGTTATGTTGTCCCTTCCGATTATTCATCTCAAACACGGGTCGTCACGTTGGCCCATTCAAGAAATATACAATGCTTGATCTCTCATTGTCATATCTTCCATGTTCACACTTCTATGTGTGAACTTACTAGTCTTTAATGTTAACAGTGCATCATGCAACAACCGTCGAAATTGTCATTAATGAGCGAAAGTCTCAAGGAGATATCCCATTCACACGCATTGGACCAATATTTTCACAACGTTATATTATCCCTTCCAAATTTTCATTGTACTCATCATATGGAGAAAAAAAATGTTCTTGTAAACTTATGGTAGCAGGTCAACAGCAGTTTTGTGGAGATACAGTAAATATCTTTAGACATCGGAACCAAAACTTCCAGTGGTCCAGGGCATAATTTTACTATTCATCTTGTTCCTCCCAAAATGAAGTGATTTGGACCTCTGGAATCGCTCATGCAGGCTGCGTCCCTGAGGTTTTTGACTGTAAGGAGGTGGTCTCTTGGTGCATCGAAAAATATATTCCAAGCCAAAGAATTATTCCACTGCGCGACCATTCTCCTGTTTCTTTGTCACCTCAGGTCTTCCGCAAGATGTTAAAATTTTCAGAGCCAACATTGACATTCAGAGGACAAGACTGCAAGAAGTTCCTAGAAAAACATGATAGCGGGTTGGACATATTAGTCAAGTTCCTCGAAGACCCGACAACAGTTCCTGAAGATATCACAAAGTTGCAGGTAAGTTCCTTTAGAAATCCATTCCGGGAAATTGCTTGGTTGTTTATAAGAATAACGTGATAGGCATCCACGACAAGCATTTCCCATATAATTATTTATATTTTGTACTTAACAGTCAAGGAACAATTCATTTTCGATTGGGATAAGATAATTTCCATTGAAATATGTTCCCAGTTGTCACGATTCAAATAATCGAATAAATTTTATATGTCATCCTACTTGATTTTCGCAATAGTGCATTGTTTTTCATTTCCAAAACTGTCTCTTTCCAAGAAAATAAACTATGGATTCAACCCAGTAACATTCTGGTACCAGGCCCTATGGAGGCACAAGGCCTCCCATTGTTTTTATGAATTTTTTAATGACTTTGTCTCAGTTTTCAAAGATTTATTGTTAGGGAAGGATGCTCTGCAGATGTCTGGCCAGGAAACCAAGTTTTTGAACAGGAAGGGCACACTTGAACAAAAGGAAAATCACAGTGTACTAATGGTCTTTAGCTCCAAGGAAAATCTTGTTTTCCTTCCATGCCACATCACGGACAAGATGTTTGTTGCAAAAATAACAAGGCAATACAACCACTGGTTGCATTTTTTCCATGACAAGAAAAAAAAACAGTTCATTCCTCTGCCCTGGAAAGTTGGGGACTTTGTGTGCAGAAACGTCAACAAGATTGACGAATTCGTATGCCATTTCAATAAATTGAACCTAACATATGTTGAAAGGCTAAAAGGGTTCAACCCTAATGGGATTTTTCGAGAACATTTACTAGCAGTTGGCTTTAGCAGCTCTTTTATCTATAGACGCCTAATCGAAGACAGGGACAGTGACGACAACAATCCTGCTTCTAGCGATTGCGACGTAGAGACATTGCAAAGTGAGAATGAATTGTACAGACAAAAGGAAAAATTATCCAGTGAGAAGAGTGCCTAGTCCCCCACCAACACTCCCAAGAGCACGACATCATGGTTTTAGAGAAAGATTTGCCTCACCCTATGCAATCTTGCAGAGAGGTCCTTATTCCATTTCCCTATGCAGAATTACTTTCCCTGATTGATGAATCCAGAGACAAAAAAAAATATTTTTCCACTTGTATGCACCTTACAAGCTATACAGCAAGCATATACGCTAGCTACTCCACTACATCCCGCGTACATCGGGATTTGTGCCAGAAAATAAAAATTAAATGTCGGGTTTCCATCTCATGAAAGGAGATCTCTGATCCTTGGCCTTCCATATACTAGAAATGTTCCGACTCGGCCCTTCAGTTTCATTTTTAAGGCTATAAAGAAGCCAATTTTGAGCTATGGAAAGGAGAGAGAATTCAACTTTGAGAGCAAAGTTACTCTGGAGAAATTATTACTTCATTATTGAGTCTGCATCCCTTTGTCCTTTAAGTTTGAACATAGTGTTCATCCCTAAATATCTTCCCTTACTGATGGAGAACCTCTTTGTCTCCCTTATATGAGCTTGCCTTTGGTGGAGGATTGAAGTGGTGGAGGCCTAGTTGGAAGGAACTCGGTTTTTGAACCATGCCGACACAGAAGTCTATAATGTTTCACTTTTCCTGATCATTATTAATAGAAATATTCATTTCCCATCCAATTTATATCTTGCAAATATATGTGTTATGATCCATGGGCATGCTTGTTTTGTATATTGATGGATTATGCTATCTAATGTTCTAACATGTTATATCATCACTATATGCTTGATCTGTTTGTTTGTTGAGAACTTGTTGCAGGTATAAAGCTTTGGGTCAAAGTGCTCAACAGTGGACATCATCAAACGTTTGGACGAGGTAAGCCTCTTTCTTACTCCTCTTGCACATAAGTTTATATAGCATATGTTGGAATTGAGTTGATTTCTACAGTCATACCTATCTATTTTGGTTCAACCTAGCCATAGAGATAGTTTCCTCATAACAACGGAGCATCACTTCAACATCCCACCCCAGTAAGAAAGCAACCCAGAAATATTCAAACAAAGGAGGAGATAATAACCCTCCTCACACAAAAATTGATAGTTCTCACAAATTTCCATTGACGAAGAAGAGAAAAAACATTGTAGGGCAGGCAGACGAACCCGAAATTGAAAGTGAACAGATGCAACTTGAAATTGAAAATGAGCACATGCACAAAGTTGGTCCGTCCGCAATGGAAATAGATGAGACCGACATTTTTTATGAAGATGAATCCTTCGTATTCTAGAGAGTTGTTTTTGGCAACCAATCTAAAAGTATTGTCATTGAAAAGAGAGATGTAACAAATAGGAAAGGAAAATATCACTCATAGATTAACTTTAGGAAAATGTGGTTTTCCCAAATCTCCATATTTCACCGTGTAACCATTGATTCTCTTGATGATTCCATTGGAGGAATTGAAGCGGAGAATGCCAGACTGAAAGACCGCATCAAGGAATTTGAGGAGGATTTCATTGCTACCCCAAAGTTTGCGAGTCCTTTAGAAAAAAATGTGCCTAATACCACTGCAGCCAAGATAAAAGTATCCTCCACCCTCCTTGCATCGTCTAGATCCCTTATAGATAATAACATCAATAAAAGAATGCAACTAGTTACTGAAGCCTAGGAAACATCACAAAATATAGCTTCCTTCCGAAAGAGGGCAAATGATTTGCACGAACATTTGCAGGCAAATTTAAAAAATGATCAACATTTCTATGAACAGGTGTTGACCCCTTTTTCCAACCATGCCATCAATACCTCAGATCTAAAAAGAAGACAAGAGAATATCCCCTCCCCCAAGCGAACCAAAGAATTAAAATCATGCTGGCAAAAGAAAGTTAAGAACCTGGAGCTCATTGTCGAATCATGTAAACAAACCATATTAAAAAAGGAAGAATTATTCACAAACCTGATCCAAATAGACTTAGCCGGAAGTACCAACGAGGTTCAAGACCCAAACTTAATTATGAAATCCTTGCCAATGACCAAAGAAGCCTTCGATGAATAACTTGATATTTTAAAGGGGTTGTCTTTCGAAAAGTTTTACGGCATCCTTGAATATTGTGTAGATGAGCTCGAGAGCTAGGTACTGGATTATTCAGCACACAATGAAGAAATTGAACAGAGTCTGCATAGTATTTCTATGGATCTAAGGAAATTAAAAAATGAAATTTTCGACATAGAAATCCAGGATGAAATCAACGTGGCCCCCATGAGAAGCTACATTGAAGAATGGTTCCAACGGAGAATGGACAACCTCATCGAGGAAGGGCAACAACCGGTTGACACGATTCCAGCGACCGTCGACGACAGCAAAAAAAACGCATCGGCTTCATAGTAAGTCTATATTGATTTCATCTTGTTTTATTTATCAATCCAATTATTATACCTCTTTAAATAGAAAACTCTAACCAAACACTCATAACTTCGAATTTCTTATTTTCAGGTCTTCCTCTCTACCGTTGTGCACTTCTTCTTTTTACATTCCTAATTCTTGTACTTATTTATTTTTATGGTCGACGGGAGCCCCTATCCCAGTCTATATGACAAACACATTTAAATTTCCATAAATATGGAACAGATTCCAGAAAAACGTAACAAACATTATTAATTTTTGATAAATTTCAAAGAAAACTAATTCGAGAATGCTAAATTTTGTGTGTCCAGTAACCTTTATTGCAGGACATTATTAGTATTCTATTGTATTTGAATGTCTAATGTGTATGCTTCATAAATATGGAACTTTTAGAAATTTCAAATAAAAATGAACCTTTGTTGCAAAACATTATTAATATTCTATTGTGTTTCCATGTTTGGAACATAAACAAAAATATGGAACAGATTCCAGAAATATTTTTTTGATAAATTTCAAAGAAAACTAATTCAGGAGACATTCAAAGACCAACATCGTAGCACCTTATTAAATGTTAAATCTTTCATGTACTATCAAAAAAATTGCATATGATACACACATACTTCGAAGCTATTTTTAGTGTTGTTATCTGCAAAATTTTCATGCCTAATGTATTTTACTTTTATGCCTATTCTATTGTATTTGAATTTTTAATGTGTATGCTTCAGAAATATGGAACACATTCTAGATTTTTGATAGATTTCAAAGAAAACAAGAACCTTTGTTGCAACACATTATTAATATTCTATTGCGTTTGAATGTTTTCAAAGAAAACTAATTTGGGAGACATTCAAATACCAACATCGGAGAACTTTTTTAAATGTTAAATATTTCATGTACTATCAAAAAAATTGTATATGATACACACATACTTCGAAACTATTTTTAGTGTTGTTATCTGCAACATTTTCATGCCTAATGTATTTCATCCTCTGCATGGATACCACATGTACTTCAACTTGCTTCCCATGTGTTTGTACTCGGTCCCGTCGTAGCAGTGCATTTATTCCCATTCCAACTTGGCAGGGACTACGCTGTCATGCAACACTTGTTTATGATAAAGTGTATAAGGGTAGGTAAATAATTTAGTCCATGTCTATTTTAATATCCGTAAAGTATAATTTATTTTTTCATGCTAAAGCATATCAAGGTTGTAAATAATTCCTTATATAAAAAGTAATTGAAAATTTTTATTTTTTATTTCATATTGTATTGTTTATGTTGTAAATGTTCCCACTTTCAATTACAATACAAATAAATCAATTGATTTTCAAAGTTTATGAATATTTCAATTTTTTCTTATATAAAACAACATTTATAGGGGTTGAGAGACTTGTTTCATTCTTCTATGATATTATATATTTGATATTGCACCATTCTATTCATATATTTGAAAGCGCATATTTTTGTATTGAATTGGTGACAAGATCTCAAACACTTTGCTATGCACTGTGTTATGGATCATATTTTAGAATGTAACATTCTAAGGAAATTAAGGTGTTTCTATATCATTAATGGTGATGGTTTTCAAATAAATATCCATGGAATTATTGCATGATATGCACACATCGTCTTAAATAACATCTTATTCTTCGTGAGCGAGAAATACTTGAAATTTGTATTTAGTATTCAAAAGCATAGATCAATATATCAATGTACATGTTTGTATAAAATTTTAAATTATGTGCCTTCTAAGAAATGACTATTAGAAGTTTGGTAAATAATACATGAGTTTTTAGAGGAGTTATTTAATTTCTTTAAATAATTTATTTAAATATATATATTAGGGTAAGGGAATTTAAAATTATATGGGAGCATGGTTTTTTAATTAATGAGATAAATTTTGTGAAAAATGGTAAATTTTCTATAAGGGATTATTGATAATTATAAATGGGTTTACTAGGGATATAAATAAACAAGAAGAGGATATGGTAAATTTTAAAAGTAGGAATAATTTTTATAATTCCATAAATGCATGTGTTTTGAAGGATTTTTACTATGTAACCCCTTTGTTAATATGGTAAATTTTAAAAGTAGGAATAATTTTTATAATTCTATGAATGCATGTGTTTTGAAGGATTTTTACTATGTAACCCCTTTGTTATTGTATATGAATGTAGGATAATTAATAAAATTCATTATAATAATTACATTGTTAACATGTAGTAATTTAATTGAGATGTAAAATATCCTTGGGTAAATAAAAGATGAAAGCATTGATTTATTTATTCAAATTAAATTCCTTTTAATATTTCATGCTCACCATATTTTGAGATAATTATGAAAATGATCATGGAAGTTCTACAAGGATTCAAGTCATTGCATCCTAATAAACTAAGAACCACTTTAATAAATATGTTTATAAGAATAAGGAAACAAAAAATGATTGGGCATAAAGAGATGGTTTTGAATTTGTGACGCTCAAGGCTCAAACATGAATGTATGCTTATTAGGAACCATTATCTCAAGTGGGTGAAATTTTTTTGCATCTACTATGGTGAGAAATCAACACTAGATAATAACTCAAACATACCTTAAATTGTGCTTAAATCGGTATCTTCAAACTTGAATTGGATCTTTTCAAGAGAGATTAAATAGTAATTGTTGTTAGAAGAATATTTTAGGTGAATCATATCCATTTTTTTAAGATCGACATTTGTACCAAACTAGTGCACTCCATCATCATGAAAGAAAAATATTTGAGTACAAAGTTTCTTAACCAAATGTTATAAATATTCTTTAAGTCAAAACATAGGTTACAAAAGGTTAACCTTGGATTTATATTTGTTTAAAACTAAATTACCTAGAACATTTAGCAATAAAGAATAATAATCATTGATTACCTCACATATACACGCCTTGAGAAAAGGTCAAACTCTATATGCACATGTGTTGACCCATTAAAAAGATTGTTTTGTGTTTACATGTTCAATCATAATGGATGGTTGGTAGTGATTGTACCTTGTACTAAAATATGGTTGTGATATCCCCACAAGGTCCTAACTTAGTTAAGGAAATGCATTGTTCCTAAAGGTATAAGGATATGAGCACCTTTTTTTCATCTGGACACAACCATGGTATATCTCAATAATCTATGTGCACATCCTTATCAACATGGCCTATGCCCCTGTAACTCTCCTGACATCAAATAAAATTCAAACACAACTAAAGGAAATCAAAACTTCCTCTTTTTTTGTTGTGTATGAATGGCTGCACTAAGGATGCTCTTATATCAAACTCCCTAGTATTTGAATTGTAATCATGTTACTCATAGGATAGATGTCATGACTCCAATTCACAATTTTCTGAATCAATCAACATCTACCTTAGATATCCATGTTACATTTTTATAACTTTGACCTTTCCAGTGAAATAATCACTCTTTATTCTCTATGTCTTTTATAACACACTTCTCTAAAATATGTACTACATCATCTCTTTCCTTATCTGGAATATTCTCTTTCCATTTTTCAACCTACTCAATTTTATATTCATCTCATGTACCCTAATGATACTCATACACATCAAATACATTAAACATTGGAGATATATCCAATTCCTTTGGAAACCCAATATTATATACATGGTATGAAAACTTATCTATCACACTAAACTATCCAATATTCTTAAACTTCAATTTATTATACATCCTCTTTTGGAACCTCTCCTTCCTCAAATGTGCAATGTTAGGAAACAACACCTAAATAGCCTGAAAATACAAAAAGAAGTAATTGTGTTCCTTGAGAATTAATAGAATAATTAAAAATAATCATGTTCAAGGGGGAAAACACCTTTTACAATAGAACAAATGTACAAGATGAGATGATTCTAAAACTAGGCCTCCTTGGTGTGTGTGTGTGTGTGTGTGTGTGTGTGTGTGTGTGTGTGCAATTAAAATTAAAGGGTGTAGCTGAAAACACTAATATAACAATAGAAATATAATAACTAAATATCTAGGGATTTATCTAAGTCTTAACATGGTTCTTCATGTTTAACATGGGGATTTGTCTAGGGACTAACATGTCCCTCCTCTTCAAACAAGTGTTTCCCTCAACACTTGTTTAGCTACAGATGTTTCTACATGAAGAATTCATCTTCCCATGTCACCTCTTCTAATGTTAGGTTATTCCACTTGATGAGGTACTTAGTAATTGCTCAATTTCACATATGCTTAATCTGTGTTTCTGGTTCTAGTATCATTTTCCATTCTTCATTAATCTATAGCAAAATAATTTGAACTATAATCTTGTTGATGATTACCTTCTTTAAGAAAGAAACATGGAAGACTAGATGTACATGTGAATATGGAGGCAAATCCAATTTGTAAATCATACTTCGAATCCTCTTACAACACCTTATAGAGACCATAGTACTTGGGTGATAATATATTATCTTTAATTTTGTTTCTTGAGTTACATTTATTTGTATGGTTATAGCCTCAGAAATACCCAATTCCCTACTTCAAATCCCCTTTCACTATGATGTTGATTGCTTGGTGTTTCATCCTATTTTGCATTGTAACCAAGTTGTCCTTCAATAGTTTGAGAACCTCTGGTTGGTGCTCTATGTGATCCTCCATGGATTTAACTTTCACATTCCCTCTCAAGGGTGATGTGATGGATGGAAGAAAATATCCATAAAGTGCCATAAATGGGGACATTTTTTATGAAGTATGGAAGGACGTATTATACCACCATTCTGCCAATGGAAACCACTTGACCCATTGTGTCTATTTATCATATGCAAAGAAATGAAGATACACTTCTAGACATTTATTCACAATCTCGCTTTTCCCATCAAATTGATGATGGTAAGAGGAATTGTGAGCCAATTGAGTACTCAAACAAGAAAATAATTCAATCCAAAAATTTTCAGTGAAAATTGGATCTCTATCACTTACAATAATATTGGGGATTCCATGTAGCTTTTGAACTATTTCCATGAATGTTGTGGCTACTGTACTTGCATTAAAAGGATGAGAAAGAGAGAAAAAATGGGTATGCTTTGTGAGTCGATCCACTACTACCATGATGACATTATTTCCTTCAAACTTGGGTAGACCTATAATAAAATCCACTAAAAACTCTTCCCAATGTTGACTTTGTATGGGTAATGGTTGTAGGAGACACGGGGTATTGATTTTCTCTCCCTTATTCTATTGGTATGCCACACATTCATCCACAAACATTTGAACATCAATTTTAAGGGATTACCAAAAAAAACCCTTCTTAATCATGTGGTAAGTTTTCAAGAACCCTAAATGTCCTCCTATAGGAGAAGTGTGCAATTCCAAAAGAATATTTTCTTAGTTGGGAATTCTTACATAATTATAGGTGATCTTGATACCACAGTAAATCATTCTTCCACACAAATTTATCTAATGCACTTGGTCATCTTGTAGTTGTTGAATGATATTTCATACCTTCTGATTGTGTTTCCATTCTATCCTTACTTCTTCCTCCCAATCATATTTTTGAATGGAAATAGAACACAGTAAGCCCTTTGTGTTCCATAATCGGTGTTCCAATAAGTACTTCAAACTCTCATTATCTAGTTTTACCTTGAAGTTTCTTCCTATTAGGTAAGGGAACCATTTCTTAAATGCATATAATATGGAAGACATTCCTTTTCATAAATGGGTTTGAGTAAGTTCTTTCCTTTAAGATGTTTTATTTAAAAGTTAAGGGGTCTTCCTTCTTGCATTAAAATTGCACCAATGAAATTCTCTAAGCCATCACACTCCACAAGAAAGGTATTTGTGAAGTCAAAAGTGGCTAGGACAAGAGTTGTACACATATCCTCCTTAAGTTTTTCAAAATATTTGGTTACTGATTGAGTCCAAGAAAATGACTCATTTTCTAATAATACTACCAGAGGTGCTACTGTTTGACCATAATTCTTGAAAAAATTGTAGTAATATCCTATTAATCCTAAGAATCCTCTAAGATTATTCAAGGTTTTGGGAATTTTCCATTCCATCATAGTTTTAACTTTTTTAGGGTTCACTTTTACACCTTCATGAGATACAATATAACCCAATTATTCTACATCTTGAACCCCAAAGTCACACTTGGAAGAATTTTCATATAGTTATTTCTCTCCCAAAAATTATAAGACCATGTCAACATGTTGTGCATGCTCTTCCAAAGATTTGTTAAGATTAATATATCATCAAAAATTGCTAACACAAATTTTCTAAGGGATTGAAAATAGAATTCATCGAGCTTTGAAATGTTGAAGGTGAATTAGTAAGGCCAAAACCGAAAACTCATAATGACCTTCATTTGTTCTTAAGGATATTTTGGGGATGTCTTCTTGCCTCATTCTGATTTGATGATATCCAAAATGGATATCCAACTTGGTAAAGAAAATGGATCATTGCAATTCATCTAATAATTCATCGATGACAGGAATAGAAACTTATCTTTAACCGCCTTTTTGTTGAGTTTCCTATAATCTAAAAACATACACCATGAACCTTCCTTTTTATGAACCATAATCATTGGAGAAGAGAAAGAACTTTGGTTAGGTTTACTGATGCTAGCCTCTAACATTTCTTGAACTATATTCTCAATATCACTTTTTTGTGTATATGGGTAACTGTAAGGACTAATTTTAGGTGTTACACTTCTTAGTTGCAAATAAATAGCTTGGTAATAATATTGATTAGGTATAATACCCCTAGGAATATCTCAAAATACCTTGGAATGATTTTTGATAACTTTTTGGAGATCCACTTGAGCAAAGGGTCTAGATGTTTGAACATCTAGTGAGCATAATTGTGAAATTACACCACGGTGTCCCTTTTTGAGTAATTTTGTCATGTTTTTAGAGATTATCACTTTATAGGGTTTCCCTTGGATACCTATGAGTTCAATTTCCTTTCCTTCTGAGGAAAATCTCATGAAAAGTTCTTGAAAATTAAGAGCCACTATTCCCAATGAGTGTAACAATTGGACCCTTAATACAACATCAACACCACCCATTTGATTGCAATCACGAGACTATCCAATAAACACTCCCCCATAATGAGATTAATACTATGGCACTTCCCTGAAAAAATTATAGTACCTCCATCTACAATCATTACTTGAAACTATAGTGCTAGAAATATAAAGCAACTAAGAAGTTTTTCTAATTTGCAATTAATGAAGTTATGGGTACTATCAAAATCAATCAACAATGTTACCTTTTCTTTTTGATATATCCTTCTATATTGAGGGTTTGCAAAGTATTGATGCTAGCCAATGCATGACAAGATATGGTTGGAGTAGTCTCTTTTAGTTCTAGATCTTGTGATGGTTCCAATTCTTGATATTCTTCCTCTTCAAAACCTATGTAGAATAATTTATTATCACAAAATTTATTCCCCTTATTGTACTTATTGTCAAAATTGAAACATATTCCCATTTCTCTTCTTTCATACATTTTTTTATGTGTCAACCTTATAAGTTGAACAAGGTTAGGAGAGGGAAAACAGTGCTCTCTATAGTTTTTAGTTGCCACTCTTCTAGTAGCCATATTTTTTATTTCATCTTTGCTTGCCACACTAAAAGCATGCTCTAGGGATTTATGTTCCAAGAGACACACCTCATGTTGAATGCTCTCATTTAAAGTTCCCATAAAGAGATCTAACAAATTATCCTCTGGAACTTTCTTTAATCTAAGACTCAACTTTTCTAATTTCCAAATGTGCTCTATAATTGGACCTCTTTACTGGAGTTTTATCAATGGACTAAACAATGTGTTTATATTAATATCCCACAATGTGATATCAATTCATCTGTAAAAATGGACCAAGAGACAATAGATTCATTTTTTTGTTCACAAATCCATTGATACCAGAACAATTGATCAAGTTATAAATACAAGGATGTAAGAGTTACCTTTTTTTAAGTTGGAACTTGGTGTAGATCAAAGAATTACTCCATCGGGAGTATCCATGTTATAGGAACTTTATCATCAAACTTCATCATAATCATATTGGGAATTAAGTAGTTCCTTGGTCCCGAGATGAACCCCTGATGATGTAGATCTTGAAGTGATGAATCATCATGATTTTGGGATTTAATATTGATTCTCTTCAAATGTGTTGAAATATTATTGACATGTGACTAAGGTTCAACACTATTGTTATCCTTATTTTTTTGGTTTCCATGGAATTATGTAAGGTTTCCATATTTTGATCCATCAAATTTTCAATTTTATCTTTTGTTCCCCTTTGAATGGTTTCTTAAGAACATGTTATATCCACTGGTTTCAACATACTAACACTCATTTCATTAACTTGGTTCTTCAATTGGGATACCCCATTTTCTAAGCCTTCACTTTCTTTAGGTGTCATGTGAGTTCTTTGTAGGTTTATCAGGAGTATAAATACTTTTAGAACCATTTTCCATGTGAAAAAATAACAATAATCATGTTTTTCGCTATATCACAATTTTTGAATTGCCAAAAATAGATCTTCCAATAAAAATTTATGCCAATTGTAAATTAGGTACCTTTAAAACCCTAATTTGGAGATCGTCTTTCGTTTGATATGTCTTCATTTGATGTATCTCTGAAATTTCATCCCTTTTGAGTCTAAATTTTTTTCCTCTATTATTTTGATATGTCTTCTCTACATTACGACAGGTTTGACCAAATTTGATGTGCCAAGTAAAATTTATGGTAACTTTCCCAAAACTTGTTTATTTTTTCCCTTTCCAGAGAGAAAACTTGTACAGAATGCCACATGTCCAATTTTTCTAATATGATTATGAAATTTGGACCTGAAAAACTATGGTTTGTCCTCTTTCCAATGAAACTAGTGGAATTCAAATTGGATATTTCTAGAATCATATATGATTGTTTTACCTAGAACATATATTTGAGACTAGTTGTAGGACTAGTCAAAAACCCTAACTTCCATAGCCTCTAACTTTGAAATTATAGAGAAAAAAAAAATGAAATATTTATCACAACTACTTCACTCTATATCCTCAAAATTCCAAAACATTTCTTGTCTGAAACTTCTCAAAAAACAAGTTATGGTTGTTTTACAAAGAACATGTGTTTGAAACTAGTCACAAACCCTAATTTCCATAGGTTATAACTCTAAAATTATAGTGAACCAAAACCTAAAATTTTTACCATAGGTACTTTTCAATGTCTCCCTGGGCTCCCAAAAAAATTTCTATCTGAAACTTCACATTAAAAAAATTATAGAAAAAATTCCAAGGTGACTCATGAGAAGGAGAAAAACACTAGGATTATATGCTTTAAAACCAAACATTAGGAAACAATCACCCAAATAGCCTGAAAATAGAAAGAGAAGTAACTCCACACCTTGAGAATTAGATAGAAGAATGAAAGATTAACCGCTCTGAGGGGGAAACCTCCTTTTACAATATAACAAATGTATAATATGGGATGATTCTAAAACTAGGTATCCTTGGTGTATATATAGGAGACAAAGGGTACAATTAAAATTAAAGGGTCTAGCCGAAAACACCAATATAACAATAAAAAAATCAATAATTCAATATCTAGGGATTAACATGGGTCTTTGTCTAAGGATCAACATACAATTGGTAACATCCCATCTACAAATTTATTCTCTATTGTTTTCTCGTCATCCTTCTCTTTATGAGTTTGGTTTCTTTATTACAAATTTTCCTTCACCTGTTTAGACATTTCTTAGATGAATTTTAAAATGTCTTTGCAATAACACTTTTTAAGACTTCATCTGACAAAGTTACCAAATGTGTCACTCTTTTAAGTGATATTCCTTATAATATCTATAATGATGTCCTTACTATATACATATTCATTGAAATATTGAATGCAATTTTAGATTATGCTAAGGTCATACCCCACTATCTAGGATTTTCTTCAACCAAATATCTCAACCACTTTTTTTGAGGTTGGTATGTCGAACTAATTTTCAATATGGTCCTTATATTATTCCAAAAATGTTCAATAATTTTTGTGTCTTTGTCTGATGTAATACTCCTAGGCAATCCATGCAACCTCACAATTTCTTTAAAAAAATGTAATACTCCTAGGCAATCATAGCATCATATGTATTCCTTCAAAGAATTCATTGTTCCATTTTGGAAAAATCTAACAACTACAAAAAAATACATAATCATTCCCTTATTTCATTCTATGTAATTCAAGGGAAAAGTGCATGCTCATATTCTGAAAGTTTCTCAAATATCAATAATGGATTATACAATCCAATGTTTTGACTTCCTCCTTTTGGCATGCTAACAAATCCTACAATGCTCAACTCACCTTTTCACATATCTAGAAACTCATGGACAATAGTATCTCTCTCTACCACAAATTTGTTTTTGTCCATTCCAAATTGACCACTTAAGCTACAACTATGAATCTCTTTCTTATGATGTTCTCCCTCGTATATCCTCTCCATATACACCACTGCTGGGTCCTAAACACAAATTCTTCCTATACAAAATAGTCAAAATATTGTGTCACATAACCACTCAAAGGCTCCCTTGTAATCTCTACATGCTTCTACAATCACTACATCACTATGACATAACTCCTCCACATTGTTTATTACTACCACCCACACACTCATGCAATCAACAACAAAGTTATCCTACCCAATGCAACCACAAATGTGTTTAACTTTCTTAACTTGTGGCACAAAAACCTGAGTGACCCTATAGAAACTCTACCCACATCATGTGCATTAGACTCAACTTGGATTGAGTATTTATAAACTGCAATGCTTGTTGATCATTATATAACACAAACTCATTAGGAAACAAAAAATGTCTCCACTTATTCAGTGCTTACACAATAACATATAATTCCTGGTCATAAACAAAAATTTATCTTTGATTCATTTAAATTCTCACTAAGAAATGTAATAGTATTACCTAATTCCCCATTCAACACTTATCCTATTGTTTCTCCACTCATGTCACAATAAATTTGAAACATGTTGTTAAAATATGGAAACACCAACACATGCTTCTCTGCCACCTTCCTCTTCAAAAGATTAAAAATTATTCTTCGATGTTGTATTCCACTAGAAATTTTTTTCCTCACATGTTAATCATACACTTTGTTATTGGTGCACAAATCCCACTAGTATTTGAAGGAAATTATGTAGAATATTTCTAACCCATAAAAACTCCCACTACTGCATTTTGGTAAAAATGATAAGCCTTATGACGTTTCCAATGTCGAAACCAACATTTTCTAACAATTTCCTTTTTATTTTTAAATAGATAGGAAATCATCTTGATTTGTAAATATTGATATAATGACATTACCATTGACACAACATTGATATATCTACATTTCTCATGTCAATATGCTAACAAGTTTCTAGTATTTCATCTCATAGAAATGTAAATATATCAACATAAGTAAGGTCACTAAGACAACAAAAGTGACAATGTAGAGATTTTTTTATTGGTGTGGATTTAAGTTACATACACACTGGTGTGCACATAAACAATAAAGCATCGGTGCTTCAATGTTTAAAAAAAATTTCATACATTATAATAAAAATAGCAAGCACCGATAAAAGAACATCAGTGTCATTCAACTTTATGCACCAGTGTGCATCACTCTCATCAAGCGCACCGCGGTAGGGTAAATAAAAAAAAATACCAAAATGATTTTCATTATTACACTTCAACCTGTGCTTCCAAACTCTTAAGAAATCATTGATGCTCACCCTCCTATGTTTTTGGTTCTCTACAATGACTTGGATAGCTCCATTGGTATATTCCAAAAATTTCCAAACTTTCAAAATTACCACAAATTTTCATTTCATCGCAATGGTGAAACCATGCCTCCTAGGGACACAAGATACCTTGTAAATTGTTTATTACCTTCCTATTTGTATTTTCATCCAATTAAAATTTGAATTTAGCTTGAAATTTGGCCTTTTTTCAAACAAAAAAATTACAATTCCACATGGTGTGCCTAAATTCTTTAGCTCACCCCGAAGCAGTGTGTCATATGTTAAACTCATAGTAAGCATCACATCCAGTGCATCTTATATACACATACACACTAGTGTCATTCAAGGAAGAGCATCGCGATGAATTTTAAAAACAAAGTGGTGCATCTTTTGGAACTCCTCGCAACTGGCACATAATTGGTTTATCCCTGCACCAGTACATTCCAGTGAATTAAGTGCACCATTAAATTTACAATATATAAAATTTAATGTTGCAGTGTATTATCGCAGGATTTGTACTTGTGCAAATCCCACCACAAGTCCCCCAAATCTTGCATAACTCTGGAATATCCTACCACTGTCACCTTAGTAATGAATTCCCCC
This sequence comes from Picea engelmannii, assembly GCA_009831015.1. NCBI lineage: Eukaryota > Viridiplantae > Streptophyta > Pinopsida > Pinales > Pinaceae > Picea > Picea engelmannii. The sequence goes on along the minus strand of ML784987.1, from coordinate 48,332 downwards.
ATTTTAGTTATGGAGGAGGTCCACCACAGGGGAGGCTTCCTCGGAAACCTCAAGGGATCAAAGTAGAAAGTAAAGTAGCCAAGCCTATTGTACCCTCTCTTAATCACCTAAATATTTGTCTAGGTCTCGATGGTAAAAGAGCTATAAAGTTGTTTGAGTACCTACCCAGAACAAGAACACTTTATAGCATATATGTAATGATTTCCAAGTTCAAACATGAAAGAAATACCTCTTGGAGACACTAGACAATGAAAGTGTCTATGGTTGTTATGAATTTGAAGGAATGAACAATAGTACAACAACAATGAATAAATTATACCAACAACAACATTTATGCTTCATAAATGCAACAATTGACAAGGAAAACTTAGCATAAATTCACTAGATTAATATCTAATTGTTAGATTCACTTTCTAAATGAGTTAAATCATTAATAAATGAGTGTATGCATAAAATTAAAGAGTTATCAAGTGGTTGTAGCAATTTTTTGCAACAACGACAAGTTTACTAGCAAATTAGTAAGTGTTAGTGTTAGCAATGTTAGTAGAGAGCTTGAGAGGATTGAAAGAGAGTGTTTGTTTATCAATTTCACCACAAAAGAGTTGTAAAATCAGTGCCTTTGAGAGATATGGAGTATTTATAACAACAAATACAACAATGCTTGAAGATTGACCTAGTAGAGACTAAGAGGTAGGGATTAAACTCTAAGGTGCTAGCACATTAGGGCCTTAAAGTTTAAACCTTAAGGAGAAGGATTTCTAGAGTGCAAGCACTTTTGGGCTCTAGCAACCTTTTCACCCTTATTAATACTTAAACTAGGGGAAAATCAAGTGGCTAGGGATAAAATCCTAAATTTCTAGAACTTTACAGCTTTAGGATGTGTTGACGGGCGAAATTGACCGCCCGTCAACTGGGAGAGTGGATCCGGTCCGGGGTTGTCTAAATAACCCAAGTCGTTTGGGGTAACCCACCCTGACGGGTTTAGCGGCTCCGTTAGTCGATCTAAATCCTAAGAAAACAAAAGAAAACTACTCTAAATTAGCTAATCTGACTAAAAATAACTATTAAAACAAACTAATAAACAAATCTAAACTATTTATATATACAATTTACTATCTAATACTATAATTCTATAAAATCAAATGTTCAATTACTAACAAAATCAAATTTAATTACAAATGTACAATATTTACAAATTATATATTTGAATGAAAACCTGAAAAACTCATTTGTAATCTATCCTAAGACAGCGAGATTATTGTTTTTTGATTTTATAATTTTATGAAAAAGAAATAAAATAAAAACTAACTAAACTAAGCAACTAAAATAATAACTCTAACTACAAATCTAAACTATACATATATCTAACTAAACTACTTAAATTATACTAACAAATTAACTATCAAATACTAAATAACAAACTAACCTGAAGTGATGCTTCAGTTTTGTCTTGTGTATGATGATCAATTCAGCGGTTTAGTGGGAGGAAACCTACACCAGATTCTCCACGATCTTCTCGTAAATGAGAAGTTGTTGTGCTCTTCAGATGTAGTTACAGGACAAACAAGACATAAAAATTACAGCAATCTTATGATTTACAAATCTTCACAGTTAGGTAAATTTGCATGCAAAGATCTATACAAAATGATTCAATTAACAAAGAAGAGAAATATGTCATTCATTAACTGAAACAAAGTAATTGTTGTATTTTAAAAATAGGAGAGATCAGATACAGACAGCATATAAATCAAATCACATCAGCATACAAAGAATTATGATAGCCAAAGTAGTCGATAATTAATTGCCAACTGATATGCAAAAACTTGAAACAAAAGTTTGATATATTGAAAGCAAAAGTTGTTACAAGACATCAACTTTCGTCTCAGTCTGAATCATAAATCCATAGTCTGGTTCTCCCACAGTGAGGATGATGATCTTTATTACAAAAATGGCAAGTATTTAAAGACCTTCCACAGGGTAAAACATCCCTGTGGAAGTTATCAAAACTATTTCCACAAATCAGGGAAAATATCCCAAGTTTATGACTCAAGCTAATAACTAAGACAAAAACAAACCCAAGATATCTCCCAAACTGCCACATTATGCCCAATAGATCATTGCAATTCGAATATACCTGAAAGAGGACAAAAATAGGCAAGTTAAAAGGATATTTTATTAATAAAATTGATAAAAATCTAATTTCTAAGACTAGCTACAGAATCCTGCGATTTTGTAGCTGGTCTAAATCAAACACAGAATTGTATTAAAAATCAATTCTGTAACATCCCTCTCTGGCGCACTTACAAAACTTATTCTTTGAGGACACTTGCTCGCAAGTGATCTGGATTTTATGATGATAAAACTTTTTCCTTCATTATGATGCTTTAAGTTAGATGACAGGATGTTTTTACTACTTTGATGTAGACAGGTGT
>ML784987.1:27533-45070 GCA_009831015.1 Picea engelmannii | reverse complement strand
TTGAAACCCATGGTTTTTAAATGATAAGAAGAAATAAACTAATTAAAGTGTGGGAGTATAAAAGTTAGGATTTTAGAAATACAATGAAAGGTTTTATGAGTGCTTTTATCTTTTTGGGTTTTAAAAAAAAATAATAATAATAATAATAAAATAAAAATATGATAAAAAAATAAAACAAGAGAGAAATAAAAAAAAATAGAAATGAGGAAACTTGTAATAAAGGAAACTTAATAATGGAAAGTAGGAGACCTAGGGTAAAAATCTAAAAGGAATCATCAATTAAGGAATTACTAAAAATCAGCAACTTCATTTTAGGGAAGTTATTAAAAGCATGAGAGGGGATCTAGGAACCCTAGGAGTAATTTAAGGAGCGATTTTTGGGGGAGTGAGGGAATTGAGTCTTTTAATTATTAAAAAGAAATTAATTTTTGGAGAACCATAGGGATGAGTGACACTTGGACGACAGAGAATGTTTAGAGGTTTGTCATAAAAAATTAATTAAATAATGATTTAGGAAAGTAGGTGGGTCTCGAATTTCTATAAAAGAAGGAGAAAGGAAGGAAGAAAGGGAGGAACGATTAGCATAACGTTACACTGCCGGATTGTGGCTTGACGGATTGCTTGTGAGGAGTTGGGTTTATCTCAGCTGTATTAGAGTGGTAGCTCAGCCTTGGAGGCGAGCTGAGAAGCTAGTATTATCTCTGGATCTTGTGTGGCCCCTTTGTGGCTCGGGGGGATAAGGGGGAAGCAGAGTACCCCTAGCGATTGGCTGGGAGGTACCGGTGAGCTTTCCACGGTTGGCAAGCAGGAGCGGCAAGGAGCGCAGGAATTCGATCGAGGTGCGGACATCAATTAAGGCACGCGAAAAGGCAAAGGTATGGTCGCTTATTTGGTAGAATAGAAAGCGCGAAAACTGATGTAGATCCAACTGTTATTGGAAAAGTGAATGGCATTGAAATTTAAATAATGTTTGCTACATCTGTCGTTTTCCTGGATGATTCGCATAGAATCAATTTTTAAAAATGCTTGTGGAACCTCCTGATTTTATTCAACGGTTGTTGCGCGATAATTGTTATAAACAACCGTGTAATTAACCCTTGCCGGCAAACTTGGTTCTGTCGGATTTGTCCACTGAAAATGGTCTTTAATCTCTGCGTTGTTAAATTTTTCTCTGCGTTATTGAATGTAAATTCCTGCGTTTTTCTGGAAAGTTTCTTCTTCGGTTGTCAGTCTTCTATCGAATTCAATAATATGACTATGTATCCACCGCTTGGGATTACTTGAGCGGATTCCTATTCCCGGAGGGTTAAGGCGAATTCCTCCAATTGCTTTATATTATGCAATGTTTGTTATATTGGATTTTAGGTTGAAGTGAATAAGTTGGCTTGCACTGCGTTGCCTTGAAGATTGAGTCGATTTGAATGAGATTTTCTACTGCTTGTATTACTGGATTTATTGTTCGAATCAGTTTTTGATTTAATTTTTCTGTGTTGCGCGAATGCCCCATTTGGCTAGTCGCTGTCGAATTTCTGGGCCGCGTTGCTGGTAAAATTTATAACTCGGTCGTGCATATGAATGGATTTGGGAGAACGTTGGTCGAATGCAACAGCTCTTACCTCGAACCCACCCCTTCCTTCCGCTGTCATTTATTTGATTTTTTTTTCCGTTCTTTTCCATGCAAAAATTTCTTGTATCAACGGTTGCGGATGGGTTACTTCTGCGCATGCAATCACTGCCCCCTCCAGTGTTGGCCAGGTAATGACCAGGCGTGCTCTTCCAGATTGACCATCATTACTCTTCTTTTTTTTATTTATTTGGGGGTTTGCGTACTCGCCCAGACTGAGCATCATTGCTTTTCGGTTTTTTTTTCATTGGGGTCTGCGTTTTTTTTAAATACTCTGCGTTTTTTAATGATATTGGGTGTTTTTAAAATGATGTTGGGCATTTTTTCTAAATAATCTGCGTTTTTAAAAATGATGTTGGGCGTTTTTAGATAATCTTCGTTTTTAATAATCTGTGTTTTTAAAAGTCTGCATTTTTTTATGATATTGGGCGATTTGAACTGAGAGTTACAGGTCAATGATCTGCATTTTTTTTAAATGATTTGGGCATTTTCCTTGCCACTGTTGTCTTGGGCATTTGTCATTGATATATTTGGGTGTGTTAACTGATCTGGCAGCGATCTGACATTTCATTTTTTCATTTTCCCTTCTTGCACTCCTGTCAAACGATGGCACTTCGTTTTCTTTTTACATGCTAGTGTTCCTGTCAATGTTGGCATTTCGTTCCTCATTGCTACATTTGTGCTAAGTACCATGAATTCCGGTCCCTGTTTCTAATATTTCTGTTATTTCTATTATGGAAACCAATCTTCATAAACTTACCAACCAATATATTCTGATGCATGCAAATGGTTATTACAGACATGATTACTCGTGTGGGTTGCAGGGACGTAACTTAGTTAATTTAGCATATTCTGCTGCCGATTAATAGAATCTAAATAGTAATGACAATTGATTGGTGTTACTGTTACTACAGCCCAATGCATTGAATGTTAGTACAGTTATGGTTGTATGATGACAAATTAGAGGTTAGGTAGTTATAATTTATTGCCAGGATGATAATTCCTTGTATCGATTTTTTTAAGTATGCAAATAGGATGATAATTCCATATATAGATTTTTAATTATTGTTCTCCTTAAATTTTGTCTTTTATATGGATATTGCCTTTTCAATATTGTCCTTTTGATTATTGTCCCTTTAAATTTTATTATATTATAGGTTTCCATTCTTAATTGATGTAAATTGTCATTTCCCAATTGATGTCACCTAACGATGGGGTAATTCTATATATTGACATACGTAATAAATTGTATCTTTAATTATTGACATTTGTAATACTGATAGAATGTCATTTCCAATTATTGCCCTTTTTATTATGGTCATTTTAAATTTATTATTTGTAGATTTGCCACCTATAGATTATGATGTATATTGTTAATTTCAATATGATGTTACCTATAAATATGGTGTTATGTTAAAGCATTATTATTGAACCTTATGATCATTGATGACATCGCATTGAGAGCTCATCGGGTTTAAGTGAATGTTTTTATCTTGGAAGGCCATTCAAATTTTGGGGTTGCAGCATATAAGAGGTGTTGTATTTGTGGAAATCCTGGACTGGATTTGTGATATAAATGAAGGATGTTAATATCTCATGACAGCGTTGTTGTAACTTTTCTGATATTAATAAACATTGACGGTTAATAGTCTTGATTAAGTACCAAAAATTACTTTGAGTTAGTAAACGAGGAAAGTGGTTGAAATTTAATTTGTCAAACTTGGGTGACCGTTGTTGGACCCCTTCTTGTCGTGTGCCTTCCGTAAAGGACATAGTCATCCTTCTTGTTTATGTTGTACTTGATAGTATTCAGTGGGTTACTTGGTCGGTTGTGTCGGGCGGGGTATAGACACCTCCCTGTTGCCTTAGCATATGTGGCCATGTGTGTGATTTTTCTGCGTAAAGAATCCAGTGTCGTATCAAGAGTCTCGGACCCTTTAAAGGCAGGTTTTCCACTCTTGCGACACACCTGACGGGGGTTATTAGTTTCTTCCTGAGCAGTCGGCTAGGAGCCTGTCTAATCTTCTTTCGAGAAGACATAAGACTAAAATCCCTGATTTTCTGTGCAGAAATGGTGAACTCTACTGTTGGATTCTTCCCTCTGTGATTGTACTGTACTTAACACCCGGTGTTGTTTCCTGATTACAGCTGCTAGTTGTACACCTTAGGTCTAGGGGCGTTTATCGCTAGTTGCCTCTGTGATGTGTCAGGGTCATCTTGTTGTATTCGTCTTACTTGTGTCGTGTTTTGGGTCGGGTTACTAGTTTCTGCCTGAGCAGTCGACCAGGAGCCTGTCTAATCCTCTTTCGAGAGGACATAAGACTAAATGCCCTGCTTTCCTGTGCAAAAATAGTAACCCTAACCCCGTGGACTCCTTCCCATGTGTTCTTACTGTGCACCACCAGTATGTCTTAATGTTTGTGCTGTGCGCCTTATGCCTGTGATCGCACATTGTTACAGTTACTCGTTGTGTGCCTTTAGTTTTGCCTTGTCGTGGTTGCGTCTTGTTGGTTTTCGAGTGGCATCATACAGTTAAGCGTGTGGTTACTTCTACACGCGCCCACACACTTTAAAGAAAAAAAAAAATTGCACCTGTTACTAGAATGGTTGTCGTAATGAGGAGGACGTTACAAATTCGAATCTAAAAAAAACATATTCAAACTATAAAAAATATTTGATTGCTAAAAGCATCATTCAAATCGACACTTGCTAAATCGTATTCAACCAAACAATAACAGAGATGTATGCACTCTGTTTAATTCGTTATCACCAATTCGGGTATACAGAATCGTATTGGATAACTCAACAACAATAAAATCATTTTCATAAACCAATTGAAATCGATACAGTTAAACAAATCATATGCAATCGTTTATGATGCCTCATCCATTAACAAAAAATCATGGTCAAATCCGACCGAAATCAACAGGATCATTTTTTAAAAGGAATAGGACTATATTAAACAAATGCAAACGATCATGCTAATCGTAAATTAAATCAAAACTTGTATGTAAATTGATATCGTAATTGAATTAATCGGTTGATAACAGGGTATGTGGGATTTGTCAAATGTTTGTTATTGCCAATTGGGGCAAACACAATCAATTGACAGTCCACGAAATCATCACTTGAATTCATTTCAAAACGAACTATTAGCCGAATTTTCTCATATGAATTCAACAGAGATAAAATCAAAACCAAAAGAGCAGCATCAAATCGATTTTCGATACGAATCCAACTCATAAAAGTAATCGTGCTAACTCAAGATACGTAGCAATCCAATCGAAACAAGAACAAATCGAACAGTTTGAGTTTGACATAATCGTTATGAATCAACACAGTTCCATGATTTCGGCGAAGAGATTTTTTGGACAGGTCAGATATACTCCAAATCCAAACGAGAATGTTGACTCAATACAAAACAAGGTCATTTTTCCAATTTAATAGACTACATCGTATTTATCAAGCCAATTCAATCCTATGAAATCGTTTCAAAAATAAAATCATAAGAACTAAATTAGAGCCGTTGATATCCAATGACAACAAAATCATGTTGAATCAAAACATAACCATGTTCTAATTTTAGCATAAAGACCTCATGTTCAGGTCAGATGCAAACAAAATCCAAGCGAAATCAAAACCCATTGATTTCGTTAATTCAAACCAACAAAATTATTCAAAATGAATCAAACCCAATGAAAACCAATCAATTGCTAAACTGGGCATGACCAAATCGTATAACCAAATCATAACTTCATTTAATTTTAGCAAAATGAAAACAATGTACAGGATCCACAACATAACCATTTTTTATAATCAAACTATGACAGAGTCATTTCGAACAATGGACAGAGCTAATTGAAAACCAAACTCAATTCATTATATTAATCCTAGCAATTCATAAAACTAAATTGATATTGAAATTCATACCTGGATAATCAGCGAACAACTTGGTTATGAAAATTTGGAATTGACGAAGGTTGTTGCCGATTCGACATTCCTAAAGACGATTGAACCAGTGGTTTTTTGTTTCTTGTCATTAGCTTGAAACTTGTCCCTCTCTCTCGACAGTACTTTAACTTGGTTTTCCAACGATTTGATCTTTGACTGTAATAAGGGAACGTCTGTATAGTAGCGCTCTATCCACACACTACATTGGATGCATGACGATTGCTTGGGCTTCGAAATTGCAGGCGAGGGTTGGTTCAGATCACCGAGGGTTTCATTATGAAACTTGATTCCTGGGTAGTTAGGATTGTTCTTTAGGCATGGGGGCAAATTAGAAACAAAGTCGTAGGGTTGCTTGGAACACAAGTCATGGGAATAAGGGTACTCTCCAGCTAGGAAGCGCTCGATATCTGAGTCAGAGTCTTCACTTAGAATTATGGGATTTTGATCAACATTAGGCTTAGGTTTATTCCGAGCAAGTCTCGATATCAATCGAGCATTCTTTTTACCTTTGTTGTTGACAGTAGGGTTACCCTTGACCTTCTTACTCACAGGCTTCTTTACAGCCTCAACCTTGTCTGTTATAATGTCGGGTAGGTCGATGTCAGGGCCGACTGAGGGTTTGGGAGAGGGTAAAAGGGCATGGAAAGGCACAGGTGGCCTGACCTTAGTTTCACTAACCATAGGCTTAAAGATTTGGACAGACTCTGAATCAACAAAGCCATTTCGAGATAGAAAGGCTTGCCAATTGTCATCGTGAAGGTTTAAATGGTGAACGATGATGATTCTGATCAGGCTGTGGTGGAACAAGCTACTATCGGCCTTCTCTCGTTTAAACCTCTTTGACATCTTGTACAGACTACGCAAGTAGTAAAATGGCATGTTCAATGGATAACCCATGAAATTCATTAACAGTCGAAGGTGATAAAGAAAAACCAATCCATACCGACCCTCACAGGTCACAAATTGTTTAACCATTATCAAAAGATCATGCCACCTGGGTTTAAGTGTGGAAATAGGCATACCTTTGTCACAAGATGTGACTTTTCGTGATACGAATAGCAAAGGCCATGGCACCTCGTCGAATTTATAGTTTTTAAACCATCGTTGGCCTGTGGCTGCCAATCCTATGGCAGAGCTTATGAACTCTTCATTCATATCAAGCTGAATGTCACCTACTTTATCCCTACACCCATCAAAGGTAAGGGTGAATTATTGTGCAACAAACAAATTGAAACCCTCGAACCTCTGTACAAACGTGAGCCAACCACTATCCTCTAAATCCTTACGGGCGTTATCGAACAGTAGCAGGGCTTGACTACCGTTCGGCTCTATTCGCACCACCGGTGCCATAGACAGGAGCACACGGTGAGCGATGTGAATGAGCCAGGGTTTGAATCATAGCATACGCAGGGGCAGAACGCTCACAGGCTTACCCGAAACTAGCAAAGGTGAAACAGGGATAGGGGGAAAGACATTAATGACATATCGTGCAAAGGTGATAGAGCTATTTCTTCCCATGCAGAATAGTCATTACCATGGTACAACCATCGGCGCTTACAACTATTCAAATCACATCGCATATGTGTTACAAACTATGCCACTTCAATCAATCAATCGAAACCTTTGGTAAGTGGATAAAACATTCATGCAAGCAATAGTTATAGTTTTAAAACCAAAGCAATAAAACAAAATCGCACCAAGGGTTTGGTTATATGAAACATGTGTTGTATGAAACGATTTATACCAAGGGTTTTTCCACAACACAAACATGTTTTTATGAAATCAATGTGCCAATTGAATCGATCAAAGAACATATAAATCCAAATCACCAATGCATCATAAACTTGAGAAAAATAATATCACCACAGTCTTGTAAATGAAGCCTCAAATAAGAATGTCAAAAGAATAATGATCTTGCAATATTGTCAATTGTGTAACGATAAGTAAAATATAAATGCAATGGGCATATCGATAAGAATGATAACGACAATTCAGTGACGATTTTAATGCGACTTCAAAAACCAAGTTTTCACGCTTGCAGTCGTGAAAACAAGAAGAAAGGTAAGTGTGTAAATAGCGCAAAAATAAAAGTGTCGTTTTATTTGAGAATTGCGACAAAAATTAAGGTTTGCAAAACACTGGTGTAGGCAGCTTATAAGGACAGTAGAAAAAATGTGAATTGGCTGCCAACAGGATGCTAACACTAGCAAGGAAACTGCACCAATTTTGAACAAGAATAACCTTGTGAGAGGAAGAAGCACTTATTCTCCTCTCTTATGGTTTTAAAAAGAAATAAATCTTTCATAAAGTAGCAAGATTCACCATGAGCATAACAACATAAAGATAAATTGCAGAAAACTAACTTACTTTAGCCAAAAAACCAAGAGACAAAACCCTAATTGCATAAATTCCTCTTCAAAAATCAGCAAAGCATCCACAACTTAATCCTCTGAGCATAACGCATTAGTGGAGAAGAGAAACATAGCCAACGAGGGAAAAAATTTCAGACTTGTCTCTCACAAAAGTGATATATGATGATAAATGAAATTAGAGGGTACCTTATTTATATGAGGCCACCCTAAACCAATTTGTCCACACAAATTTTCAACTACAAATTAGAATAGGGTCAACCCTTTCATTTGCCTCTACAATATGCCAAAATGAAAAATACATAAAGTAAAACCCTAAAATGGGTGACATCATACCCTAGAAGGGTGACATAGGGATGAAAATGTGATGTCAAGCCTTAAGGAGTGGAATGTTGGGCCTCCAAAGGCCATGTGTCATGCTCCAATGTGAAAAAGTTCCATGTTATGTGTCTCCTCGAGTCAAATCACATCCAAAACCACAGCATCCATCAAACCCTTGCCTCTAAGGTGACGTCAAGGGCTAGAGGGTGACATCATGGGCCTCCAAAGGCCACGTCCTAGTGCAAGAGGAGTGAAATATTTTCCTCCAGTGATACCAAGGTTCCTTCAAAGGAAACGTCTTCCATCCTCTATGCACAATATCTCGGGGGTTCTCTTCCCATCATATGGGATTTATGCCCATGTATGTATCATATGACTAGCCTGCTCAAAACCAAGCCCATTTGTTCATCATCCAAGGCGTCAAGGGTGTGAGAGCCATGATATGAGTGTGTAGATTCATTGGATGACTCCATGCTCTCCATCACATGTGCCAAAGTCCTACAATAAAGGCACAACATCTTGGTCACAATCCAAGATGTCCCTCAATGAACCATGTTAGGGGAATTCAAAGAAAAGTAAAATATAAGACATAGTAAATCAATGTTCATAAGACACGTTAGTCCTTAAATCATGAAAAGTAATTAGATTCCTAAGATACAATCCATGTAAACAATTCACCCCGGTATCCCCTTCAAGTATAACCCAAGCCCAAGACCTTGTGCGGATTACCAAGTTGAAGTATGGGAGGGCCCTCATCTAGCCCTATTAGGTGTGCCACCTAGAAAATAAATAAACAGCCCAGGTAGAGAGATAGGTCCCAAGAGTGACAAAGGAAAGTAAAACCCCATCAAGAGTAAGTGTGGAGATTGTATGGTTAAGTTCTTCCTTCATGGATTATGGTTTCCATCGCTATGAGTGCTTTTTTTAAGGGTGTGCTTTCTCTTGAGTTACCCAATATTTGCGTGCCACCTTTTTCCAAGACCCTTCATTAGCCATATTTCCAATCCCTACTTTCATTTATAATTTGCAAATTTGAGGGTCCCCTTTACAGGTTTCCAATCTTTAACATTACTTTTTGGGGATTGGGGCGAGCATTGAATGAGTAGATCTCAAGTTGGACTGGATTTTGGTGGTCCTGATTTTCTATGTTCACTTTATTTTTAGCATAATTTTCTTATTCTTTTATAGTAGTTGCAATCTACCTCTGGGTCGTCATCTCCTTTCTCATGAGAGCATGGGCCATAACTAAAGTTTAGAATATATGAAAGGATTTATGATGGAAAATTTTAAGTATGGTCAGTAGTGGAATATTACCCTTGGGAGGGACCCCTAGTATTACCCATTTTCCCTGGGAGGTGACAACACGAGACTAGGGCATAGAAGCTTACCACCAGGGTGAAACAAGGCAACCAGGACAATTTCTCAAGCAAGTGATCCACTATCCAAATTCAACCAATGATCCTTTTCCACATTCCCAATAAATTAAACACAACACCTTGCATGAAAAAAGGACCAACCATACCTCATGGTGACGTTGGCTTACCATGCACCATACTATGAGTTTCTTGAATGTGATGAGCCTTGGTTGATTTGTGTTGGGAGGAAAATCAGGGGGCATGTTGGGATGCCATCTATGGACATGTTGATCATCATCATCATCATCATGTATATCATTCTCTCCATTGTGGGCCTCGAGAAATGATCTCCTCTAGTTACCCCTAGGCATGGGAGGGGGGTAACATCTAGCTCCAACATGGGGACATGTGATCACCGTAGAGTGCATGAGAACCTCAACATATGTGGTTGTCCAAGACCTGCAATCTTGCACCCACTTCAACCAAAAAATCACCTTAAAAGTATATTTCGGTGGATGTTATCCCCTAGTTCTCATTGATAATCCAAAACCATGCCGAAAAGAAACTTTCCCTTAACTATGACATGATAAAGAAAAAAAATTCAAATGAAAAAATGAAATTTCCTAACATGTATTCAAAATGAGAATGCAACATGTATATATGACAATGAAAGAAAATGAAACTACACTAGCATGATATGCAAATGCAACATATATATAATGCAATGCAGAATCAAAATGCCTACCCTAACCTACCTACCCTAGTCTATGTTATCTTAAGAAGTCAAGTCTCTTCTCCATGATGGGGTTTGAGAAGGGATCCACTAACCAATAGTGGACACCTCCTCCCCTATAATGTGGATAGGCATTAGGATTCATTGATGGACTTGTTCACAATCTTGTAGAGACCTAGCCAAAGCTTCTCAGACTCCTTTCATGTATTAAGTTGGCCCTTCCTTGTATCCCACTCTAAAACCAAATCTCCTTGTTTGTAATCTCCTCCCTTAAGGTCAATTGCTTCTTGTATTACCATGGTGTATTGTCTCTAGGGAGGGGGGTGGGATTCTATTGTAAGAAAATCATCTTGTCTCGGTATAATCGGTAAGTCCTTACCTTCTTTCTTCAATATTATGACAGAGCCAATTTCCTTATCTTTGTACTTCTCTAGTTGTTTCTAGTAGTATTCCTTTTTAGGCCACTCTATAGCATCAAAATATTCTTCTTGGGTGAAAGGAAGATCATCTAGGAAAAATATGGAATGGACTCTTCAACTACTTCAGGGATATCCTCAGTTTTTGAGTCAATGTCAAATTATTCAACATGATTATTTTCCATGGTCAAGTTGGGTAGGTAAGCATAAGTATTATCATCCACAGGTATAGTAGCATAGGTCAAATCCATCTATAAAGTACCATCCAAAGTTGCAGAAAATTTTCTAGACAAGAGCATTCCCCATACATCAGGAATGTTTACGACCACAATGTCAATAAAGAAAACCATATCGACATATCGATAAAGGTGGATATTTGCATTCTCTATTACACCATGTGTGGGAATGTCCCTAGATTCAAACTCATAGGCATTTCTAAAAGGACTTGTGGTTTCCAAACCCAATTGCTTCATTACTTTCAAGGACATGATACTTGCACCCACTCCTAAGTGAAGCATATAGTTATTCAGGATTTTTTAATTCACTTGTAATGAGATGAAGAAATGTGGGTGTTCATCATATTGTGGTCTGAAATGGTTCTCTTGCAACATTATAGGAGGGTCCATAGGTTCACCTTATACCTTGAAGAATTTATCAACCCTACTTTTCATCAAAGGAATCTTAATGATATCTTTTAGAGGTACAGATACATTGAACTTTGCCAAGACACTATCAATGTCAATATTCAAGTCAATATCATTAGTCTTTGGCAAAGTGGAACTAGGAAGAGAATTGCTTGTTGGTGTAAGAGGTCCTTGTTGGGGAGGCTTAGGGTCATTGGGTGGAGCTTGTGAAATGATAATGGTGGAAAATTCTACAGGAATAAATTCAAGGAATTATGTAAAAAATGTGGTATAGAAAGGCAGAAGATGACTCCATACACACCTTGACATAATCGAGTTACAGAAAGGATGAATAGGACATTGATGGAAAAATCAAGGAGCATGCTTAGTGGTGTCGGGTTAGGAAAATAATTCTAGGCAGAGGCAATGAATACTACTTTTTACTTGGTAAATCAATCACCTTCATCAACATTGGATGACATGAATCCACAGAAGGTATGGACTAGAAAGAAACCCTCTCTTACACATCTCAAAGTGTTTTTTTGTGATGATTATGTACACGTTCCAAAGAAAAACATGAGTAAGCTAGATAAAAGGCTGAAAAGTGTATCTTTATTGGCTATAAAGATGGTCTAAAAGGTTATAAGATTTGGAAACCAGAAACTAAGAAGGTAGTGTATAGTCTAGATGTGGTATTTAGAGAAATCAAAGATGATGTAAAACAAGAAGTCCTACCAAGGGAGGAAGAACCAGAGATAATAGAGTTTGAATTGAAGGATAATGAATCAAACTCTACAGAAGAACAGGAATCAGACGAATAAGAGCCTCATACTCTAGTATTGAGTAAATTGGTTCAAGAAAGAAGGAATACAGAAAGGTATACTCAACCTAATTTCTATTCAAAAAAAAAATTGTTTATTATTGATGATGATCCTAGAATTGTTAGGGAGGCAGTGGAATTCAAAATATGGAAAACTCCGGAAAAAGGCCATGGTTGAAGAAATTGTAGCCTTGGAAAATAATGAGGCTTGGTATCTAGTGGAGTTGTCGACTAGAAGAAAACTCATTGGCAGAAAATGGGTGTTTAAGAAGAAGTTGAATGCAGAAGATGAAGTGGAGAAATACAAAGCTCGATTAGTAGCAAAAGGTTATTCCCAGGTAGAGGGAATTGACCTTGGTGAAATTTTTTCTCCTATTACTGAGTTAACCTCTATTATATATTTTTTATCTATTGTTATTGCTTTTGATTTTGAATTGTAACAAATGGATGTGAAGAGATAATTCCTACATGGTGATATAGAAGAAGAAATCTACATGAAACAGCCAGAAGGATTTGCAGTGAAGGGAAATAAAGAGCTAGTATGCAAGTTGAAAAGGTCCATGTATGGGTTAAATCAATCACCAAGGATGTGGTATCAAAATTTTGATACTTATATTTTGGGACTTGGATTCACAAGGAGCAAAGTCGATCATTGTGTGTATTTCAAATTAGTAGGTGATCATATTATTTATTTGGTCTTGTATGTGGATGATATGTTATTGATAGGAAACGACAAGGAAATTATCCAAGATGCGAAAAATCAATTATCCTCTAAATTTGACATGAAATATCTTGGTGTTGCAAACTTTATTTTGAACATGGAAATTAAAAGAGATCGAGAAAATAGGAAACTCTGGTTGAATCAGAGAAAATATGTTGAGTCAATGTTGCAGAGGTTTAGTATGTAGGAATGTAGACCGATCAAGGTCCCTATTCCTATAAGTGTAAATTTATCTGTAGAATAGTGTCTTGGGACACGAGAAGAGGAAGAGGACATTTGCATGTGCAAGCTAATGATGGTCTCTTGTGACGCGTTAGTGGCAATGCGGGCATGGAAAAACAAAAACCTATTAACTTGGAGGGATTACTCAAGGTACTTTTACAATGAATTTGAATATGTTGTAAAAAGATTAAATGTAGGAAATTGAATTAGCTTTTCGAACATACAATTTTTATTTATATAAATTATGAATAATTGTGTGAAATTTGAGTTTTTCTAGCAGTGGTATGTTATTTTTCTAGTAAACTATTGTTAGAATGTTGTGCTCGTTTCACCATAGACAATGCTACACCATTTTCACCCAACCATAGGCACAAATCCACCACTGAGCACCTTAACCTTTGACAGAAAGAATGATTCCAAGAATCCAACAGATTACCAATAGAGGGCACCTTTTCCAAGGGTAGCACATAAGAGAAAGTACCAGAAAGACTAAACAAGAGAAAACCATACAACTGCAGATGTTGCTCCTCCTCCTCCAAACTTGTGCATTGTTTCTGGTTTCCTAAGTGAGAGTGAGTGAACACATGAGCCAAGACATCCTCTATTTATATTAATATGTCCAGTGAATTTTTTGGTTGGGCCGACCGGACTTTCTAGTAATTATATTTTATGTTTATCTTTTTCGTGTGAGGTCGACTTGTCTTCCTAGAGGATAATACCTTAATATTATATATTGTGTTGAGCTGACATGTCTTCTAGGGTTTTTACGCATCTGTTTAGGGTTTCTCTTGCTTATGGAATATTTTATTATATTCAAAGGCTACATATGGAGGTTAATACCTCCCACAACTACCATAATATCAACACTCCCTCTTAGCTAGGGAGGTATTAATGGTCTCAAATATATCCATCCATATTCGCATGGCATGGGCAAGACTCACATATTCCTGTATACCATTCTATAGGTAGCATCATCATAAGTATCATCATTACTATCAACATCATCTGGTAGCAATCATCAAAACATATCATCGTACTTTTTCTTGGTATTCTTTTGTCATAGACAATATCATAATGTCTATGAGCCTCATTTATCTATATTTATGATCCATATCCACCACCATGTGTCTAGCACCTTGGGTCATTCTTGTCTCATGACAAGAATCATGACCTCATCAAAGCCACATTCACCTCATAGTTGATCCTCTCATATGATCACTCCATGAATGCATTTAGCTCGATGTTATCATACATGTGTTTCTAGCACCTCGATTTATTCTTGTCCCGTGATAATAACTATGACTACATCAGATCCACAAACACCTCATGGTGATCCTCTCATAGGATCACTATGTGAATGCATTCATCTCAATGTTATCAGACACATGGAATTGCACCTCAAGCACCTCGATTCTTTAGTCCATCGAAGACTACATCGGGGCACATCTACTCCAGATGTAGATGTTCCCTATATCCCCTGGTTTGTGGCCCATTTCCTGTGGAGATAGAGTCAGCCCAATGCTTATTGAAGCTACTCACCTAATCATGAGAGTTTCAAGGCCCGATGAAATTCACACATAGGAGATATAGAAGCAACTTGAATCTTCAGTCCGTCGAAGATTACATTTTGTCCTATTCCCACATGATCAATTCCTTCTTATCAATCTTGGAATATCGGCATGATGATGCAATCATCAATACTCCCCCATGGAAACATTTGCATTCCTTCCAAGCTTGTCCCGGACAGAGGCTTAGTGAAAATGTCAGCTATATGCTCATATATGCATAAGTGATGGAGCCTCATTGCTCCTTCCTGCACCATGTCTCTAATGAAGTCTTTCAATATTATTCATCTCAAACTCTAAAGTCAACTCCCTCTATCTGAGAGAATCCTCAGACCGTGCTTCAGTATGTTGCATGCCCTTTTGCATTCTGCAAAGTGTCACGAAACTATGTTGGCTTCTTCTTGATAACTGAATCCCTCTCATATTTATCTCTTATGTCTTTCCCGTAACAAGAAACAAGAACAACAAAATCTCCATGGTATCGTCCATGGAAGTTATCCTGCCTAGAGTGTAGGTCAGTAACCAAGAACATATCCTAAAGGAGATCAACGTCATCTTGTAAACAATAAGAATTTACATAAGAAAAAGAATGCCTTCTAGAGAGGAGATCAACAAGTATATCTCTAGTATTAAGGGGTTATTATCATGATCATAACTTCAATAGATCAAGATGTAGCATAAGATCATAATAATTCCATAACAGTTAGAGACATCAATTTTTAAATAATCAAACATGGAGTCTTCACTACTAGGGAGGGTGCACTTGTTCCTCTAAATGTATTGAATTCAAAATCACTGCTTGGACAAGGTCTATTATACATCCCCTGCAAACACACTCATGTTTTGATGGATGATATAACTTGAAAATAATATACAAGTGCATACCTTTGAAATTTGTAGTATTGTTCAGCTTGTCTTCTAATCTGAAACTAGACACCATCTTGAAAACAAGAGGTTAGAAATTGAATCAAAAAGGTTTAATGATTAGAACAAGCTACAAACCCTGAAATTTCAACTTTGACCAAAAAAATCAATTTTTGACCAAAATTCAACCTTTGACTTTGACTTTGACCAGTCAACCTTTGACTTTGACTTTGACCAGTCAACCTTTGAATTTGAATTTGACCAGACAACCTTTGAATTTGACCCAAAAACTTAAAATTGAAATTTTTGTTGGCTCAGGGCACTAGGAGATGCGTTGGGTTAGGGTGCACTAGAATAACCAAAAATTAGTCCCAATACTTCACAGAAACTTTCATTGCAACTGGTGCTACAACTGGTGTTGTAACTAGTATTGCAACTAACACTGCAACTAATGATGCAAGTAACACTGCAACTAGTGTTGGAAATGTAACTGGAACTCCAAATGGTGTTGTAACTAGCACGAAATAACTGGCATTTCAATTGCAATTGTGCTACAATGAGCTTGAAAAAGAGTTTCAGATCTACCTTCTAGTGGTTAGATTGTTCTGAAGGTGATGTGGGCCCACAACATGTTAGAATGTTGTGCTTGTTTCACCATAGACAATGTTGCACCATTGTCACCCAACCATAGGCACAAAGCCACCCCCAAGCACCTTAACCTTTCACAAAAATAATGATTCCAGGAAACCACACCATAACCAACAGATAACCAAGAGAGTGCACCTTTTCCAAGGGTAGCGCACAAGAGAAAGTACCAAAAAGACTAAACAAGAGAAAATCGTACAACTGCAGTTGTTGTTGCTCCTCCTCCAAACTTGTGCACTATTTCTAGTTTCCTGAGTGAGAGTGAGTGAACAAATGAGCCAAGACATCCTCTATTTATATTAATTTGTCTAGTGACTTTTCTTGCTAGGCTGACCTGAATTTTTAGTAATTATATTTTTTGTTTATATTTTTCCTGTGAGGTCGACTTGTCTTCCTAGAGGATAATACCTTAATATTGTATATTCTGATAAGTCGACATGTCTTCTAAAGTTTTCACACATCTTTTAGGGTTTCTCTTGCTTCCAGAATATTCTATTCTAGTCAAAGGTTACATATGGAGGTTAATACCCGCAACTACCATAATATCAACAAATATAAGGTATATGTCTCTGTTAGTGTAGGTGTTGACTACCATAATGATGGAATTTCCTTCTAAAAATTGTATAATTGTAGAGAACCCATTGTTCTAGTGTAGTGTAGTTTTTCAAAATTTATAATATTAATTTTATATATTTTTTTCAATTATGAAAGTCAATATATCCTTGAAATTACAAGGCCTTATGTTGGTGCAGGCTACAAGAGTCTTAACATTATCAAAAACAAATGTATTGTAGATATCAGTCTCTTCTAGTGCAGCATATAATTCATTTTAAAAATGGTTAAGATGACAAAAAGTTATAGAAGAAATAAAAGAGGTACGTATTTTAGGATGGTCATATATGTCAAGGAAAAAATAGATCAAAAATAAACAATATTGATTTAAAAATATATATATTTGGAATATGCATAGTTGACTCTATCTATTTCTTTAGTTTCATCAACAATAGATTTGTGTATCCTATAGAAAAAAAAATTGTCAAAAATAGAAATATAGAGAGGTATTCATAAAAATGGAGGTTTTTATGTATTTGTAGACCGAACCACTAGGTTTTTCTTCCTAAACCTAAATCTGAGGCAACCCACTCAACAAACACGTACGCTACAGTTGTACTCTTGACTGGAAAAAAATTGAAATGCAAATAGCATGCTCGTGTTATTAGGAAAAAGGACCCACGTGTATTCCTTTTAACACAATCTCTCTCTCTCTCTCATATACCCCTCTCTCCCCCTCACTTTTTATCCCCCTCC
>ML784987.1:0-26622 GCA_009831015.1 Picea engelmannii | reverse complement strand
CCCTCCCTCCATCCCTCTCTATCTCCCCTCTCCCACTCTTCCCCTATATATCCACCTTTCTCCCTCTCTCTACCTCTCTTTATCGCTCCCTCCCTCCCTCACTCCCACCCCATATCTCCCTCTCTCTCTCTCCCTCCCTCCCTTATGCTCTCTCTCTCGTCACCCTTTCTCCCTCTCTCACTCTCTACCTCCTTCCCTCCCTCCCCCCCTCTCTCTCCCCCCCTTTTCCCCTCTATCACTCTCTCCCTCTTTCCCTATCTCTCTCTCCTCCACTCTTCCCCCCTCTCTCTCTATCTTTACCTTTTTGTGCCTCCATGATTTCTCTCTCTCTCTCTCTCTCTCTCTCTCTCTCTCTCCATATCTTGAGTGAGAGAGATATTGACAAAGGGGGAGAGAGATCAAGATAGGGGGATAAGGAGTGTGGAGAAAGGGGTATATGAGAGAGAGAGAGAGAAGGAGGGATGGATGTAGAGAAAGGGAAAAATAGGGAGAGGGGATGAGATTGAGAGAGAGATATATATATAGAGAAGCAAGGAGGTAGAGAGTGATAAAGCGGTAGATATAGGGAAGAAGAGAGAGAGAGAGAGAGAGGGTAATATGTGTGTGTGTGTGTGAGAGAGAGAGAGAGAGGGAGATGGGAATGAGAGAGAGAGAGGGCCTAGAGAGGGAGAGAGAGATGGAAGGGGAGAGAGAGGGAGAGAAGAGTGGGCTAGGGAAGAGAGGGAGAGAGGGAGAGAGTACTAGAGAGAGAGAGAGAGGTATAGAAGGAGGAAGGGATAGAGGGAGAGGGGGAGAGAGAGAAAGAGATATAGTGGGAGGGNCCAAGAGAGAGGAAAAGAGTGAGAGGTAGATAGAGCACAAGAGAGAAGGGTTTATAGAGAGAGACATGGATATGTAAAGAGAGAAAATGGGGGGAGAGAGAGGGAGAGAAATAGGGAGCACTACAAGGAGAACACCTTATAGTAGAGGTTTTTACAAAGGTTTTTAGTGTAACAAAATTTGGAAAAAAATTCAAAAAAACCTCCGCTACAACCTTCTCTATTGAATGTGGAGGTTTTAGCGGATATTTTATATAACTAAAAAAATTGAGCAGGCATGGGTTGTAGCATAGGTTTTTTTTCGATGTGTTTCTTGTTAAAACGAATCGGTGTGGTATGTAAATATATGCTTCAGTATAATAATATAATAAAAATTCCATGGAACTAAATATAATAAACACACTCCATGGTGCATTTATAACTAATGCACATCGGTTCCCCCTTTTTCATTGTATGCAGAGCACCGGTTCTCTTATAATTACTATGCTCTAGTTTGCGTGCTTACCTTATGATGTACTAGTGTGCTTTAATATTTGTATACTTGGTTACAATAAGGTTACAAATAGAACTGGTGCACTTTAGGATTAGTACGTTCCACTAAAGTTAATTTATAGTTAGCCTCGGTGTGATAATGTTATTTCGAGACCCGGTGCATTTAATATAGAGTGCACCCTAGTATATATGTAATTAGTACATACGAATATGTCAGAAACATTATTTTTAGTATGCGTCAGTGTGTATAATATAGTAAAGGCCTTGATGAATAAATAATAGTTAGATCTAAAATGAAAATAATAAATATAATGCACCGGTACGATACGAATTTTAGCGCCACAGTTAATATTTCAAACATGATCATCGTACAATTTTGAAACGATAAATATTATTGTATGTTATATCATTTACAAAATGGTGTGTTTTCTCAATAGTATGTGTCGATGTGTTATTATGATTAATATGTATTGGTGCATATGACTCCTCAAAACGCATCTATGTCTATATTATGGCTATAGTGAGTTCAAAAGAATACAATGCACTAATATGTATATATTTTAATTCATTTTACAAATTTTCAATTAATTATTTCAAAATCAAATATTTTTTTTAAATAATATTGTTTTATATTTATGTTAGTGCATTAATGCATTATTCAACCAAATAAACCTTTGCTATTTGTATCAATGTAAATCATCCACACATTATTTATTCAGGATTGCAACATTTTACAACATTCGACAATGCAATGAAATAAGAAACCCATTTTATTATATATGAATAAGAGACCCATTGTCATACAAAAAGGGACAATGTACCGGTGTAGTACAATAATGAAATTGCAACCAATTTGTAATTGTTACACTTATTGGTAAAATTTCATCATGCGATTGGGACAATATGTCGAGTACATTAAACAAAATCCTAGATTTTCAAAGACAAATATTCCAAAACATACAACTTGCAGTAACATTCAATTATATTGATTGTCATTCATCAGTTGAAATGTTGGAATTGCTTGAGTTGTGTGAATGCCTCATTTCTTCATCATTTGTAGGTGATATTGTAATTTGGTTTTTTGACATAATGTTTTATTGATGATCGACTTGTTTTTTATGTTCTTCCCCTTCATCTTCCATTTACAAACATAGAAATAAATTGTGATAAGTATATCCACATTTATATATAGTAGAATATGAATGATTGTGTAAATCAAAAAACATACCTTACCACCAAGTCTTTCATAAACAATACACATTCTTTCGAAGCCATGCTTCGTGAATTCTCTCAAAATATCCTCTTATGCCTTCATTCCATACTTTGTTTCATGCATGTTTAATACAACATGACAAAACATAGTTGATATAATCAATAAAAAAAAATCTTGTTTTTCATTCATTATAAAACAAGAAAAGTTAAACAACATAGCTACCTACAAATTGTTCAATTAAACTTTGATTATTCAACATATACTCATAACGCATACTTAACCCAATTTTTATCAATTCATGGGTTGGTTCCTCTTTGAATGTTAGCACCTATTAGAAGGCATCCATGGACAAATGTAAATTAATTATTTAAATATAAATATCACAACAAACATGAAATCTTAAGAAAGGCCAAAAACTTAAATACTCACAAAGTTTGTGATCAACTATTTTATTCCTTGTCGTCCGATCTTATGTGATGAATGGATTCTATTTGTTTTTATTTTCTGCAACAAAACAATTGAAAATTAGTATTTCATGTGATATTTAAATTCAATGTACATGAAAGAATAAAAAAATGATTACATATCTCTGATGCACACTATAGTTGGGATGGTTCCTCTTGTGATGAAATTATGTTCATCTCTTTTAACATCTTCGTCTACACTTATTTGGACAACCCTACCAACATTTCTTTGTTTTCCCCTTGTTTATCCCTTGTAATTTTCAAAATCTCCATGGAAAAAAAAAGATACAAAATTATTATTTAAAAAAAAATAAGAACACGGTGCATATATTAAGATAATTCGCATCGGGTTCTTAACAAAATATGTATGCACTGGAGTGTCATACATACATATACGCACCAGTATAGTATAACAGTGTTGTTGCAAAATTGAAAACATTTTAAAAGTTTTTATATTCAACTGGTGCTTTATGAATTAAGAAAAGTGTGGCTTCCTAAGTAGTATTTATTACGCACTGAAAAAATTTAAGAAATGGCAATTTCCATATAAAACAATGATTTTTCCACTTTAAACTCAACGGTGCGCTTTGTAATAAATGCGTCTCAATGCGTGTTTTGGTAAATTATGCACCACTGAAATTAAAAATTTTGAATTCAAATATAGCAGTGTTGTTTACAAACAAATACTCTATGGTGTGATCACTGTGTAAATAGTGCACCGGTCACTGTGAAGGCGGTTTTTAAAAACAAAAAACTGACAGTGACATGAGGATTTAAGATCCAATGCAATGAGTGGTTTCATTGCAATAGATAAGAAATGTCCATATATAAATAACCAAACCCTATAAAGGAATTGTTCTTAATAAAAATCTTCCTGTGAAATATAGAAGGAGAAAACAAAAGAACAGTCAAGAAATTAGGGATTCCAATACTGAAGGTAACTATGAAACCCTTTTTTTGGTTTGGGAATGCACTAAAACAAAATTGAATCAAAAAAGAGAATGATCAAGATGATTAATGGAATGAAATCATATACCTAAAATTTTCACTCTACATATTTCTATGTGATCTACAGTAGTCCCCCTTGAATTTGGCTCTTCAAAAAAAACCCAACCACTTGGAAATATTTGCTGATAAATATTTGTTACACAAACATTCTCTCTAAAATTTGGCAAACAATAAAACAATGAATAGGGTTTTCCTTTATAAACACAAAAACTAAAATTCCTACTCATTTTTTCATTGTATATTTTGGCACAATGATGATAAATGTGTGCGTTTCTTTTTTCTCAAAAGTTACATTTTTTGGTGTGTTATTCCATGTGTAATGCATCGATACAGTATTCATAACACACTGGGGTGGTATACATAACGCATCAATTTATTTTCGTAATAAATTTCAAAGTTTTGATAGTAATCATGTGTTATTTTTCTAACTTTCTTTTGTCTATGGGATAGATTGTTTGAAACACACCGGTGTGACGTGTAATTAATAATGCACTGGGAAGGTGTGTAAGTAATAGCGCACCATAAGACATTTACATTTTCATAATGCAAATGAAAACATCTGTATTTAAATTTTGTGGAGGTTTTTCATTGCAGAGGCAATAACAAAGGTCATTCGTCGGTCCTTATCTCAATTAAATGTAGCTATGCTTTTTGGTCATACATACGCACCGGTGCATTTTCAAATGATAAAGCATATTGGTGGGGGAGAGAGATATTGGAGAGAGGGAAGGGGATATAGTGAGTGAGAGAAGGAGGGGAATACATAGTGAGGGGGAGAGAGGGTTTGATGTAAGAGAGGGGGGGGGATATAGGGAGAGAATGGGAGGGAAGGAGGAAGAGAGTGAGAGAGGGGTTGAGCATCAAATTCACATTTTCTATGTTCAAGGAGGATATTTTTAGGGATCGAGTAACAGTTTCATATTTTGTAAATCCATATTGACATTTCTTGTATAGTTGGGTGGAAAAAAAACAATGATTTTTTAAGTTTGGTCTCAAGTTATAAAAGTTATTGGAAGTTACTTTTGAAGCTAGATTGTTCTATGCTACCCAAGATAAAAAAAAATTGGTTCAAATGAAAGAAAAAAAGACTTATAATATTAAATGGTCAATTCTTCAAATTCCAACGTCACTTCATTACATATCTTTGGAACTCCTTCAAGTTCTCTCACATCGATTGCAGTACGTCTAGATTTTATTAATAATTCATTTATCTCATTGAATTTATGTTATAGCGAGATTTTTCTCAACCTATGCAATATTGCATAGAGGGCCTTTTTCCATTTCCCTATGCAGACTTTTCATCCCTTTTTACAAATTCCAGAGAAAAAAAATACATTTTTTCTACATGTACATACCTTGCGTACTATACAGCATGTGTATACGTAGGCTACACCACTACATCCCGCATACATTGGGATTTGTGCCCAAAAATGAAAAATGGTGTTAGGTTTCCATGTCACGATAGGATATATATGATCCTTGGCCTTCCATATACTGGAAACGTTCTAACTCGGCCCTTCAATTCCATTTGAAGGCTATAAATGGGCCAATTATGAGCTATGGAACGAAGGAGAAACAATTCAAATTTGAGAGCAAAATTA
This sequence comes from Picea engelmannii, assembly GCA_009831015.1. Taxonomy (NCBI): domain Eukaryota; kingdom Viridiplantae; phylum Streptophyta; class Pinopsida; order Pinales; family Pinaceae; genus Picea; species Picea engelmannii. Next base: position 21,026 of record ML784987.1, on the reverse strand, counting down.
CTCTGGAGAAATTATTCACTTCATATTGAGTCTGCATCCCTTTGTCCTTTAAGTCTAAACACAGTGTTCATCCCCCAAGATCTTCCCTTATTGATTGAGAACCCCATTGTCTCTTTTCTATGAACTTGCCTTTGGTGGAGGATTAAAGTGGTAGAGGCCCAGCTGGAAGGAACTTATTTTCTCAGTTCCAAACCATGCTGACACGAAATTTTGTAACATTTTCACTTCTATTGATCATATATTAATAGAAATACTCTTTTCCCATCCAATTGATATCTTACAAATATTTTAATTATTATTCCATGGGCGTATTTGTTTAGTATATTAATGGATTATGCTATTGAATTTGCTAACATCGTATATTATCACCATATGCTTGCTTTGTTTGGTTGTTGAGGACTAGTTACAGGTATATTTCTTTGGGTCAAGTGCTCAATGGTGGACTTCATCGAACATTTGGAGGAGTTAGGCCTTTTATCTTGTCTTACCAGCATATTTGTTTATATAGCATACTTGAGAATAGAGTTGATTTCTGCAGTCATTTCCATCTGTTGTGGTTTACCCCTAGCAATAGACAGATTTTCCTCGTAACAGAATTTGCAACCATACTAGGGATTGAATCTTATTTCTTAGGGTTTGGAGTGTTTTTCTCCTTAGATTTCTCTCGTTCCTATTGTGTTTCTTGTTGTATCATTGCTTGACAGCCTCTTTTCACTCTGGGTCTGCATTTTTCAGCCTTCTCCCTTGCCTAGCTTTGTTTTTGAAACATACACATGGGTTTTTGCTTGACAGTCACGTATATACGCATGTTATCCTTCTGCAAACTGCGTACATACGCGATGTTTCCCTAAACATTCACGTACATCATCATTTCTTGCTTGTTTGTTGGGTTTGGTGGTTGCTAGGTAGGTTTTGTTTATTGTTGAGTCTTCTTGGGTATCTGTAGTGACTGTTAAGTGTATGTGGGATGACAGGAAACATGTCTTTGGTTGAATTTCTGGGCGGAGTATTTCTCATCACCTTTTCATTTTGATTGTCCTTGTACATTGGGATGGTTGTCTTGCTTCTTGGTATTCTACTTGAGTTGTCTCTTTCTATACACAGTAGATTTTTTATATATCAAGTTGTTGTTTAGTCCATGCATTTTCATTTTTCTTATATTGAAAATACAAAAATATTAGGCATTTTGCATTGCTTGTCATTTTGATCTTTTGATTCTTTGTCATTATCTTAGTGCATGTAAATAAATATTGCATTTTTACTTCAGAATTGAAGAATTGAAATTGAAAATTGCATTGTTTTAAGAAGCATATCACTCATTGAAAATTGAAGTTAGGACTTTGCATTGTATTCATATTTACTTTATGTGTTGAGTCATAACATCATGAGTTTCACTACCATACCTTTTTGAGTAAACACGGCCAATAAAATTAATGCTATAATTTAAAATTGATTAGTCACGATTTTATTTTTTAGCATGCACAAACTAGCTTAAGATTTAGTGCCTTGGAATAGGATTTTGTGAGTAAACTTCTCCAAGGCTATTAAATCAACATATGTGTCTAACAAAGGGAGTGGAGAAATCCATTGTATAATTGGTAATATTAGGAAGCTCTGCTTACACCGGAGTTAATAACGAGGTCATGCAAGGTTGGTTGAATTGATATCCCCTTGATACCTTCTTAGTGTCATAGATATTTCTGGGGATCTTGCTAGTGACCTTACCTCCGTGAGAGGTAGTACTTTCAAGGTTTCGGGCTTTTCTACCCTGCCCATACAGTGGACTTGAATTATGACTTCTCGCCTATGCATCGGTTATACATTGTTTTCTTAGTTGCTTGACTTAGGTGCCCAATAGGTTACTTGCAGGGGTTATTTTGTAGATACCCTGGGTCAGATAAGGGTCAGACAACACACAGCCTTTATGGAGGATTACCTCTCTGGGGGGATCTAACCGACTGGTTGTTAAGTCCATGAGGGACCTTATAACTAATTATGTTACCTCCAATATTTAGCAGGGATTCTCAGGCCCCTCTTGGGTGAGACATACCTTCTTTATGGGGGGAGGTCCCTTTCAACCACTTTACCTTGTTTGTGTGCATATTGGTCATTTGATTTTTTGGTGTGCTCTTTGATTACTAGTTGTCCCTAGGATTTATTTTTTGTATCTTGAGTCATCGTGGAGTTGGACCAGCGTCCCTGTCGGTCCCGTCACTTGTTACAATTACCACCGTATTTTGAGTCTTTGCCTTCTAAAAGGCGTAGAGTTGTTAGATGTGGTACACACACCTCCACTATTCAGACTTGTGATTCTACAAGGATTAGTACTGAACTGAGTCTCCAGAACACTGGGATCCCTTCAACTCCCACACCTACTATAGTTAATGGCACCCCTTCGACTCCTGCAAACACAATAGTTATAGTGTTAGAGGCACTATCATTACTATTGCCTGTCCTATAGTGAATGCTCAATATCTTTCCTCGAACCCATTTGGGTCTCTTGGTCACTCACCGGGCTATAATTTTCAATCCATCCCTGTGGCCTCTAGTCCTTTTTCCTATGGTATGTCGAATTTTACTTCACAATTTTCAAAATCCATCCCAGCTTTTGGCCCTACTGCTAGCATTGGACTTGGGGACACTACACCTCCTTATAATCTATTCTCATTTGGTGGTTCTCAGATCCCTCAAACGACTCCTAATATTGGAGGCCTTCCTTATTTTAACCCTAGGTTTAACCCTCTTGCTTCTGGGTGGAGAAACCAACCTGGCGGACAAGATTTTTCTCAAGTCCCATCCTATACCCTCACCTCCTTAATGCATATTATGAACAACACGTTTGGCTTGATGAATCCACCTCTATCCTCTGGATTCACACCCAGAGGAGGTCAATTTCACACCTTAGGCAACCCCCAACCTGAAGCCACTTTGACTGGGGGAAATTTTTACAACCCCTGTCAGATTGTTCCTACTGGAATGATACCCAACCAACCTCTTATGAATCATCCTAGAGGAGGGTCTTACAATATTGGATAAGGCCATGGTGCTTACCAGAACCCTGGATGGGTTGCAGTTCCTCAAGCACAATATTTCCAGGGAGCTTGGGGTGAGATGCTAAAACCTCGTCTCCCTTTTTTGGCCATGCTTAATCTGCCAAACTTGTCTAAGTTGATGAATGAACCTGTGTGTCATGATCCTACATGGCCCCCCATCCCCACCAAGCTTCCTTCAAACATTATGAAATTTGAAGGTAAGAATGGCGAGGATCATGGTGATCACGTTACTACCTTTCACCTATGGTGCTCCTCGAATTCCCTTAATGACGATTCCATCTGGTTAAGATTGTTTCAACGCACCCTCATTGGGGTCGTTGCGAAATGGTATATCGAGCTACCTAGGGGGTAATATGGGACCTTTAGTCAGATGGTGTTAGTATTCCTTAACCACTTCCAATTGTCAGTTCGTTACGATGTTGACCTAGAAATTTTGTCTACTTTATGCGAGGACACAACCACTCACATCTCGGATCATATCCAGGAGTGGCATAGATGGAAGAGGTTGATTAAGACCTCCATACCCCCTCCCTTTCTTTTATAGTGGTTCCTCAAGTCTTTGCAGCTTCCTATCTTGAAGGATGTTGCTACATCTAGGGTTACCACTGAGGAAGAAGCGATCTTAAAATCCCAACAGTTAGATCTTATATACGCTCAGTCTAGGATGTTATAACACATTCTTATGGATGCACTGAGGTCAACCTATGACCCTAGACAAAATCCCAGACCTCATGTCGATGGCATTGTAGGCTCCGCCAATGTAAAATCCACAGAATCGCTAACAAGCCATTTGAAAGAGTTGTCTTTAAACCAGTCTATAGGAGGGCCAACTTCGTCTGTGTCTTCCAATCCCACTCAGTCAGAGGATGTACATTATGTGCAATCGTCGACCGACCCAAATTGTAACTAGAAACCAAGCAAGAATAAGAAGAAAGGACGTAATAATAATCGTAAGGGTGGGAAAAATAATAATAAAACCAAGGACAATGGTAATAATGAGAAGACGAATAATAATTTTGGAAAGGGAAAGAAAGAGAGACATAAGGTGAAATTTCCTGTAAGCTTTGTACAGACGATCACCTTGCTCATTTATGCCCCAAACTTGTGGAAGTTGTGAGGCTATTATCTCTACCGCTCACCGTGTTGACGAATCCTTTCCCACATAACCAGCACATGGCCTCGAGCTCCTCAAATGCCAGAAATGCGGTCGATGGGAGTCAAAACCTGTCGTCGCAAGATGGTGACCATTTGTGTATCAATATGGTCAATGCTAAGGTTCATGTAGCCACTCAATCTCGTGATTATAGTTCTTCACATGCTATACTTGGTCTAGAATCACCTCCTCCTCTGAAGACGACTTTACAAATCAAAAAATTAGAGCCACCGCCTCATATTCCAAAAGGAGTACTCAAGCGCTCTACCCACAATACAAATGCTAGAGCCGCCCAGAATTACTCTATTATTGAGGACCTGGTTCAAACCCCTTGTGCGATATCATCTCTGGAGGTACTCCATATGTGTCCCTCATAGACAAATGCCTTGTTATCTGTGTTAGGAGCTCTAGAACCCAGTGGCTAGAAAATTATCAAGTTTGACGTCATATATGTGAATCATCGCTTGCCTTACCATGTGGCATTCAAAATCCACGTGGAGTACTCAAATTATACCATCAAATGTGCAGTTTTTTATGAAGGCACTGCTACATGTGTGATGTCCTTAATCTGTTGGAAATATCTCGGCTCTCCAAATCTCTCTCAATCGTCAACCATGTTGAATGCTTTTGACGGTCATTCCTTCTACCCTCACGGTATTCTTCCTACCTTTTCGGTCCAATTAGGTGGGAAGATGGTAGAGGTGGATGTTAAGGTAGTTGATGCACCTCTTGATTATAACTTGTTACTAGGACACAATTGGACTTATGCTATGACTGTCGTTGTATCCTCTATCTTTCGCACTCTTTGTTTTCCACTCGATGGGAAGATCGTGACGATCGACCAGTTATCCTTTGCGTATGATAGTCCCAATGCATATGTTGGACCATCGATCCCCGTGGTCGACAATTCTCAGCCGGCAACCAAGAATATCGGTGTCATAATGTATTATTCCCTTATGGGTACTTTAGACCTCATGGCACTGATTCACCATGTTTATGCCATGTCTAGTAGGCCCGTTTCGTCAGAGAGGTTTGTTCCTTTCCGCACTTCCTATTTTAACGATCCTTGGACCCTACCTTTCTCGAAGTCATATTGCGGAGGTCATTTGCATGCTGGAATGGCCATGCTACTATCGACAACAAATATTTCATATCAAGTTGTTCTTGACTCTTTTGTCAATCCTGATCATGTTACCTCGCCGACAGACGAGGAGGATCCTCTTCTTAGGCCTATGTGGGCCACTTCGTTGTCTTGTTCACATGACTTCCTCAATAATAAATTTCCCTCAAATGAATCTATCATCGAAGCCATGAATGGTTCTGACAAACCTTGGGATGATATGCATCATCGCTCATATTTTCTCCAGAGCTTGAAAGAATCGAACAAGATGACTTTCGATCTACTTTGAGTGAGATAGTCGGTCACGTCATAGTTCCACTTGATATGCACAGAATTTATACTAAGGGAAATATGGTGAGTATCTCTCCTACCATCATGATCGATATCTCTTGTACCCTTGGCAAGATTGAAAACATACATATCGGTGCAGATTGTTCGCCAAATGAAATCCTGATATACACCGAACTCTTCAAGGAATTTTGAGATGTATTTTCTTATTCATATGAAGAGATGCTAGGAATCGACCCTCGTATTGTCGAGCATGATATTAGAAATTATCTGGATGTTAAACCTGTTTGAAAATGTCTTAGAGCTATCAATCCCCGCAAGGCCCCTACTATTAAGGCAGAGGTAGAGAAACTTCTTAGTGTTGGATTTATCTACCCGGTTCCCTTGACTAAATGGGTATCCAATCTCATTCCTATGAATAAGAAGCAAGTAACCATCTGTCTATGCATGTACTTTCATGACCTAAACAAAGCATGTCCTAAAGACAACTTCTTGACACCTTTCATCGATCAAATTCTCGACGAGTGTGCGAGAAGAAAAGTGTTTTCTTTCATGGACAAATTTTTAGGGTATAACCAAATTCAAATTAAACCTGAGGATCAACACAAGATGGAATTTATTTGTTCTTGGGGTACTTTCGCATACCAAAATACTCCTTTCATCCTTAACAACATCAGAGAAACCTTCCAACGCGCTATGACCTTCGCATTCCACAATCTTAAGCATATAATCGAATCTTACCTTGACGATCTTGTTGCTCACACTCATAAGAGAGCGAATCACTCTATGCACCTTTGGCTAGTTTTTGAAAGATTCCATTACTATAGAATCTAGTTGAACCCTCACAAGTGCATCTTTTGCATTAGGTCTGGTCGTCTTTATGGATTTCTAATTTCTAAGATCGGGATCATGGTAGATCCGTTAAAGGTTGAGGCAATACTTCGATTGCCTCCCCTGCGCACTATTTGACAACTTCAAGGTTTACAGGGGAAAGATAAATTTTTACGTCGATTTATAGTAAACTATGCCAATATCACTAAGGGTTTCATGCGATTTTTGAAGAAGGATGCCCCTTTTATCTGGGATGAGCGATCCCAAGAGCCCTTCGATGCTTTGAAGAAATCCTTGGTATCGGTGCCTCTGCTGAAGTCTCCTAACTACAATAGGGATTACTTGTTTTATATTGTCGCATCTGAGGAGATGATTGGTATGTTTTTGGTTCAGGAGGATGATGAGCTCCATGAGCATGTCATATACTATCTTAGTCAAAACTTAGTCGATCCTGAGATTAATTATTCTCACGTTGAAAAGATAGCTTTGGTTTTCGTCCACACAGTCCAACGTTTATGCCATTATATATTTATTTGCAAGACTATTGTGGTGGTCGATGTCAATCCATTTCAATACGTCCTTACCAGGCATATCATAGGGGGGAAATATAATAAATGGATTTTCATTTTACAATAATTTGATCTCGATTTTGCTTATGCTAAATCCAAGAAATCACTAGTCTTCGTGGAGTTAATATCCGACTTTCCACGATTATACGAGGATGTTATCCATGTTGATTCATTTGCGGATGAACACATTTTCCTTGTCTCCTCGTCTGACCCCTGGTATGGAGACATCGTTCTCTATCTTCAAACCTTGAAGTTCCCTCAGCATCTCTCGTGAGATGATCGACGACGTGTACGATACCAAGATAATAATTACACTATCATCCACGACACTTTGTATAGCTGAGGAATAGACAATATCCTGCGTCATTTTTTAACTCACAAGGAAGCCAAATTAGTTCTAAATGATTTCTATAGTGGGGCTTGTGGTGGTAATCCATCCAGCCTTGTGACAACCCAAAAAATTTTGCGAGCCGATTATTTCCAGCCATCTATATTTAAAGGTTGTGTTGAAGTGGTTAAGAAGTGTCACCCCTGCCAGGAGTTCACTCGAAAAATGTCCTCGCATCTAGCCCCTCTTCACCCAGTCATTATTGTCGGTCCCTTCACCAAGTCAAGGGTGGACTTCGTAGATTGAAACCCAACTTCGATTGGGGGCCATCAGCACATTATCTTGGTCATCGGCTAATTTACTAAGTGGTTCAAGTCCATGCCTACAGTTAACTCTGACAGGAAGGTTGTCGCCTTCTTCGTATTCAATCAAATTATCACCTGATTCGGTATCCCGAGTGATATTGTTACTGATCATGGCAATCACTTTTAGAACGAAATGATGGAAGAGCTAGAATCTAAGTTGGCATTTAAGCATGGTCATTCTTCCCCTTACTACCCCCAGGGAAACAGACAGATAGAGGTCATCAACAAGTCTCTCAAGTCCATTTTGTAGAAAATTTGTTAGCTAGAGTAAGTCTGACTAGCAAATTATGTTATATCCCGCACTCTAGGCATACCGAACCTCGGTCAAGACTACCACTAATTTTTCCCCTTTCCAGTTAGTACATGGTTTTGAGTCAATATTACCTATTGAATGTGAAATCCCTTCTCTTAATTTGGTAGTCGCACTCCTACCTAACACTTCTGATATCGAGCGATGCCTCGTACACCTAGAGATTCTTGACGAGCATCGTCGATACACCTCTACGGCTATCGAGGTGAAAAAACGATGTGTCAAGGTCCAGTATGATAATTTTGTATGTCCTTGTTTGTATGCTGAGGGTGACTTGGTCCTCTTATATGATCAAGCCAAAGAACCATTGGGGGCAGGCAAATTTAAACCCATGCAGCATGGTCCTTATGTCATGCGACATGTCTTAGAAAAAGGAGCCTATGAGTTAGAATATTATGAATGGAATATGTTTTTCGAGCCTGGGAATGGGCTCTACTTGAAAATATATTACGCTTGAGCCCCAATCTTGGGTGGAAATCTTTGTATACTAATGTAATTTAGTGTATATATTTTTTCCCTTTATTTTCATCTTTAGTTTTCTTATCGAGATAAATGCACAAAGGTTAATCCTTTGGATGAGCGTAGGAGAGTGGACTTTTCAAAGTCCCAAAGTCCCAAAGTAAGCAGGGACCATCCATCGTCAAAACTGGCAGGTGGCACATGATCCACAACTCTGGAGAAAATCACTTCATAAGTTTATGGTTGGAAAGGAAACGAAAATTCCCAAAGTCCTGAAGGATGAAGGCCTAAATTCTTTCTCAGTCGTCGATCTAAGATACATTTCAGGAGTTAGGACAACCATTATATCCAGGAGAAGAACATGTGTCACATAAGGATATCCACATCACCAAGACTACATCAACAAGGGCACATGGCGCAATCAGATAATGACAAGTGTCAAGTTGAATCGACATTTTAGGTATGTGCAAATCATGAATCTGAGTGACATGCAGCAGCTACTCAGGTTGTACCACGTCATTAAGTGACATAGGCAAGTTACGTCACTGCGAGATTTTTAATTCGGGAGTTTTACCACCATCGATTAAACTAAAGTCCCAAAGTCTCGAATGTCAAAGACTCGAAGAAGACCCTAGTCATTGATCGCCAGGAGGGGTACATGTCAGAAGATTACGCATTCAGGCAAAAATACTCCAGGAAAATGCAAAGGAGAAAGGTTTGAAATCGTTGAATCCCGAACAGCCAAAGTAGCTGGGAGTCGTCGATCTACGAGAGGACAAATGTCACTAGATCTCAAGCTCCAGGTAAAACGCTTGAAGGGAAGCCAAGCGAGGAGAAACTGAAATATGAGAATGTCGAAGGGTGAAGTCCCAGAGAGGAGGATAGTCATTGGATTAAAGAGGACATATGTCAGCAGATCTTCCATTTTAGAACATGTCCAGTCAGAAGAAACGAGAAGTTGAGATTTGAAATCTCCGGAGTCCAGAGACCCGAAGGATATCTCGACCGTTAATCTAAGAGGGACATCTGTCAATGGATTGTCAACTCTAGAAGATTAGCGTACAGACGAAAGCATTGTTTGAGATTTGAAACTCTTGAATCCCAAATCACGAAATCAATCACATTCATTGATCCGTAGAACTTGAAAGGGAAGATCTGAATCGTCACTTCAGGAGCACCGTCAAGATCGTGAGATCGACTGTCCCATCGCATTGTAGGGATTGAAGGTGCACAAACGTTAATGAGTTGAGGGTGGGCCACAATCAAAACCATGGTTTTGGAGAAAGGACATGTGGAGGCTCGAGGTAAATTTCAAGGTGAAATGTAGTTTTTTTAAAACCACCTTTGGATGCATCCGCAATCGCGTGGTCACATGAGTTCATCAGCCAAGGTCATATTGAGAACGGAGCTATTTCTCTCTAGGCGTTAGTTAGGAAGTCGGTAAATTCAGGTTTGGATCACATCCAAATACCTGAAACATGAAGTTCTGAAGTGCTTGGCCCCAGGTCACAGCCAACAGTCACGTGGAGAGAGAAAATAGAGGAAGGAGCTAGCGTCACTAAGCTCCATTTCGGATATTAGGAGTTGGGAGAATAGATATGTCTCATACCAAGATTCCTGAAGTCGTGAGTCACTAAGTGCATGTTGGTTAGGCGTATGGTCACTGCTGATGGTCACGTGAAGGAAGGGGCTTAGAAGCCAAAGAAGCCAAAAGTGACTGGTTGTAACTAATAGAGAAGACGAAGAGTTGCAACTGCTAGAGAAGCCAAAGAAACTTTGGATAGAAACCACTGATGATGAATAGATTTAGGATAACCGCCATATACGATGAAGCGTTCGCATGATGATCAAGCAGAGGACTCGATGTGAGAAGGACATGCATAATAGAGAAGATAGTGTGCTTTTTCGATAGTTATGCATGCGGGTAGGAGGAGATGGAGAGTAGTACCTGAAGTGGAGATCAATGGGGTAGTGAAGAGAATGAAGATGCAGCACAAAGCATAAAATGAAGAAGAGAAGTTGAACAACTTAATGTTGTGCATAAGAGGAAAAAGAGTTGAGCATAGAAGCAGAAATATGCAGAACTGGAATAGAGTATAGAAGCTGAAGAAGGAAGAGGATACATGGAGTTGTAATAGACCATATCAGAGAAGGAGAAAGTAAGTAAGTAAAGTTTTGTAAGATTCAATCAGGGTGGTAGGGTGGTGCTAGGAGGATTGCAGTCCTCTAAATTCTAGTTGGTGCTAGAAGATATTATGGGAGTTACTGCCTCCATCTAGTGGGTGCTATAGAAACCTAGGAGTTGGTGCTTCCATCTAGATAGTGCTAGAGAAACTTGAGATTTGGTGCTCTCTGCAAGTTGTAGCTTTCTATCAGAGGTTGTAGCCTCATATTTGAGTTGGAGCTCAAAGACTGTGATGTACATAAAAGTTGGAGCTTGATTGACATCCTAAGAAGAAGAGTTTTTCACCCTTATGGGTTTCCTCATGAAAATCAGTGTCTCTGTGTATTTTGTGTGATTGATCAAATATTGTATATCTATGCATGATAATTTATCAGCAACACACTAAATAATAATCTAAAAAGAATAATAAAATAACAAGAAAATTTTCAAGCTTATATACATAATTGATTCACCCCCCCCTTCTCAGTTATATTTCCAACAATTGGTATCAGATCTAGTGCCTTTGATCAAAGGTAGATCCATAAGCTTGAACATGACTAGTTATGATGGAAGTTCAACTAATAGACACCCTCTGTTTGATGGAACAAACTTTGCCTTCTAGAAAATAAGAATGAGAACACATTTAATGTCTTTGGGTGTTGATGTTTGGGATGTCGTTGAAACAGGATATGTGAAGCATGTAGTTCTGGCCTCAAAAGATTATAAGTTGGAGTTTATCTTTAATGAAAAAGCAATGAATGTCATCCTCAGTGGACTTGTTGAAGCCGAGTTTGTCAAATTCATGCACTGTGATTCAACAAAAGTTATGTGGGACAAGCTGATAAGTAGTTATGAAGGTAATGAAAACGTGAAAGACGCAAAAATTCAGACTCACGGACTAAAATTTGAGCAATTAAAGATGGATGAAGATGAAACTATCAGTAAGTACTTCAGATGTATAGAATAACTTGTCAACACTATGAAAGGCATAGGTGAAACGATAGATAAATCTTTTCTAGTCCAGAAAATATTAAAATATCTTCCTGATAGATTTAACTCAAAGGTCTCTGCTATAGAGGAAATAACTAATCTCAAAACATTGACACTAGATAAACTTCTTGTAACCCTAACTACTTATGAAATGAGAATCACCAAAGGTAAATCCACTACAAGAGAAGCATCTTTTAAAGTAGATAAAAACACGGACTCTGATATAGATGAGATTGAAGTAAATTTTGTGAGAAGACTGAAGAAAGGATCAGGCAAATACAAAGGTAAATTTCCCTTCAAATGTTTCAATTGTGGTAAGATAGGTCATTTTTCATCTAAGTGTCCTCACAAAAGAAAGGATCAGACATATGATGATGAACAGAAGCACAAACAAAAGAAGTTCTATAAAGAGAATAATTTTAAGAAGAAAATCCTTTGTGTAAATAATGATGATGATCCCTCAAATGATGAAAGCAATGACTCTTATATTGAAGATAAAATAAATTATATCATGCTAATAGATTTATAATATCTAAACACTGAAGATACAGGAAGTGAGTTCGTTGATTATGAAGCAGTAGTATATCTTGAAGGAGAATTTGTCAGTGCCATGGAAGAGATTGATAGACTTGGAGAAAAGAAAAGAAAAGAAAAACAGTTATTGCTCAAGTATGAGAAAACATGCAATGAACCATCTGAAGAAATTACTTTGTTGAAGGTTAAGTTTGAAAAAGCTAAGAAGATTGAAGACATCCTCAAACAGCAATTGAAGGAAGCCAAAACAAAAGGTGATAAATTGGGCGTTGAAGTAGTGATTGTCAGAAAAGATCTAGAGAAATTGCAGGCCTTATATCATCAGAATCTGACAAGTATTAAAGCCTTTGAAGGATTAGCCTCCATTCTGAATTGGAAAAGGAATTCAAAGTTGAAAATTGGTTTGGGTTATGAAGAGGGATCAAGTAGTGGTCAGCTAAGCAACAAAGAATCCATCAAGTTTGTAAAATCTAGAACCATTGACAACAACAAACCTACAGAAACAAAGGAAGAGAATCATTTGCCAAGGAGGAGTGAAGGAAAATCTACCAGAACTGAATCTGTAGAACAAAGAAATAATACACCCTCTACTCAAGGAAATCATCAGCATGGAAGAAATCGACCTGCTCAAAGAAGACAACCATTTTCCAGGTACAAAGATTTCTTCTATGGATATTGTTTTTACTACTCTAACTTTGGCCACAAAGTTGTAAATTGTTCTTTAAGATTTATACATGAGCAATCAAGACAGCCAAGGAATAAACATATGCCACAACAAAGAATGAGACAGCTAAGTAACAAACAACCATAGACTACAAATCATGTGATGGCTAGGAAAAGGACGCATATTACACATAAAAATCATTATGATCCTTTATTCAATGAACCAAAATGTTACATCTACCATAATTATGGACATAAAGCTGCAGACTATCGCTTAAAAAACTATAATCCGGATTCAAATCACAGAGCTGAAAACGTCAAGGTTTGGAAGAAGAATGAAGATAACAATTAGTGTTGTCAATTCGAATACAAAAAGACACCTGGTATATTGACAGTGGATTCTCCAGTCATATGACAGGTGATAAAAGTAAGTTCCTATTACTCAAAGAAAATAAATCAGGGAGTGTGACCTTTGGAAATGATGCTCCAAGAAAGATCAAAGGTAAAAGGTCTAGTAATCTTAAGTAATGGAAGAAGAAAATCTCAAGATGTATTATTTGTTGATGGTTTAAAGAATAATCTTCTTAGTGTCAATAAGATATGTGACAGAGGATGTGAATTCACTTTCACTGCCAAGAATTGTAAACTAAAGACAGTAAACATAGGAGATCCGATTGCAAAAGGGGTTAGAACTAGAAAAAAAATGTATATGTTCTGAAGGAAGATAAGGAGAAATGTCATTTAATAAAACTTGATGAAATTTGGTTATGGCACAGAAGGCTTGGACACCTGAATTTTGATCATATTTTCAAATTGAATAATGAAGGCGATGTGAAAGACCTTCCAAGAATATCTAAGCCTAATAACTTTGTATGTGAATCCTGTCAAATGGGGAAGCTGACTCATGTTCAATTCAAATCGAAGAGTTTCACATCTTCAGAGAAACCACTTCAAATTTTTCATATGGATCTGTGTGGACCATCATGAAAGGAAGGAACTAGAGGAGAATGTTACTTTATGCTAGTCATTGATGACTTATCCAGACTTATGTGGGTTTCCTTTCTGAGAGAAAAATCTGATGTGTTTGAGAAGTTTAAAAAGTTTAAGGCATTAGCTGAGAATCAGACAGGAAGGAAGTTAAAGGCAATTCACTCAGACAGGGGAGGATAATTTTTTTCATGAGATTTCAAAGAATTGTGTGACAGACGTGGAATTAAAAGAGAATATATTGTTCCAGGTACTCCTCAAGAAAATGGAGTTGTAAAACGCCAAAATAGATCATTTAAGCATATGGCAAGGGCTATGATGAGTGAAAGGGACATTTCACAAACCTTCTGGGTGGAGTTTGTTCACACGATTGTTCATATTCTAAACAAAGCCCATCTAAGGCCAAACATCGATAAAACTCCATATGAGTTGCGATTTGGTTGACCTGCATCAATCAATCACTTCAAAGTATTTGAAAGTAAATGATACATCAAGAATAATGATGATCATCTGGGAAAATTTGACAGTAGATCTGATGAAGGTATCTTCTTAGGATATGCAACGAATAGTAAAGGATACAGATGATTTAACAAAAGAATGCATAAATTAGTAGATTGTATTGATGTTTGAATTGATGAAGAAGCTCCTGTAAAATATCCACAGAGAATAAGCACTAAGCCAGATGAAAAAGATGATGAGAATAATGAAGATAAAGAACAACAAATCTTAGAGTCACAAGAAGATGATGAATCGGGTGGAGAAGAGACACCCAGACAAGAATATTCAAGACAACAATTAACATCAAATCCTTCCTCCAGAATTACTCAAAAGAATCATCCTGAAAGTCAGATAATTGGTGAGAAAGACAAAGGTGTACAAACTAGGAGAAGGATAATCAAAGACATCGAGAAATCACATATAGCCTTCATATCCATGGTGGAAACTAAAAACTTTAATGAAGCCAGTAAAGACGTAAATTGGTTAAAATCAATGAATGAGGAACTAGACCAGATTGAAAAGAATGACACTTGGGAACTCGTTCCTAAGCCAGCAAATAAAAATGTAATAGGATACAAATGGGTCTACAAAAACAATATGAATGAGCAAGGAAATATTCTAATAAATAAGGCTATATTGGTCTGCAAAGGATATGCTCAAATAAAAGCACTGGATTTTGATGAAACATTTGCACCTGTATCAAGATTAGAATCTATTAGAATGTTTCTTGCATATGTGTGTCATAAACAATTTAAATTCTATCAAATGGATGTCAAGTCATCTTTTCTAAATGGAGATCTAAAAGAATAAGTCTATATGGAACAACGAGAGGGTTTCCAACTGTCAAATAACCCTGAATTTGTCTACAAGCTGAAGAAAGCCTTATATGGGTTGAAACAAGCTCCTCGTGCCTGGTATTACAGACTAGATAAATATCTTCAAGACAAAGGGTTCAAGAGAGGAACAATTGACAACAATATATATATCAAAATAGAGGGTAACGATTTTCTCATTGTGTTGGTCTATGTAGATGACATCATCTTTGGAAGAAATAATGATTCATTGGTACAATGGTTTTCTTCTGCCATGCAGTCTAAATTTGAAATGTCTATGATAGGCGAACTGACATTTTTTCTTGGTCTGAAAATTACTCAGAGGTCTGAAGGAATATTTCTTTCTAAGGAGATATATCTAAGAGAAATGTTGAAAAGGTTTCAAATGGAAGACTCTACACCTATGAGTACACCTATGGTCACTAGATGCAAGTTAAGCAAGGATGATGACTCACCTGATGTTGATCAGAGTTCATATAGGTCTATGATAGGTATCCTATTGTACATCACAGCATCTCCTCTAGACATAATGCATGATGTTGGAATTGTAGGAAGGTATCAGGCTTCACCTAAACAGATTCGTCTGTTAGATGTCAAAAGAATATTCATATACTTGAAAGGAACAATGAACTATGGCCTATGGTATCCTAGGAATCAGAATTTTCAACTATCAGTCTATTCAAATGTTGATTGGGCTAACTGCGTGGATGAAAGGAAAAGCATGAGTGGAGGTGCATTCTTCTTAGGAGATTCTCTTGTAGCATGGTTGAGAAAGAAGAAAGGTTTTGTTTCCTTATCGACTACAGAAGTTGAATACATTACAATTGCCACTTGTTGTACCCAAGTATTATGGATGATTCAGACACTTACAGACTTGGAGGTAAAGTATAATGCACCGATCCCAATTCATTGTGATAACACTACTGCAATTAGTGTGTCAAAGAATCCTATATTTCACTCCAAGACCAAGCATATACCCATCAAGTATCACTTCTTGAGGGAACATGTAACCAACACTGTTGTTTCTTTGCATTATATTCCATCCAAAGATCAGATTGTTGATATCTTCACTAAACCACTTGCAAAAGCGCAGTTTGAGTATCTACACCAGAAGTTGGGCATGACCCTGTTATCAAGTTAAAATAGTTTATCTGATCAGGGGGAGAGTGATCCTAGTATATCTGATCAGGGGGAGCATAGATTCACTCTCTATTTTCTTTTACATTGATGTCAAAGGGGGTGGGGGGAGGTGTTGTTTGTATGCTATAGTTGGAGGTCTAAGAAAAATAGTGCAACCTTTCAAGGTTTCCATCAATGCCAAAGGGGGAGATTGTTAGCATGTTTACAGGAAGAATGTGCTTGTCATTGATGGCAAGAACAACAGTGAACCAAACCTCGAGAGCATAGAAGATGAGAAAGATCAGAATAGATAGTAGTTTCTAGAAGTGCAGGCGAGGTCCAAGAGATGGACTCGCGGGAGGAGAAAAGGTCAAGACCCGTGAACACTTAGAAAGCCTTTTAAGTCAGAGAGATCAGAAGCTCGGGAGGAAGAGTGACAGTGGTCGTTGGATCACCGATCCAGAGGACCAACAATCATCAGATTGAATTAATGAAGGATAGGATAAGCAGGGGAAAATGATTGAGAATTCGATCATCCAAATTTTTGTTAGTCGTCGGATTGATTTAAGTGGAAGGACAGGATAAGCAAGGGCTGATATCTGAGATCTCGATCACCCGAATTTCCGTCATTTATTGGATCATTCTAATTGGAAGTACAGGATAATCTAGAAGAGTAGCATTGTAGATAGATCGATCCATCGATCTAAGAACATGATCGACGCACAACATTTTGTTCAGGTCAAAAGTTGTGATGCGGTTACTGTTCGAGGAATCTCACTTCGAAATAATTGGCAACTTGAAAGTCGAATTACCTGAAGCCTGAAATCTGAAATGAATAAGGACCATCGAATCTAGAGAAAATGCAATGATTATTAGATCAGCGTCCAGTGACTAGAGGAAGCAGAGAGGATAAGTACATATGTGATCCGTTGGATCGAAGCGTCGAGGATCACTAGCCATCAGATCTAGAGATAAATGCATGAAGGTTAATCCTTTGGATGAGCGTAGGAGAGCGAACTTGTCAAAGTCCCTAAGTATCGAAGTAAACAGGGACCATCCATCGTCAAGACTGACAGGTGGCACACGATCCACAACTATAGAGAAAATCACTTCGGGAGTTTATGGTTGGAAAGTAAATGAAAAGTCCCGAAATCTCGAAGGAAGAAGATCTGAAGTCACTCTAAGTCGTCGACATAAGATACATTTCGGGAGTTAGGACAATCCTTAGATCCACGAGAATAACATGTGTCACATGAGGAGATCCATGTCAGAAAGACTATGTCAGCAAGGACACATGACGCAATCAGATAATGACAAGTGTTAAGTTGAATCAGCATTTTAGGTATGTGCAAATCACGAATCTGAGTGACACAAGGCAGCTACTCAAGTCGTGCCACATCATCAAGTGACCTAGGCAAGTTACGTCACTGCGAGAGTTTTAATTATGGATTTTTACCACCATCAATTAAACTAAACTCTCGAAGTCTTGAATGCTGAAGACCCAAAGAAGACCCTGGTCGTTGATCGCCAGGAGGGGTACGTGTCATAAGATTACACATTCGGGCAGAAATACTCCAATAAAACGCAAAGGAGAAAGGTTTGAAATCGTCGAAGTCTGAATAGTTGAAGCAAATGGGAGCCATCGATCTATGAGAGGACATGTGTCACTAGATCGCAAGCTCTGGGTAAAACACTCGAAGGGAAGTTGAGCGAGGAGAAACTGAAATCTAAGAATGTCGAAGGGAGAAGTCCCGGAGTGAAGGATAGTCATTGGATTAAAGAGGCCAGATGTCAGTATATCTTCCATTTTGGAAGATATCCAGTCAGAAGAAACGAGAATTTGAGATTTGAAATCTCCGGAGTCTAGAGACCAGAAGGAGATATCAACCGTTAACCCAAGAGGGATATGTGGTAGTGGATTATCAACTCTGGAAGATTGACGTATGGAGGAAAGAAGTGTTTGAGATTTGAAACTCCTAAAGCCCAGATCATGAAATCAATCACAGTCGTTGATCCATAGAACCTGAAAGGACAGATCTGAATCGTCATTTCAAGAGCACCATCAAGATCATGAGATTGACGGTCCTGTCGCATTGCGGGGATTGAAGGTGCGAATGTTAATGAGTTGAGGGTGGGCCACAATCGAAACCACGGTTTTGGAGAAAGGACACATGGAGGCTTGAGGTAAATTGTGGGGTGAAATGCAGTTTGTTTTAAACCACCTTTGGACGCATCCACAATCGCGTGGTCACATGAGTTCATCGCCTAAGGCCATATCGAGAATGGAGCTAGTGCTCACTAGGCGTTAGTTCAAAGTTCAAGAGTTCAGAAGTCGGGAAAGCCAGGGTTGGCTCACATCCAAATACTCGAAATGTGAAGTTGTGAAGAGCTTGGCCCCAAGTCACAGCCAGCGATCACGTGGAGAGAGAAAATAGAGGAAGAAACTAGTGTTGCTAAGATCCACTTCGAATATCGGGAGTTGGGAGAATCAAAATGTATCATTCCAAGATTCGCGAAGTCACGAGTCACGAAGATCCTGTTGGTTAGGCGTATGGTCATTGTTGATGGTCACATGAAGGAAGGGGCTGTGAAGCCAAAAGTGATTGGTTGTAACTGACAGAGAAGATGAAGAGTTGCAACTGCTAGTGAAGTCAAAGAATATTTGGATAACGACCACTGATGATGAATAGATTCAGGATAACCTCCAGAGAATATGAAGAGTTTGCATGATTATCAGGTAGAGGACTCGAGGTGAGAAAGACATGCAGAACAAAGAAGATAGTGTGCTTTTTCGATAGTTATGCATGTGGGTAGGAGGAGATGGAGAGTAGTACCTGAAGTGGTGATCCAGATTTTATGAGTAGAACTAAATGACTTCATATTATTAACATGTGCTTAACACAAAATAACAGAGATACAGTAAAATTGGTTTTCTATTCAATAAGGAAATAAGTTGAAATTGTAAAATGCAGCGGAAACAAGCTTGTTGGAATGGTGGCGGATTATCTCTAAGAAGAGATGTGACCGTTGGGCTCATTTGCAAGAATATGATTACAATGAGCCTCTGAAGGCATTTTTACAATAAACAGTTCCTTCACGTGACCATCAGCAATGAAGGGGCTTAGAATCCAAAAGTGACTGTTGTAACTGACAGAGAAGACGACGAGTTGCAACTGCCAGAGAAGTCAAAGAATATTTGGATAACGACCACTGATGATGAATAGATTTAGGATAACCTCCAGAGAAGATGAAGATTTTGCATGATTATCAAGAAGAGAACTTGGCGTGAGAAAGACATGCAGAACAGAGAAGATAGTGTGCTTTTTCGATAGTTATGCATGTGGGTAGGAGGAGATGGAGAGTAGTACCTGAAGTGGTGATCCAGATTTTATGAGTAGAACTAAATGACTTCATATTATTAATATGTTCTTAACACAAAATAACAGAGATACAGTAAAACTGGTTTTCTATTCAACAAGGAAATAAGTTGAAACTATAAAATGCAGCGGAAACAAGCTTGTTGGAATGGTGGCGGATTATCTCTAAGAAGAGATGTGACCGTTGGGCTCATTTGCAAGAATATGATTACAATGAGCCTCTGAAGGCATTTTTACAATAAACAGGTCCTTCACGTGACCATCAGCAATGAAGGGGCTTAGAATCCAAAAGTGACTGTTGTAACTGACAGAGAAGACGAAGAGTTGCAACTGCCAGAGAAGTCAAAGAATATTTGGATAACGACCACTGATGATGAATAGATTCAGGATAACCTCCAGAGAAGATGAAGATTTTGCATGATTATCAAGAAGAGAACTCGACGTGAGAAAGACATGCAGAACAGAGAAGATAGTGTGCTTTTTCGATAGTTATGCATGTGGGTAGGAGGAGATGGAGAGTAGTACCTGAAGTGGTGATCCAGATTTTATGAGTAGAACTAAATGAATTCATATTATTAATATGTGCTTAACACAAAATAACAGAGATACAGTAAAACTGGTTTTCTATTCAATAAGGAAATAAGTTGAAACTGTAAAATGCAGCGAAAACAAGCTTGTTGGAATGGTGGCGGCTTATCTCTAAGAAGAGATGTGACAGCTGGGCTCATTCGTAAGAAGATGATTACAATGAGGCTCTGAAGGAATTTTTACAATAAACAGGAATGCCAAAAACCCTAGATATCCAAAAACCTAACCCTAGGAGATGAAGCGCCAAAAGTCATGTGGGCCTCGTCTGGGTAAATTAGTACATCAACTTCCTGGGGTCGTAACTTTTGCATACGATCTTCGTTTTAGGCGTATGATAGCCCGTTAGAAAGTTATAATCGAGGAGATTCATTTTGGGGGATAAATTATGCCTTCATATATCATTGAGAATATCGATCCCGAAAAACCTTCATTTAGGCCCTCAAAATGGCCCTGGAAGTTAAAACTGCTAAAAATAGTAAATTGCCAAAATTGCCAGAAAACTGTTTTGAGCTAGTTGGAAAAGGTGGGTGGCCACTGATATCCACCTATATCAATCCTCCCTCCTTAGGAAGAAATTGTCTCCATTTTTTTGAGTCCCCCCATCAGATGAGGAAATTTCTGGTGAATTTGGCCTTGGGTGAGCCACTTGCCATGGGGTGAAATCATGAAGGTGGGTTACACTTTTGCTTGTTTTATGACAAAAAAAACTGTATTTTCACAAGTTATTCAACTTCTGACATATAAAAGTATTTTTTTTATTTAGAATTTCACTTTACAATAAAAACAAAACTTGTGAA
>ML784986.1:688115-700142 GCA_009831015.1 Picea engelmannii | reverse complement strand
AATAAGGATACTCGCTTGCTAGGTAGCGCTCAATCTCCGAGTCAGAATCTTCACTCACCATGATAGGGTCAGGGTTGACAGGGATTTTAGGTTTGTTTCTTGCCATGCGAGATATTAATCGAGTGTTCTTCTTGCCTTTAGAATTCACATTAGGTTTGGTCTTGGGATTTTTAGCCACGGGTTTAACATTTTCCACATCTGTGGTCACAGAATTGGGTAGATCAATAGGTGGCTCGGGTTGGGGTTTGGGTAGCAGAGCACTATAAGTTACAGGGGGTACTAACTTTCTCTCGCTCACCACAGGTTTATAAACCTGTGGTGGGTTCGAGTCCTCAAACTTATTGCGGTGAAGAAAATCATTCCAACAGTCCCGATGTAATCCCAAATGACAGACCACAAGCATTTTAATTAACCCAAAATGAAATAGGCTGGTGTCAGCCTGGTTTCGTTTGTATCTTTTGGACATTTTAAACAGACTCCTATGCAGGTAGAAAGGCATGTTAAGCTCAAAGCCCATGAAAAACATCAGTAGCCGAAGGTGATACAAGAACACGAAACCATACCTTCCCTCGCAAGTAATGAATTGCTTGGTTACCATCAACAAGTCGTGCCAGCGCTGCTTTAGCATATTTGAAGGCAAACCCTTGTCACAAGAACTCACTCTTCGTGACTGGAAGAGCAATGTCCACGGGACATCTTCCACTTTACAATTTTTCGACTACCTCTATCCAACAACAGGCAGACCAGTAGCTAGACTGAGAAATTGCTCATCAATTTCCAACTGCACATCCCAAACCTTGGCTCGGCAACCATCAAAGGGTAATGCAAATTGCCGAGCCACGCTAGGGTTGTAACCATCAAACTTTCGTATGAACGGGAGCCATCCGAATTCTTCCAGGTCACTGTAAGCACCATCAAACATTAACAACGCCTGGCTACCATTGGGTTCAGCCCTCATGACTGGAGCCATGGTGTGGGTGCATGGTAGGGTTTGGATTGAACATAAAAATACACAGGAGTAAAAATCGATAGGACTAACAGCTGCAAGCGTTCAAAGGGGAGGTAAATCAATATGTGCGTGCGAAGGTGGTGGGCTAGTTCACCGCCATGCACAACATTAATGGCACAATACAGTGCTGTTCAATCACTCATCATATCGTTTAAACCATACTAATCGGCCAACCCGAATTTCGAGCGGTGGATAATCATATCAACGTGCAATTTATCAATGTAAAATCCAAAACCATATATCATATTAATGCGCCATGTGTATAATTCAAGCCAAAGCAAAATCCAAATGTTTCACCAACGCGCCATTCAATATGACATCAAAACTCATAAGCGACCCATGCGCTTTTGCCTAATCAAAGTTTATAAACATTGCAACAAGAGATTTCATAGAATCGATAAGTTAAGAGCTTATAGTAATAAGGATCATACCATCTAAAAACTTTTAATTCACCATGACCCCTATATAATCAAGTATAATTCATCAATCAACATGCTCAATGCCTTATCAATTAAATAAAAATCAAGTGGCGCAATCAGAGTGATAATAGGAAAATGGACATAATTCGAAAAATAAACCAAAGGAAAGTACCAATCAGAATATCAATGAGAAGATCATGACGGTCCAAATAACGATGGAGAGTTTTTCACGCTTTCAGTCGTGAAAAAATAAATCGAAATTAATTGCAAATGTCGAATGAAATAAAAATGTCTTTTGTTTGCAAGATGCGACAGAAATTTGAAGTTCAAGAGACATAGGTGTAGGCAGGTTTAAGGGCAATTGAAAAAATTGAATTGGCTGCCAACAATACCCTATTATGAAGTTGACGAAGGGTGAAGCACGAAAGCTTGTTAGCATGACCTTGTGCATACAATTAATGGATTCTTGATTTATCTCATCACAACTCAACCGAACATCAATTTCTTTTTTGGGATAATGTTGATGTATATCACAAAGTTGAATTTTATTCATGGGAAGGTCATCAATGGATTTTTTTGTGCATTAAAGGTATAACAATTACAACTTGAATTGCACCAGGAATAGTGAAATATTATTGGTTTGATATACTAATTCCGATTGAGCCGAATGTCGAGATGACAAAAAGACTACATCTAGTTAGGTTTTTAATGTTGGATCAACAATAATCATTTGGAACAAAAGAAATAAATAACCACTGCAACGTATTCAATAGATATATAATATAATGGAGATATGAAAGCATCTTGTTAAAGAGTTAGGATAAGGAGAGTATTGGCTAATATTAAATTTGCATAGAAGAAACGGAAAATGATATAACAACTCAACATCAATTCAATTAGTGAAGTGACAAGCCTTGAAGAACTCCAACATTAAAATTTATTTTATTAGAGCCACATATATATATATATATATAGATTTTGAGATGTTACCTTTGGTTTCATCTTCCAAGAGTTCTAATGATGACTATTCTTATTCTCTTACAACTCTTCATATTTATCATAAATAAAATTACTTAAAATAATATTTATAAGACACCATAATCCCTAAGATTAGGTATCTAACACCACCCCCTCCCTTAATCCAAAGGGGTGTTTGTGAGTCCAAGCATATTTTTGAATTTTCAAAATTTTCTCTTCCAAGTGCTTTGGTGAAGATGCCTGCAATTTTCTCACTTGTGGAACAATGTATCAAATGAATGGTCTTGGCCTCTACATGATATTGAATCAGATGATACTTCATGTTAATGTGCTTTGTTCGGTCATGTAATCTAGAATTCTTGGCCAACTTGATTTCCAAAGTGTTTTCAATCAAAAGTGGAGTAGCATTTACATATTTCTCCTGTAAATCCTCGAGTATCTTCCCGAACCACAAAATCTCCTTTTTTTCCTTTGTTGCATCCACATACTTTTCCTTTATATTGGAATATATTAGAATATACTATTTACATGATCTCCAAGAGATAGCTTCTGATCCAAGATTATTGAGGTATCATAAAGTAGACACTCCATTCTCCTTATCCCCATCAAAGTATAAATCTATATATACAACTAGTTTGAAGTCCTCCACCTTAGAGTATTTGAGCTCAAAGTCTCAAGTTCCCTAAGTACCTTAAAACTCTCTTTGCAACACACCAATTTCCTTCACAAGGTTTTAGCATGAACCTATAAAGGATCTCAATTTCAAATGAAATATTTAGTCTAGCAGTGTAAGGTAGATGAGACTCCCCATAAGTTGTCTATACTTAGTTGCATCCTCAAATTCTTTCTCTTATTTTGATGTTAGTTTCAAATTTTTCTCCATTGGAGAAAAGTGAGGATTGCAATCAACCATGCCAAATTTATTCAACAACTCTCCAATATAGTTCTTTTGGGAAATGGATATATACTTTGGATTTTAAGTTACTTCAATACCCAAGTAGTGGAAAAGGTCTTCCATGTCCTTCATCTCAAAACTCTTCTTCAATTCTTTCTTTATGGATGCAATATATGTTTCATTGTTTCCTGTTATCAAAATATCATCTACATACACCACGAGATATATGGAAAATTTTCCAACTTTCTTGACAAACAAAATTGCATCATCAATATTAAAGTGCTTGAAATTGATCTTCAAAACATGTTTAGTAATTTTTCATACCGCACACGAGGTGCTTTCTTTAGGCCATACAAATACTTGATGATATTTCATACTTTATGTTCTTGTCCCTTCACATAAAATCCTTTTGGTTGAGACATGTAGACATTCTCTTTCAAATATCCATTCAAGAAAGTTTTCTTCACATCCATGTGATGAATATTCCACCTATTATGTGCTACTAAATCCAACAAAGCATGAATGGTAGCCCATTTTTCTATGGGGGAAAAGTATCATCATAGACTATGCTTCCTTTCTATACATATTCTTTCACCACAAGCCTCGTCTTATGCTTGTCAAGTGAGCCATCTAATTTGTACTTGTTCTTGTGGAGCCACTTGCAACCAATTAGTTTGGTTCCAAATGGAGGATCCACCAACTTCCATGTTCCATTCTTGATGAGAGAATCATACTCCTTTTTCATATATTCTTTCCACTCATCATGAGAAACAACTTCTTCAAAGGAAGTTGGTTCAAATTTAGTAGATAAATTCAATTCACAATCATATGAAACTTCCATATCATTGACATCACCTGAATCTAAATGATCTACATCATATACATCACCTCCATTGTATTGTCTTGTTGAACTTATAGCTCTTGTTTTTCCCACCTCATCAGGATGAACACTTTCAAGTGTCTTCATGAGCCACTTTGGAAATTTCTACGATGGCCTAGGTTGCTCAACTAATTGAGATGATATAAGCTGGCATGAAAAATTGGGCTGGTTTCCCCTTGGATTTTAGTGACTGATATCCTGTAATCTCTTTAACCAAACTTTTTGACAATATCATGGCCCAATCAAAAGAATAACCCTCGGCCACTGTGTGCATAATGGGCACCCATTGTAAAAAGAAATGGGTTGTTTCTACTTTCCCGTAGAGTCTACACATCATCATTGATATATACATTATGCGAGGTTATAATGAAGAAACTATGTATACGCCATGGGAGTAGGCTCTGAACTTATCGGTGAGAGAGTACCAGTCCTTGATTAAGTCGGGAAGGTTTTTTCCATATTGGGCACATTCCTTCTTATCAAAATCTACTAAGAAACTGACATTGTAAACGAAAATGGATACCAGAGACAATTTGTACATCACCTGTAGATGTTTTGGACGGAAAGAGCCAACTGCAACCTTTTGTGAATTGAAAATGGTTCTGGTAGGGATATCTACATTCTCCAATGCCCAACTGATCATATCATTGTAAGGTAAGAGCCTAGGCCTTGTCACTATCTTATGTAGTTCTGAATGGGCAACAATTTTGTATTTGGTAGCTAGGTCCTCCGTCTCATCATCACCTAAGTCGTCCGAGCAATTGACCAATTAATACTATAGAATATTGAACACTTGCATCCAGGATTTAACGACGTCTATGCTTCTGGGTGAGGTGTCGGAAAGGATATCCGTGTTCTGGCTCGATCCTTCACCGGGCGCTTTAGTTGATTTTCGAGGAGCCATGGTATTAGGTCTCAGAGCTCTGTTATTTGTCACAGGGAATGCACAAAGTTTATTTCCTTGAAAACTAACTGCTTAGTGAAAACACACAATGAAATTTGAAATTCAATATCCTTTTCCTTTAATTGCGTCAATTTGCCAATACTTCTACTGACGAGGCATTTACTTTTCCTTAATGAATAAGATTTCGGCGGTGTTTTAAGATCTCACTTGTAATGATTGTCGTAAATCAATTATTAATGTCATTAATTTTTTGGAAAAGCACACACGAAATTTGAATTTATCCGAGTCATTATTTAGCGAAGGATTAATTACGTGATAATCATCGTTAATGCATCAATTAATCACACTTATCGTTAAGAAAATTTCACGACTTCGGATATCGGGATATCCTAGGAAATTTCAAGGTATAATCCCCGAAACGTGAAATCACGAAGTGATTAATTAATTTTAATCATGTTTAATTCCTTTAAATAATCGTGATCAACCTAAGACAGTTTCGCGATTTCGGCTATCGGGACTTTGAAAGTCTTTCGAGGTAGAATCTCCGAAACGCGAAATCGCGATATGATTAATTAACCGTTAACCGTTTTTAATCCTTAATTAATTCGGTTTAAAACTTAAGACGATTTCACGATTTCGGATATCGAGACTTTGATAGTCATTGCATGCAAGATCCCCTAAACGCGAAATCGCGACATGATTAATTATCCGTTAATCATTTTTAATTCTTAATTAATCTGGTTTAGAGCTTAAGATGATTTCTTGATTTCGGCTATTGGGACTCTGGAATTGTTGTATGTTGAAATGCCTGCATTGCGAAACTCTGAAACCCGATCTTTCAAATGTAGTCTTTGGTTATTTGACTCGTTAATGAGTAGGCGACTTTATAATTCTTAAGAGATTATGATCGTTTGATTAAATGTGAGACTTCATCAATGGTGAGAATTAAGTGCACATTGTTTTTATTTAAACGAGAATGAAATCTATTAAAGTCTAAAGTATTATAAATATATGTGTGTTCCAACATAGGCTCCATCTAGGGATCTCGTCTCCCTGTGAGACGCAAAGAACATTATACCCTTTATTGGGTAAATGGAGTCATTATTGCATTTCCGTGAAACAAATTCTGAAAAAGGACACACAGAAGGACTTTGGACTTCATCCATATCTCCGAAACTTTTAAAACTTAATCATTCATTGATCTCAAATTTAGGCTTATTAATGGATTCATTTTCTTAAAACTAGTTTTAGATTTGCTTAAGATAATCAAAACAACCTTAACTGATCTATTAGATTCTGTTCGATTTTGTTTGCATCAAGGAAAATTAATTTTAATGTTTTAGTCAGGGAGTCCCATGTTGGCTTAGAATGTAGATCTAGTCGAAAAAGAACTAGTTACTAGAGTACATTATAATACATGTATAACAACCTTGCAGATATCATAGACATTGCTTCACCGCCAACGAGTCTGTTCAATACCCCGGTGAAGTTATCTAATTCCCATATTGAATTTCCTTTCACCACTTCAATTAGTAGCTTTGCATTTAAATGCTGATATGAGGGCAATCATTTAATGAATTTCCTTTCATCATCTCTTTTTTTTTTGGACTAGATGGATCATTTTATGAATTTTCTTTCACCATCTGTCTTATATTTTTAAAACATGAATTGGGGGCAATCAATTTGTATATAATATACCAGAGATGATATCTATTTATAATTTAACAATAAAGGTTTGTTAACTCACTTTGATTACTCTGGACTAATCCTCTTCTGACCTTCAAAACACCTTCGCTTACATGGAATTTTTCACGGGGATCTTTTATTTTCCAGGGACTTTTCTTGAGCGAAACTAATCAGTTTACATCCGTTAGAAAAGATAAAGTAGTTAGGATTAGCCCAGACATACTTTCTTTCAGTTAAAGTCAGAGGAACCATAAGGATTCTTTGCCTATTCTCATGTTGAAAACTTGTTTCTAAGCTCTCAGAGTTAAGGTGAAGTCCTTTTTCCTCCATGAATATCAAGAAAAGATATTTAGAATCACAGGGAAATCTAGCTTGAGGATAATTAGGAAAAATAGAATGAGGATTCAAATGTTCTATTGTGCACACGATCATGCGAGTTTGTTTATTAATTCTTGAATTCTTTTCTTTAAGGTATTTTTATTGCTTATTTTCTTATTATAAATCTTATTTCATTTTTTAAAATTTGATTTGATTTGATTTTTTAATTTTATTTTATCCAGAGAAAACTCTTGAGAATTAAACCGTAATTTTATATTCCTCTGGTTGTATATTAGGTGACAATATTTGTACAGATGAAACTTCTGTCATACCTAGTAATATCTCCTTGAAAATTTAACTTGGGTCAGTAGTGCAGAAGCTCATACCTAAGATTTTCTCTATATTTTCAACCAAATAAACTATCTATTTATCACCTGTTTCGAGAGAAAACCAATGTTTTGAAACATGAACATCGATTTCTGATACAACTTATCTCTTGACTATCAGAAAGTATTCTGTAATGAAAATAAACATGAGAGATTTCAGGAACTTCTGTAGATTGGAACTCTATGCGTTACTTATTTTTATATTTTTGTTTTTATGAAATCGACAAAGATGTTTTTATTTACAGTGAAAGTAAAGACTTACCGAAGAAACGAAAAATTGTAAACAAAAATGTGAAAATCAAACCGGTATGTACAATAGGAGTTCAAAATCTGGTTACTGCATGAAATTCTTCAGGTAACGCCCGTTGATAGGGGCGTTAAAGATCTTCCCATAGAGATTTTCTAAAAACAATGAATTCTTTCCCTCAGAAGTTGTGACATTGAAAGGTCCACACCAGATATGGTCAAATTTGTTGTGCTTTCCCGAGTCTTCCTTCCTAGCATCCCACTTTAAAACTAGGTCACCAGGGAGAAATTCCCTATCTTTAGCTTTTTGGTTAAACAGAGCTTTCATGTTATCCTGATATTTCTGGAGTCTCATCCACTTCAACCCTATTTTGTTGTACTTCAATCAATTGATTTATTCTTATGGCGGTGTCATTTGGCTCTTCCTTCACGTCATGCTAGAGTTTCATTACGGGCAGAACAAGATTTATGGGGAGAATCACATCGGTACCATATATCATTTGAAAATGGGACATTCCAATTGATTTCTTAGTGCCTATTCTATTAGCCCACAAAGCATATTTCAAATGCACATGCCAGGCTTTCTTATTTTCAGCCAACACTTTTTTAATTATGGTGATTAGGATCTTGTTCGATGACTCGGCTAATCCATTGCCTTGAGGATATTAGGCTGTGAAATGTCCTAGTACAATGTTGTACTTTTGACAAAAACTTACCATAGCCATAGATTTGAAATCTTGGGCATTATTAGTGACTATCTTTCGAGGACAACCAAATTTCGATAAAATATTCTCTTCTAGAAAACTAATCACCACTGCGTCCATTGTGTTTTGCATCATAATGGCCTCCACCCATTTAGTGAAATAGTTAGTAGCGGTCAAAATCCACTTATGTTGTGTGCTTGAATGTGGATGTATTTCACCGATGAAATCCAGACCCCATTGCTGAAATGAAGCTTCTGTTTTGACTGGGACCAAAGGTAAGGCCAAAATCTTTTGCTTTCCTAAAGATAGTTGGGAGCGGTTATAAGCTCTAACTTTGGAATTCACATCAATGAATAATTTCGACCAATAATATCCATCTCTCAGGATTTTATAGACCATTGCTCTCCAGGCGTGATGCCCTCCACACACCCCTTCGTGAAATTCATTTATGACTCCCCCCGTTTTAGATTCTACTAAACAACTCAATAAAAATCCTAGAGGATCCTTCCAATATAGTTGGCTATCCATGATACAATACTTTACTGCGTACAACTTCAATGTTCTAGATTTGGAAGGGGTCATATCACTTGGACACTACAGAGTTAGAAGGTAAGAAACTATGTCTTTATACTAGGCAGAGGAAGATAATTTTTCTTGAATCTCAGTTGCAGGTATAGTAACATCAAATTCATCTATGTCTGGAAAATCTTCGTAAGTTTGTAGATGATTTATCCCAAGTGCCCAAAAATTTGATTCGATTAGTAATTTAGCCAAGCCCTGACCTTTGACAAGTTTGGTCAGTTTTACTTCTAGGTCAAATTCCTGAATCTTGGCTAACCATCAGCCCCTTTTTCCATCACTATCTAGTTGAACTAATATATCCTTGACAGTGCTGGTTGGTACATAGGAAATTATCTTAGAATGGAGCACATAAGTCCTGAAAGCTTTGAGGGACTTTACCATTGTGTATGCTTGGTTTTCCAATATATCATATTTCAGTTCAATATCTCTGAGAATTTTACTAAAAAACGCTATTGGCTGCTCGAAACCTTCATCATTTTTTTGTAAGAGCACGACCGCGATAGTGTGCTTGGAGGTGAATGAGAAAATCAAGAATTCTTTCACATAATCTGGGCTGGCCATAACCAATGCTTCACCTATAAATTTCTTGATGCGTTCGAATGACACTTTGGCTTTGGTTGTCCATTTGACCTCACTGTCCTTTTTGAGCATATCTGTAATCAATTTTACAATTTCAGTGAAGTTTGGGATGAATCTTCTTAAAAAATTAATTTTTCCTAAAAATGATTGTATTTCCTTTATGTTCCTAGGAATATTGATAGTATCTACAACTTCAACCCTTTTCGGGTTCATTTTGATTCCATTTCGAGATACTATATGGCCCAAGAGTTTACCTTCCTGCATTGCAAAGTGAGATTTCTTGGGATTCAAAGACAAACTAAATTTTTGACATTTCTCAAACGTCTGTTTGAGGTGTATCAGGTGCTCTATGTCAGATTTAGAAAACATGGTTAGATCATCAATATAAGTGACAACAAACTTATCTCTTTCGTCGACAAAGGCAATGTCCATAGCTTGTTGGAAAGTGACTCTTGCATTCATCAAACCAAATGACATTTTATCATACATAAAGGTACCCCATGGGGTGGTGAAAGCATTTCTTTATCATCCTCGTGGACTGTGATTTGATTATAGCGTGAAAATCCATCAATCATAGAAATTCTATTTTCTCTGACCACTTTTTCCAATACGTGATCCATTTTAGGTAATGGATAATTATCTTTAAGAGTTGATCTGTTTAAATTTCTGAAATCTACACACAGTTTGATTTCACCGCTTTTTTTCCTGACCGGAGCCAGATTGGCTACCCACTCAGAATATCTGAGTGGAACAATGATCTTCATATCTAGGATATTTTTCACCTCCCTTTCTATCACAGGCAGTAGTATGGGATTTATCTGTCTGAGCTTCTGCCTGAAAGGTTTAACGCCCTGTTTTAAGGGATTTTTGTGTTCAATTACGATGGTGTCATAAGTTCTTAATTTATCATAAGAACAGGCAAAAACATCCTTGTACTGCTTGAGTAACTCGAAATATTTTCTTTTCATTTCAGGGGGAATATCTTTAGATATATTTACCATCTTAGGAGTCTCCTTAGTGCCTATGTTACAATATTCAACCTCTTCAGGCTGAGGCTGCAAAGTAGACTTTAAGGGAATATCATCATGATCGAATAATCTTTCCAAAGGAATCATACCTTTAGGGATCTAATTATTTTTCAGTACCAACATGCGGTGATTAGTGATCTTATCCTAGAAATCCTCGGTATCTTCACCTTCCTGCATAATCCAAGCAAGGTCATTCTGATTTTCCTGATCAATATGCGTTTCAAAAAATTCGTCCACCATTTCTAGGACTTGTCTGATTTGCTCATCATCCTCGAAGACTTTCCAGTGTTGAACATTATTTTCTATGGAGGGTATGTGCCTCATTTCTATGTGATACTTTAGTTTGAGGACAATAGGAGGTACAAACGTTGCGGCTGCTTTGGCCAATGAATCTTCCTGTTGATTCTCCATTCTGGGGATATGGTGGATATTAAATGATGATAAAAAATTCTCAATTAGATCCTAGGCACAATTTTTGTAGGAACTCAACTTTGGGTGTTTGGCCTGGTACTGTTGCTTTATCTGTTTCATGATCAATTCTGCATAATCATAAACTATCAGATTTTCAATATTCAACTTCCTTGCAGCCTCTAATCCTAAAACCAGGGCTTCATATTCGCATACATTATTTGTATAATCGATGTCCCACTGTAATTTGTAGGAAAAGGGAATAATGAACTCGTCTCCGGGTGCCACAAACAACACTCCAACTCCTGCTCATTCACAAGATGAAGCATCATCGAAACACATTTTCCAAACTCCAACACTATTTACATTTTTATTTGTCTTTTCTAGTTTTTCTTTTTTTGTACAATTTTCTTCTATACATTCATCTAAATCATCATCGAGAGATAATATACAGTTTCCTAAATCCTGATCGGTGACATATACATGGTAATTATTCAGATTTTGTGGGTCACTTACAGTATATGCCAACCTTGTTTCTCTGTACAGGCGAGTGAACTACCCGCCGAAGATCGGGATTGTAGCGTATGTCATGTTGAGTTGAAGGGATCCTCCAAGTTTGGTGCCCCAAGACTTGGATAACAACATGCCATACTTTGTAGGGATATCAACAACAACCACATCCATCATAATATTTTTTACAGGAATTTGTGCAAGATTAACCACTAAATCTTTAATCATACCCGTACATTTAACTTTTCTCGAATCAAAAGAATACATATCTCTGTATGGTTTGGTAATTTCAAGGCCCAATTTTTCCATAATAGCTTTGGGCATCACATTGTGGGAGGCTCCAGAATCTAACATACAATGTTAAGGTCCTAACCCGCACATAGGTAGATCAATGTATTCGGATGTAATAAAGGTCAATATTAATAAGACCTTTCAATAAAATAGAATAAGGCGGATGTAAGAAGACCTAATAGAAGCTTCCGCTTCTAGAAGGAT
>ML784986.1:654967-682042 GCA_009831015.1 Picea engelmannii | reverse complement strand
TCTCACTCGCTTTATTTCTCGTCAAGATTTTCTTCGGTTGGGCAGTTGTGATATTTTTATCTCTAGGCCTTAAATTATACTTTTGTTGAAGCTCGACCATTATATTGTCAATGATTCCTTGATAAGAAGAATCTTCTGTAATATTTATGCTTTTATCATTAAACATGTATTCTGTGCCTAAAGACCTTTCATAATCTTGCCTCGTCAAGTGAGGTTCTTGATCGTCATCACTAGGATTATTCATGTCTACCTCTAACTCCTCAAATTTTCGCATGTCATCTCCTCCTACAAAATTTTTGTTTTTAAAGGGGGTCTGAATCTTTTGATCTTCATTTTTTATCTGTCTTTGTTGTGTTTGAGGGTTAGGATTTCTCCTGAAATATTTTCTAGCGAACTGATCCGTTTTAGATTGGTCCAATTCCATCCTCAAGATTTTGTTTGATAATTCTTTAATTATTTTTTCCATGTCATCCATTTTATCTTCCACAGACCTCCCAGATATGGAAGGTCTTGCTTGTTCTCTGAATCGTCTGGTTTCTTTATTTCCCGTTTCGACTTTAGCTTTCAACTTCCTCGATGCCATCATATTTGAATCGATTTCTATAGCATCGTCCTGCATTCTTGTGAGGTCTGCAGATCTCCTTTCCCTCAATAGTAAATAAAAATCGAGCTCAAAAGCCCCGACGAAAGTCACTTTCACTGTAGGTTGGGAAGGTTTAACCTCAGTAAGAATTTTTTTATATAGTTTATTAAATCTTTGAGTAAATTCGAGATTTGTCTATGAATTTTTCTTTCTTAAAGCTCTGAACTCGGTTAGATAATAAAGGTGATCTTTTCCCTCTCCCCATTGTCTGAGAAAGGCATTTTCCAACTCGTCATATGTTCTGATAGAACTTTCTGGCAACCCTTGGAACCAGGTTCTCACTTGTCCATCAAAATTTTGAACTAGGATACTTGAATAAACATCCTCGTGCTCAAGGCCAAAGATATTGGCGAATTGATAAAAGAAAAATATGTGTTCAGTGGTTGTTACGTCTCCCTCTCCTGTGAACTTTGGCAGGTTTTTCATATAGTTTTCGGGTAGATCATGGAGGGGAACTGGGAGGACTAAATAAGCGTACCTAACAATTACTTTAGCGAAAATTCTAGGAGGTCGGGGTGGTCCTTGACTGCCTCCTCCTCCATCACCAAATCCTCCTCCACCTCCTCCACCTCCGACACCACCTCCTCTGGCAGAAGCCATTGATAATCTAGGGGATGAAACTTGGATATTATAGAGAGGATTTTCAAAGATGCGTAGTGGCCTTTCGCTACTTCGGGATGAAGAGAAAGGGGTTATGGGAGCTGATCGTCAGGAGACAAAAAATCGTAAAAGGGGGGAAAAGAGAGATGAGGACTAGGTTCTTCAGACTTGTAGGATATATAAACGGGAGATCCAATGGGAGTTGAATCAAAGTGTAAGATATGTTCTTCGAAACTTCGGGAAGCTGGAAAACTTATTTTGGGAACTGATGGAATATCAATCAAGACAGGTATCGAGATGGATCTTTTACCTTTATTAGTGAAGGATGCAATTGAATCAGTTTCAGATTTTATCTCGGGTAAAACCAACTCGGGGTTTATGATTTCGGCTTCAACTCTATCAGCCGATGTTTCTCCGAAATGGATTTGGGTGGAACCTTCTTACAGAGTTAACTGTTTAGGTTGAACCTTAGCATTAGACTGTGTGGGTTTGGGTTGGTAAACCTTACTTGTGGGTGCAGTGGTCTGCTTGAGGTCCCCTTGGTTTTAAAAAAATTTCAGGGTCGGATACAGGCATGGTCTGCTTATCGTCGGGGGTTTTTTCTGGTATTTCTTTGACTGAATGCCAGCTTATTAGTGGTGGAGTCGCCAAGTGAAAATTTAAATTAGCCTTAATATTGTATTCAATCTTTGTTCACTATCAAAGAGAGAAACTTACCATGTCGTTCTCCTGGGGAAAATTAATTTCGTTTCTCCGTCCCCGACAACGACGCCAAAAATAAGTTGTTCCTGAGATTAAACTTAAGGCTCAAAGCATAATGTTAGGCATCAGGAATTTAAGGAATGATTTGTTTTAAAAGTGTTTTTTCTTCCGTTAGTTATGTAATAATTTAAATCCTCAAATGAAATTAATAGCAGAACAGAACAAAGGCCGTGTTTCGTCATCTGAGTCGATTAATCAAATTGAGTGGTGATGGAGAAAATTACAAAACTATTAAAAAAACGAAGGAATCAATGAAGAAAGAATATTACCTTGTTTATAGTAGAAGAAATAATGAAATGCACCCCTGAAAGGATATATGATATAGTGATCCAAATAGCTTGCAGGTCTTGTATTTGCTAATAGCAAATACAAAGGAAAAACAACTTGCTTATCAAATAACTAAATGAAATATGATCACAGTAGATGTTATACTAAATTGCAATCATTCACATGTCAAGGAGTAACATAAAGAAAACTGTAAATATGAAATACAAGAAGGGAACATAACTCAAACTGCACAAAATTGGGAATCCCTGTCTGCACTTGTATTGATACTCACAAATGATGAGTTTTCTTAGTTACAATATGACAATAAACAACCTTTGTTCATTCTTCTAAATATGTATTTATACAAAAAGTCTTCAACCCTAAACAGTTGGAATTCTCCTTATTTCTAAAATAGCAAAGGTTACAAAAAGTGAAATCTGAAGCGCTTCACTTGCATCTCTTTTTTCTTTTTGTCATGTTGGCAGAGGCGTTTTTCTTTCCTGTTGTCTAGCTCAGAAACAGATAATCTCTAATCATGATCTATACATATGATGTGTACAAATTACCTCATTGGTTCTCAGAGGTGCTATTTTTTCCTTGTTCGATACATTTAACACATTTGCTCACAAATTGTACCACTAGCCTGGAGGGTTCTGTTAAGTCATTTTCCTCAAAAGCATATAATTTCTTTTCTAATTGAGGCAATCTATTTTCCATTCTCCTATCTTCTGAAGCTATAGACTGTAGCTGCGAACTGGGATTCACTAACCATCTATTTACCTGAGTAATATCAATTTGCTTTGATTGTAAGATTTCAGCCTGAGCCTCTTCCATGATGGTCTTAATGTTAAGTTGATGTTTCGCTATATCAAATTGTCCTAGTACTTCAGAGATACTATCTTTGTCAAGGCCTAATGACACTTTGTCAAGTGAATGAAAATATTCTTCACAAGCCTCCTTCACTTCTTTAGCCATTTTTTTACTTTCAACTATGTTAGCTTCCCAGGCCTTCAATATTATATCGCCTATGATTTGCGCTGAAACAGAAAACCTGGAAATCATAGATACTCCTTCTCTTGCCGATGACACAACCGCTTCTTGGAAATTGGTCAGAGCGGCAATAACCTCTCTCTCCTTTAAACAAATGTTATCCAAGGCTTGATTTACCACCTAAAAATGGTTTTGGATAATTTCCCCCTTATTGAAAAGGCTTCACTGTGATGATTCCAGTTCCTTATGTGCCTCTAGAGTTTGGGTCTGAAAATCTAATATATCCACTACTGCTTTTTCAGTTAAGCTTACCTTCGCTTGCATCTGCCTGACTAATTCATCGCTTGTCTATGACTTTTTTTGCATCTCATCAAGACCAGATTTGAGTTGTTGGATTTCTTGTTTATCATTTGCTCTAATCTTCTCGAAATCCTTGTTGATCTCACTCCTGACATTCTTTTCCACCGTTTTCACTTGATTTCGCAATTGGCTTATCAACATATCTTTCTGCTTCAACTTCTCCTTTAGGTTTCTCACTAAAAACTGGTTTGCTGTTGCAAAATCTCCCAACGAGCCTGCGACCTCTGTAGCGAAGTCTTCTTCTTCTAGGGCCTTGACCTCCACTTTCGAATGGCTGAAATCCAGTAGACAAAACGTACCAATATGCAAGGGAAAATATGGCCATACCTTTTTCTGTACTGCTTTAAGCTCCTTACCAATCCCTCCAAGCACAGTTTGATGTGCTCCTTCGCGGCACACCAATCAGTCTGGTAAAAATTTAGGCAGAGCATGTGGAGGAACCATACAACTGAAAACCCTAATATAAGAGAAATGCTCCTCGATGTACCAGTCTGCTATCTTGCCTAGATTAGTCACAATTTTGTCAAAAATTCTGGGAGGTGGGTAACCATATATAGAGGTGTGCATCGACAATACCACCTAGTTGCAGATTTCATAAAAGAAATCTTTTGCCTTGTCTTCCCAAAGATTCAAATGATAAATATGTATGGGTTCAGAATTATTTGGAGTCCATCTCCAGCCCATCAGCGGAAAAGGCGTCATAAAACAGACGACATCCATGATATAAGTCAGCATGAAAAATTGGGCTGGTTGCCCCTTGGCTTTTAGTAATTGATATCCTGTAATCTCTTTAACAAACTTTCTGACAATATCCTGGCCCAATCAAAAGAATAACCCTTGGCCACTGTGTGCATAATGGGCACCCACTGTAAAAAGAAATGGGTTGTGTTTTCTTTCCCGTAGAGTCTACACATCATCATTGCTATATACATTATGTGAGGTTCTAATGAAGAAACTGTGTATACGCCATGGGAGTCGGCTCTGAAATTCTCGGGGCGAGAGTACCAGTCAATGATTAAGTCCGGAAGGTTTTTTCCATATTGGGCACATTCCTTCTTGTCAAAATCTACTAAGAAAATGGCATTGTAAATGAAATTGGATACTAGAGAAAATTTGTACATCACCTATAGATGTTCTGGACAGAAAGACCCAACTGTGACCTTTTGTGAATTGAAAATGGTTTTGGTAGGGATATCCACATTCTCCAATGCCCAACCGATCATATTGTTGTAAGGAAAGAGCCTAGGCCTCGTCGCTATCTTATGTAGCTCTGACTGGGATTTTTTTTTGTATTTGGTAGCTAGCTCCTCCGTCTCATCATTACCTGAGTCATCCGGGAAATTGACCAATTCATACTGTAGAATATTGAACACTTGCATCCAGGATTTAACGATGTCTATGCTTCTGGGCGAGGTGTCAGAAAGGATATATGTGTTATGGCTCGATCCTTCACCATGCACTTTAGTTTCTTTTCGAGGAGACATGATATCAGGTCTCAGAGCTCTGTTATCTGTCACAGGGAATGCATAAAGTCTATTTCCTTGAAAACTTATTGCTTAGTGAAAACGCACAATGAAATTTGAAATTCAATATCCTTTTCCTTTAATTGCGTTGATTTGCCAATACTTCTACTGACGAGGCATTTACTTTTCCTTAATGAATAGGATTTCGGCGGTGGTTTAAGATCTCACTTGGAATGATTGTTGTAAATCAATTATTAATGTCATTAATTTTTGGGAAAAGCACAGACGAAATTTGAATTTATTTGAGTCATTATTTAGCGAAGGATTAATTACGTGATAATCATTGTTAATGTGTCAGTTAATCACACTTGTCGTTAAGAAAATTTCGCGACTTCGGATATCGGGATATCCTATGACATTTCAAGGTATAATCCCCGAAATCCGAAATCACGAAGTGATTAATTAATTTTAATCATATTTCACCCCTTTAAATAATCGTGATCAACCTAAGACAGTTTCGCGATTTCGGCTATCGGGACATTGAAAGTCTTTCGAGGCAGAATCTCCGAAACACGAAATCGCGATATGATTAATTAACCGTTAATAGTTTTTAAAACTTAATTAATCTGGTTTAAAACTTAAGACGGTTTCACAATTTCAGATATCAAGAATTTGATAGTCGTTGCATGCAGGATCCCCTAAATGCAAAATCATGACATGATTAATTAGCCGTTAATCATTTTTAATTCTTAATTAATCTGGCTTAGAGCTTAAGACGATTTCATGATTTCGGCTATTGGGACTCTGGAATTGTTGTATGTTGAAATGCTTGCATCGCAAAACTTCGAAACCCGATCTTTCAAATGTAGTCTTTGGTTATTTGACTCGTTAACGAGTAGGTGGCTCCATAATTCTTAAGAGATTAGGATCGTTTGATTAAATGGGAGACTTAATCAACGGTGAGAATTAAGTGTGCGCTGTTTTTATTTAAACGAGAATGAAATCTATTAAAGTCTAAAGTATTATAAATATATACGTGATCCAACACATTAGAGAAATAAAATCACATCATTGGGATACGTAGAATTATGAGATATCGGAATTGTTTAAGTTGGAATATTTTCTACATGTTATAAGATTTCTTGTGCCCTAAGGGTGTCCTCTTTTAGCCAAGGATTTCATTGTTGCAATAAATTTAATGCTACGACCATTAGGGCTGCAACAAACTTCACTTTCTTTCATCATTTACTCACTTTTCAACCGTGGAAATTGACTTCTAAACCTAGATTATTGTTCTACTAATTAGGGGCTATCTTTTTTATGGTTTACTTGTTGATTTTTATGGTTGGAACCTGATACTGTAGCAATTATTTTCTACATCCATAAGACTTCCTTAACCCTTTGATGGTAACTTCATTTGGTAGCCCTAATTTACTGTCAAAGTTCATGGTTAAGTATTGGAAATTTATCTACTATTTTAGTACTTCGTTGTCCAATAATTTTTTGACAATTTTGATGGTTAAATATGCAATAACTAACTATTTTACTTGCTGATATATATTTTTGTTGACTGTTGCAAATAGGGACAACAAGCTTAAATTTATTGTCCATTGGATTGTCTAGTTTGTATCTTGTCTTTTCTTGTGTCTCGGGCAGGTACAACCATCTTACACAGGTACTCAAACATTTGGAAACCATAAACCACCTCCGAAGCTCATTGTCAAGCTACTCTCCACTTAACAACTTGACCTATAGGAGCCTCTCTTCATAAGTATCACTTTCCATCTCATTTCCCCCTAGGGTCACCTGAGACTCCCCCTTGTGTTGGAATTCTTCCTTCACAGAAGTGAGGGAGGGTTTATCTGAGGTGACAGTGGGTAAACTCTCCCACCGTTATTGCTGCCCAGTGGATTGGGTCGGATTTTCCCAACCTATAGTTTGCACGATAACATAATGCAAACTTTGGATATCGATGTGCACCCCTTCATAGTAGTGTTAACAAATGAGGTGTGGTGGTTGACCACTCCAAAAGAAGTACACACAATTTTACTAGTAGAGTTGCCAACTATGGCTGAGGTTTATCTAGGACATGTTGTGTGCACCGTTGTATTAACAATTACTATTTCCTTTAGTTAGTTTCAACAAAACAATGTTGAAAGAAGTGCTTGTCAAAGAGCGCTCCTATGCCAGTAAGACTGAAGAGCGGCCAAGATCAAGGAGTTATCTAAAAACAACTTGACTCTTATATCACTGACATGCCTTGAATAATTTCAACATTCAAATTTATTTTATTAAATGCTAGCCAAGTTCAAGTTTGAATCTTCACATATTCACTTCGATCATTAGGTAGTTGGGTGCCTACCTTACTTTATGGAGAGCATTTGGTACACATGGTCAATTTTCATCACACATTTAAATATAAAAATATGAAATAGATACACCCATTTAAGGGTAATGCATATGTGAACCTTAAGTTAAACGTTCATAATGAGCCATTAAGATTGCAAGATTTTTTGTATGGGTTAAAAAACTATATGTCAAACTTGAGGAGCT
The DNA here is from genome assembly GCA_009831015.1 of Picea engelmannii. Lineage (NCBI taxonomy): Eukaryota > Viridiplantae > Streptophyta > Pinopsida > Pinales > Pinaceae > Picea > Picea engelmannii. The sequence goes on along the minus strand of ML784986.1, from coordinate 674,404 downwards.
CTTCAGGGAAGATATGCAATGCATTGTATATGTTGTACTTTGCAGTTTTCTATTAATGTTTCAAAACACTATTTTCTTCTTAAGTGTTTAAATTATTTGATCAGTAATGCATACATATTAAATATAGATTTATTTTGATTATTTGACATCCCTTGAAAAAAGACTAGCATAGACCTACTACAATCGTCTATGTAAAAGATGCATGTTTTTTTTATGAAGGTTCTCCAAATCCCAATTTTGGAGTGGTCTTTGAGATTGGTTGGGAATGATTAATAGGGCTCTTAGAGCACCATTAGTCCTTTTCTAAACAAATTGCATTGAGAAGATCCAACATGCAGATACTTTTCTACTCAAACCTTATTGGGGCTAATGAAATTTATTCTCTACTAATCAAAACCACCTTGAAACAATGTTAAATGTGAAGTAATTAAGTCCTTATTTGGTTTTCCTGTCCTTGCGTTTCTCTCATAAGAGTGTGACTACTACCTTTTATCTATGACTAATCATGGCCACCATAATCCCACTATTGATATCTTCCTAATTGTACCTCTAAGCCCTTGTATATCCTCTTGCTAGCTTCTTGTCATATTTCTCCAAAACTCTAGGAATGTCTTTTGTATTATGCAACAACTCAAAATGCAATTTGGCCAAATTCCATATGACATTCCTCCAACTCACAAAAATGGGGTTTCTTATTAAAAAAATTCACTCCAAATCATCTCTAAGTCATTCTCCAGTTGATAAATAAATAGTGAAAATTTCCTCTCTACCATTATGATGCCATTGTTATTTTAAAGGGGCTTGCATCTAAAATTTGATCACAAACTACAATTACGTTCCTTCATCTAGATACAAGGGAGTTATTTATTTATTTTTTCGACTGCAAGTCATCTTAAGTGGAAATTCTCAAGTCGATAAATAGTGAAAAAAACCTTTCTATCATCATGATGCCATTGTTTTTTTCCTTGGAAACATTAGAGCAATTTTGACGCTAAAATGGGCCTTATAAGAAAAATTGAGTTGAAAATTCAATGATCAATGGAATTTCAACAAATTGAGTCAACAATAATCATTGAGTTGAACATATAAATGATAAGTATGATTGTGTCATGTTAGCAATATTTAATCATATATACACCTCACCTTGGTTAAGATCTTAGTGAGATTGGATTGAGATATGATGAATATCTTTGAAATACTATATGAAATATTCACACACACACACAATGCATTTATCGAGGAAACCCACTAGGCACTTCCCTCATTCAAAGGATGGTCCCCAAGGTAAACCAAATTCTTCAGGGCTCAAGGCTAGGTCAACATGTCAACAACAATAGGCTCACAAAGAGAAAACATGCCACAAAGTGGGATCTGAACGTGAGCATGTGGAAACTACTTTTCCTCTCAGCCAGTCAAGCTACATTCAATACAACATTATTATATATTAATATAAAATATCATATTATTATTATAATAATAATATAGTTAATCAAGATACACTCAATTGACATCATTATTATATATTGTTATATAATACAAAATATCATATTAGTATTATTATTATTATTATATAGTTAATTTTATTATTATATATTATTATATAATATTCTTTTTCCTCTCGTATGTAGATCTTTAGGAAAACCCCTAGGTACTTTCCTTCATTTTAAGGATGGTACGTAGGGTAAACTATCTCAATGCATTTTTCGCACCTAAGCTAACAAGACATCAGGTGAGGCCCACTTAGGCAAAGGTAGCCAACTTGACGACTTAGCCACCTCGAAACCTCCCACAAGCTATTAGGCTATTATATATTATTATTATTATATATTTTTCTATTATATTGTACTTCCATAATATATTATTTATTGTATTCTCATTATTATTATTGTATTCCATTTATTGTATTATCATTTATTCTATGTGCACAAAAATCAAAACTCTCATGACTCTAAATTAACCTAGCTTACATTACAATGTGATGAGGCATACATGGTTTTTGATGTAGCATACACAACTTATTATTTTATTATTTCCTTAGAAAGCCCATTTTGGACCAAATTTTCTCTAATGTAGATCCTCGGGAAAATTCCAGACACTTCCCTTGGTTTCGAGGATGGTAGTCAATGTAAAGTGGATGATGCAAACTTACTACACCTAACCTCATGGTAATCAAATCGAGGACCTACATAGTGCACTTGATTACCAACAATGTCCTAGCAATAGTGACACCAACCAATTGAGCTAACCCTCAAGCTAACTATGATACCATTTAATTAATTTATAAATATTCACATCTAAAAGTTTATCATGAACTCCTATTGTTACTTCTCTTCTAATTTTATAAAGTTGATTGATCATAACATGTGATTTTGACAACCCTCAAAGCTTTATTTCTTATATTAGTAATATACACCTATAAATCAATGTTCCACTATGTTTTCGAGACACAACAATGAGGGAGCAAGAAAAATCATCTCAAGGATGTGTGGAAGCACACCCCAAATTCTACGAAATGTCATAAGGGACATTAAGGTTTTCGACAAATATTAAAAAATTAAAATCAAGTTATATGAAAATTGAAATACAAATCATTTAAATCTTATACATTGTAATGCACTAATAACATACACCATTCCATATAACATAATAAATCATAAAAGGTACATGTAATGTTGTAACATAACATAATAATCATGATCACGATTCACAAATCATCTATCACCATCACATTTCTCATTATATTTAGAAAATTTAGAACATGTCAAATGATGAATGACCATATAACATAATAAGTCATAAATGCTACTTGTAATGCTGTAACATAACATAATAATCATGATTCACAAATCATCTATCACCATTGTATTTTTCATTATATTTAGAAAATTTAGAACATGTCAAATGATGAATGAACATCATTGCTCAAGGTGCCCCAACATGAAGGAATAACAACCAACCATGGGAATGCTACTATCTGAATAAGATTCATACCATGTCAAATGATAAATGAACATCTCTGCTCAAGGAAATGCCCCACTAGCGTATGCAATCCAATGGTTGCACATAGGAGTAACAACAAACCATGGGAATGCTACTATTTGAATAAGAATCATTTGCATTCTCAAGAAGACTCAATGACACACCAACCAACCTTTGTGGCTAATTAGGCCCCTTATCATCTACTAGTGTAGTAGGTTTACATTCATTTTATTTTATTTATTTTACTTTTTTTTTTTATCTCCCCCCCATCAAAACGATGGACTTTGGTCAAAAGGGATTGTGAGAACATCTATTTTTTGAGGGGGACGTTCCCTATTGCATTCCCTTGCGCCCCCACCCAAAAAGGGGATGTGGGGAAACATCTCTCTTGGAGTATCGATATCCCAAGAGTGTGTAGCATGTCCCCTACCCTCAAGAATGCATCCCCATGTACCATTACTATAAATCCTTCCTTGCAACAACATTTTATTAATTAAAGAGAATAAAGCTTAATGATTTACATAAAACACAAGAACAAGCCAATAGAGAATACTAGGTAATTTATTTGCATACACATTTCCCAATACTTCATGTTCTATGTCGTGCACCCTATTGCATACAAAGATAAGGAAGACAGTTTTCTACATATCTGCATACATTTTTTTAGTGAATACATGCTTATAAGCGGAGCCAAACACCTTCAATCATTTAAAAGAGGTATTTTTGTTACCAATATCTAAAAAATGGGCATTATAACTCTTTTAAGATAGCATGTGCATTACAAAACCTAAATGGCATTTTATTATAGGTGTATATTCCATGCAATAAAATGAAGGTTGGCTGATGCTTATCTTCCTTTGTAATGTTGATTGAATTATACCCTAAGAACCCATCAATATTTCACACCTTGCTACTTCTAAAATTCTAAGGGAAATGGAAAAGGGTCTTTCTTATAATCCATAATTTTATTTTCTTGTTCTTTTTCATTGTCAAAATAGGAGAACGACATAATTAGATGTGTTTATATGAAATCTAATGTCTTAATCCAATAATTGATATATCTTCTCCACTTGATTATCAAACTTTGGATGTGTAATATGGTGGTTTTAATTTCATAACTTGTGGTCCTCACTCTAACTCTTATCTCATGGTCACATATTTCTCGAGGCACTCTCTTCAATTCTTAATATGTGCATGCAAAGACAACACTTACACCACTTATAGCTCTAAATTGTTGCTTGCTTGAGATCTACATGTTGAATCACTCCCATGTTTACTATAATGAGGTTCACATAACCCCAAATGACATTTTGTGTGGGTGCTTCATACATGGCTTCTTTCCATGAAAATTACATGTTTATTCAAGAATACCATCTTTTGTTTTAGTGCAATTATGTCAAAACCCATGCCCCACTATTACAAATTCTTTTGATGTGTACTTTATCCGCCAACATTTTCCTTTGTTGTTAGGTACCTTCCTAACAATTCCATTATCTTGGAACCATCCTTCATTGAGATCAACCCTTATCTCATTTCAATATTCATAGACTTCTTTGTTTTAACAATACTCTCTCATTTGACATTTGATCTAACCATTCTCTAAAAGACCTTTTTTATTCTCTTTGTAGAACATCCTAATGGATTGTTCTCCTCCCTTGAAGCTCTGAATTGTTGCTTGTTTCATATCTATACCCTAATTCAATCCCATGTTACCATTATGAGGTTCCTATATCCCCAAACAACATTTTGTGTTGGTGTCTCATAAACAACTTTGTGTGAAAAACATGTTTCTTATTTTAGTGCAAATATGTCAAAATCCATGGCTCAATACTACAAATTCTTTCCATGCATATTTTATCCTTCAATGTTTTCCTCTCTTGTTATACACCCTCCTACCAATTCCATTATCTTGGAATGACCCTTCATTGAGATTAATCCTCAATACACCCTTGGAGTCACCCTTTCCAATTGCATAGAATTTTTTATTTTAACAATACTCTCTCATTTGACATTTGATCTACCTCCATATTGCATCTATGTTTCATGCATAGACTTTTGTACAACTTACCCTTGATTAGGTCAACCATTCTCTTAACAAGTACCTATTTTAATCACTTTGTAGGGCATCATAATAGATTTCCCCCCTCCCATGTAGGACATTTTGAGTTGGTGCCTCATAAACAACTTTGTGTGAAAAACATGTTTCTTAAATAAAAACATCTCTTATTTTAGTGCAAATATGTCAAAACCCATGGTTCAATACTACAAACTCTTTTCATGCATATTTTATCCATCAATGTTTTCCACTCTTGTTAGGCACCCTCCTACCAATTCCATTATCTTGGAATCACCCTTCATTGAGATCAATCCTCAATGCAACCTTGGAATCATCCTTTCCAATTGCATAGACTTTTTTGTTTTAACAATACTCTCATTTGACATTTGATCTACCACCATATTGTATCTATGTTTCATGCATAGACTTTTGTACAACTTGCCCTTGATTAGGTCAACCATTCTCTTAACAAGTACCCATTTTAATCACTTTGTGGGGCATCATAATAGATTTTTCTCCTCCCATGTAGGCCATCGTCTTCACCATTATCATCTTCATTTCACTCTTACTCTTCCATGTAGGCCATCATCCCTACATCCAAGGCATCCTTACTACTTTTGATGCTACAATTTTAGGGGTGGACTTTTGTTTAGGGTGTTCCTTATTCCATGTCATCACATTGCAACTTGGACTTCCAGTTACGTTGTCCACTTGATAGATTATCCTTACAATTTCCATGATAATATAATAAATAAACATCCTCCCAAGTTGTTTTCTACAAGTATCAATTATCCTTTTCACAATCTTCACATATTTCTTCTTTGGACATCCAATTAATCCATCTTCCTCATACTATTCTTCACTAGACGTCTTAACATGCCATCACAATTCACATGCCTCTATAGGTTGTCTTCTATGCAGTGTCATCACTCACTTTACCATTGGACAACCCAACATGACACATTATGCCTCTATAAGTCATCATCTTCACGTCGTGATCAATCGCTTCATCATTTGATGTGTGATCAAATCAACATATTATACATAAACAAGTTGTTCTCTAATTTAAGTTTTGAGCATTAACCATGTAGGAAGGATGCACTTCACTTGAGTAGGCCATCATTGCAACATTTCCTTAAATTCTCCCATTTACATACATTTTTACAAGTTGCCTTCCATCGTAGTTTTGTATATCCATTGTTGTTTGGTGTCCTTCCTTCATAGAGGCTTAGAAACATCTCATAATCCTCCATCTACTAGTATAGGAGGCCATTATTGAAGTTCACCTTATCTTTCAATCCTCCTTTGAGAATTAATAAATTATCTTCTAATTTAGGGTATTATTCGAAGGCCTTTGAATAGGTTTCCTCCACCCTCTTTTGGGTCTTTAGTGCTTTTACTTGATACATCTACTTCCACGCTTGTTAGATCAACTAATGTGCAACATCATATTCTTTATAACTAATTGTATCACTTCTCTAATATTGAATAGCGTGGAATCTCCTTGATCATAGTCGTCCTCATGAAGTTAGTCAAGAAAAGCCTCATAGGTACATAAATATTGACATAAAATCAATAAGGAATCTCTCACCTGCTTTAAAGATTTCTTGTGAGATTAAGAGTGTGTTTCATTCCCCTATGCTTTGATTTTCCAAATTAGTTAGAAAATAGGTGACCATAAAGCAATTATTCTTGTTCATGTCCATTCTTTCTATGGTAGGAGATTGAGCCCTGTGATCAATGTAACTTTAGAGTCATGATCATCTCTACCATTGCCCAAATGATACTCTGTCATCTTATGAGAAGATTCTACACCATTGTGTCTTCCACAATGGTCTTGCTTGTTACTTGGAATCTCCTCTTATGAGAAGTTTCATATTATTGTGTCTTCCACAATGGTTTTGCTTGTTTCTTGGATTGTACAACATTGATTTCCATTGAGTGCACACCATCGTCTCATCTTTATGCACAAGTTGATTCATTTTATGCTTGAAAGCTTTTACAATATACACTGCCCATGATCATTGTGGCCATCTTCACTAAGGTTTCCATCTCCATAACTTAACGAATAAACCTAGTTGGCACCTTTATATACTCGTTATTTAACACATTCATATTCAACTGATATTCCATTTTTCTCAATACACTGTAGGGAGATCAAGGAACATAGTCACTCAATTGACCATAAGGAGATTGAGGATCTCTACTCTAAAGAGATGATCCTCATTGGTCAACCCTAGCATAGTTAGGAAAGGCCCTCTACAAATTTGAGAAGGAAGTTGATTTGTGTGAAAGAAGTCCTCCTTGATTCGTCGACTATGCTTTTGATTAATGGGCCAAACAAGCCAGGGTCCTCGATCTCCCTATACTATATTCGATTGAGTAACTCAATGTTCCTCGACCTCTCTATGTTTGCATTCCATATGTGAAGTACCTATAGGCTTTACTTGTTTATTTTCTAAACAATTGACATCATCAAGATATATAGATCCACCTTCGTAACATAATAATACCTTCCTAGTTTCAACTTCCTTTATGCTATTTACTACAATTTCCCCACCTTTTCCATTAAAAGCCTTGGACCATTGGTCTTAATTGCTTTTCCTTACTATTTTGGGTAGAAATATGCCCTCTTTTTTTTTGGTTATCACTATTAAATCATGTATTCAACAAACATTTCTTGACTTTTTGTTGCTACATTGTATCTGCATTTACATGTCATAGTTGTGTACATTACATATGTGGAAAAGGGTTTGCCTAGACATCGATTCCATATATCCTTATTTATGATTTGTCCATAAAGCATCTTTCTTCTCTTTTCTATTTCCTATTGTTGCTCCCCTCATTAATTTAGCAACATATCTCTTATCTCTTAGTGTATCGATTATAGGGGTTCCTTATCACTTATTGGTGATCTCCTTTTATCTTCATTCTCCAATTTAATGCTCAATTCACTACTTTTTTTAGACAATGTTGGGAGAACTATATTTTGTTTTAATATTTAGTCAAAAGTCAACCAATCAACAACCTCTTCAACAATCCATTTATTGTTTGTACATCTTCTTCATGATAGCTTTTAATTTAATATTATATAAACAACATGCCCTATCACCACTACTTTTTAAGTTTTATATTTCACCTACAATAATTTATATTCCTTAAATTCATTTCAAAGTTTTTGTCAATCATGCAAGTAGTTTGTGAGGAACTCTTTGCACCAATCATGTGCAATTTCCCTAGGTCATGTAGGGAATGCTCTTCACCAAATATACATCCTCATTTTACCTATTGCAATTTATATAGTCTCACCAGTGTCGCAACGACTCATTGGGTCCTTATTTCCAAAATTGCTAAAGTGAAACATTTTCTTTGTCTACATGGGTGCTATATAGGTAATTACCTGGGAATTTCTTAGGATCTATTTTCCCTCCTCTCATTTGGATGTCTTACCATGTTGTCCAATTTTCACACCAAGGCCTCTCACATGGATGTCTTACCATTGTTGTCCAACCTTCACACCATGAATTTTCACTAGATTTGACCAAATGGAGCTACCCCTTGCTCGATACTTGCTCCTTTGCTAGTCTCATCTAGAGGGGAAATCACCTCCTTGAACTCTCTTTTGTGCATGGGTTACAATTTAACTAGGACACCAAATCTCTTGTGAATCTCACTAAATACTCATTACTCATATTTGCCAGCACATTCTCTAGCACCTATTTTCCTTGAACAAGGAGGGGCTGTGATTGCTTCTAGCACAATGCAATCTATGAAAAATACCATAACCTCAAACCCTGTGACTCCTTGGGCTGTGATTGCTTCTAGCACAATGCAATCTATGAAAAATACCATAACCTCAAACCCTGTGACTCCTTGTCCCATTGAGGCTTTCTCCTTGGTTTATGATTCACAACAACATCGTATCAAGAAAACCAATAAAAAGTCGAAATGAATAATCAAAACACCATAAGAGTTCATGATTCTCCTACACTATGACTTTAGCTGATGTCCCTTCATAAATGCAAACTTGTGCACTAGACTTGTCTCTACACTTGATTCACCTCCTCAGGGCCAAAAGCAATCTGACACACATCTGTTTTGATATCCTCACACCTATCTTGGTTGAGTGGCATTGACTAACCATGCTGATTTTCCTAATCCCGACATCTAAGTATCTTGTTATCTAGTGATTTCCTTGCTATAAAATCAAATTAGCAGCTCACAAAACAAAATACACTTGCTAGAATAATCAACTCAAATAAATAGCGGAAACAATACTGGAAACCAAAATCTCAAACACAATACACAAATATTCTACCCATCAACTTAAGCTTATCATTCAAATAACTTCAAAGCTTACAAGGGCTCCCTTACTGGGAAAATGGCCCACATAGAAATACAAAAAAATTTAGACAACACCTGCAAACCCTAACAACTCGTCTACCGCACAACCTCGAACTTTCACGCTATTCAAGATGTACATGCCTTTCCATAAGCGAACCCGCGTATACACGTCTGTCTCCATTGAAACTTGCGTGCACACACAAACATTGTACGACAAACTCCATACGACGCGACCTTGTTGTTGCAGCTCCAATTTGCTAGAACTCCTTGCAACTACCCCTGTTCTCTCCTCCCTGACATGTACTGATCTCTATATGAAAGTTCTTCTCCACCTATCCAAGATCTTCTTGAGCAAAAGTCCTTCTCTACTCTCTGTGTCAAAACAACCAACCTTCCTCCTTTACCCTACTCTTGGTTTTATAATCTTGAGTTATGACCTAACCCTAATCTCCAAAATGATTGACGATCGAGATTAAATCTCACCTCACTTGAGATCAATGGCTAAGATTTAATTCACTAATGCTAATAACTTTAGCATTTCATTAAATAAACTTAACTAATTAATAAAAACACTTTACTTTAATAATTCCTTTAATTAAAGTAAAGTATCAAGGTAGAAGGCTTTGGATGACTTCCACACATCTAGACACTTAGACCTGTGCGGAAGTAACAAACATCAACAAACCACCCTCCCTCACCAGCCACTACAGAAATAATCAACAGGCAAACATGAATTCCCCCTTATCAAATTCCAAACCATGCAATGATGTCAAACATTGAACATGAACCCACCTGAAGTCACGCATTTGTAAGTAATGTCTCCAATGAGACGATTAATCAAGAAACCATGTGTGCAAGACTTGAATAAAAAGGACAAAAACTGCAATCACAAAATCATTCCAGAAACACAGGAATTGTTATGAAGCTCCTATCCAACACATTGTGTTTACATATGTAAAAATGATCACCATCTGATATGACACATAATATACAATGATATTGCTTCCACTCATGATGATAACTCATTTCAAAACGGGGGACCTCTTTATACAAGTAGAGGTCTACATACAGAGAACTGGGGAACACCATTTCTCACCCAACTAATTAGGACTTCTTAAAAGGACTTCATAATGACGTCTTCATAACGATTTTGTTACTAAATTCACAACCCATTCATAAAATAAGAAAGTATATCATCATCATTGTATAACAATAATTCCATCAACCACATATAGAAGTCAATAAAGACAAAATACAACTAAGCAACTGACTAAGCTAACAATTAATTTAAATAGAAGAACCTTTCCTGCAATAACACATTACTAAGTAGATTCAGTTTTATTTTAAGAAATAATATGTGCCACCTTTTTTGTGGATATGCTTCACTTTAGTTTCGAGAATAGTATTGGTTATTCCAACAGACTTGTTTGATGCACACTCTAAATCACAGATTGTTTAGGAATCAGAAGCTATGTATTAACTTGTATATCAACTGGTTTGCGATTAGTTACACTCAGATCTTTGCTAAAGATGGTATTTTACCAGAATTTGAGAACTTTGAAATTGAATTTGCATGCACCTCCATGGAAACTAACAATATGTCAAAAACCATGTTTCCTTTTTTCATGTGAAAGCATAGAGGTCATCAAACTACAGTGCAGAAGATCTACACGATTTCTTATTACAAGCTTTAGGCTTTTGATTTTATAACAAGTAGAAATTCATCTAAAAATGCATCACGATTCTTAAAGCACAAATCTATACATATAAATAAGAACTTTTTCTGAGGCACACTGCTCCAATAAGGTGATCTGCAGTGTATGCCTCTGGGTAAGTATGATGACGCTTACTTTGGTAGATTTAACTAGAAGGGTTCAAAATCTTCTAATATTTCTTTTGACATCTTTGCTTAATGAATAAATGAATTTCATTTCAAGAATACATGGACATCTTATAGCTATTGTACATCCATCTAAGCATCAAGCGTGCTGTTGTGAACTGTATACTGCTGTTCAAATCCCAGATAACAATCATGGACATCTTATATCTATTGTACAACCATCTAAGCATCAAGCATCAAGCGTGTTGTTGTGAACTGTATACTGCTGTTCAAATCCCAGATAACAATCTGAAACCAGTAATAATTTTGTTCCCTGATAACATTTGTGCATCAGTATAAGCATGCAGGATTAATTTAAATATCAACTATAAGAATACTTGAAATTTCAACATAATCACAGGGAGAAGCATCAAGATAACTACCTCAAGGTTCATTTGATCTGGAGTGATGACCATACTAGTGGTTAGATGATCACTAAAGCTTATTCTTTTTAAGGCATATAGTTCCCAGGTTTTCGTATTGCCAAGAACTAACCACCATGCCTCGTCTTTTATCTGCCAAAAATTAAAGATAGTGGCTATGAGAAGGAAACAAACAAGCATGTCTTTAAATTTAGGTAATAACACTTTGAGAGCCTACCTTCGGGAAACGAGGTGCAAAAGCTCTTGAGCCACTCTTTGTTCTTCTTAGTTTGATTTCAAGAAGATACAAGTTTTGTTCCCGACTTGATTCTGTCTTTTGGAGGTTACATTTCATTTGAATTTGAGGAAAGCGTTCCAAAGCCTGCATGGACTTAAGATAAGAGTGTAGTGATTTATATAATTTAGAAAGCTTTACCCTTGTATTTACTGAGAACTAGTTAAGGAAAAACTTATCAACACTTATCTCTAGCTATATTGTACTTTTTTACAAAAGATGTACCTGGAGCAATTCTGACAATTTAGGTTGCGTAAGAATTGATTGCAGTAATCTTTGCAATGAAGGTTTTGGGTACTCGAATAACTGTTTCAATTGTGTAATCCCATTTTGCTGCAGGCTTTTGATTAGATTATCATTCATGTTTGGCAACATCAATAAGGAGGGGTCCTTCTCAAACCATAATCCCTGCCAGAAACAAGTAATTGGATGTATATCACAAACAGGAATAAAAATAGCTTAAATCTACATTGGTGACAGAAAGGACATACATTTGTACATCTAAAATAAGACTTTCTAATGATATGTTATAGTGCATAGTAATGAGAAATCACATCTGCCAAGAAGATCCTGCAAGAAATACTGACAATCTCCTCCAGTGTTTCTATATTGCCAACCGATAAGAAATGATTGACCTAAAGTGTAATAGGACACAAGTTGTTTAGCCACACATTTAAGGAAAAACATCAAGACAACTGAAGAACTATGTTGAAACTGATTTCTCTTGATAAGTTGCATCATGCATGTATGCAAAGTTGCAAACAGATGAGTGATGCATATGCCAGGGTTGTTGTAAGATCACCACATGAATGAGATGCCCAGAATGCATAGAAGAAGAGGTATGTTCAGTCAGGAACGACAAGCTCAGTTCTTGAAGATCTCACTAGGAAATATATGAACATGTTCATGTGAATCCATTCTTATGAGAGGGTGTGCAAAAATTACTTCTATGATTAGAAAAAGCAAGCTGCTTTCATGAGACAAGGGAAATTCAAAATTTACCTAGGGGTTATTCAAGCACTCACATGGCTTATGAATATATGCCAATGGAGTAAGACCTTCCTAGGAAGAGCTCAGGAGAAACATACCTCCTAGGAAGTAAAGTCCTGCATCAAGAACATGGGAAGATTTATGGGTTTCTCTCATTGTGTCCTTACTCTTAACAGTACTCTCTTTTCTCCTGCCTGTGTTTATTCTTCTGGCTAGTTTGCTGTTTCATATACGTCATTTTACAGGGTACAAAGAGTAAAAGAGAATAGTTTTGTAACAGGGATTAGCAATGTTGCTAAAATCACCGAAAAATCAGCGATTTCCTGATTTCTCGGTGAATACACCTGAAAATGAGCAATCAGATTAAAAAATTGTGAGTACAGTGAGTTATTCAAACTCAAACTTGCTGTTTGCGTTTCTGCCAGTGAGAAGTTCGTTAAAGCATGCTATTGGAGGGGAAACTTGGTGTTTATTCCAATGTTACATTTATCCTAGGGGGACATTTATCCACATCCCCTTTTGGGGGGCGTGCTAGGAAACACAATATGGAACGTCCCCTTCAAAAAATGAGATGCTCCCATGCTCCCTTTTTACCAAAGTCCACTGTTTTGAACCCCCCTCCCAGTAATATATTAAATTCTTAAAGTAAAAGTTGATATTCTCCTTTTCCTTTATTTTACTTTATCAGTTGATATTCTCCTTTCCTTTTATTTTACTTTATCAGTTGATATTCTCCTTTCCTTTTATTTTACTTTATCAGTTGATATTCTCCTTTATTTTCCCTTTTCTATCCTTTTACTTAAATTTTTAACATTGCCATTAATTGTTCTAGGATGTTTGAGAGTTTTTCCAACCACATCAGACTTCATATGCATGAAGTAGAATTTCAAATCCCATTTGGAATTCAGCAGACTTAACAATTTTCAGGATTTCAGGATTGCAGCATTTCCATTGGGTTATATAATGTATAAGGGTATGGGAATGGCATTTAATAAGAGCAGCAAGCCCTCTTTGTATACCCTGATGTAATGGAGTTGATCGCTGAACTCCCCTGTCATGATTTTAGCAAAAATGTACCATTCATTCAAGCCAAAATCACTGATTAGACATACTAATCTTTTTCTACCATATTTTAAGGCTTGGATTAGGCAATTTCATCAAAATTGGATGGTGTTGACTAATGCCCCTAGAGGATCGAGGTAGAAAAAAAGGCTAGACAAGGAGGCAAAGGGTGATACTGATGATGAGGATCCCAATACAAGTGATGGTTTTGATGATACATACTTATTTCTTGTAGCACAATGGTTTTTTGACTCTAGAGGCCATTTAGAGCCTCAATGTCTATGTATTTCATTTCGGATATGTATCGTGATTCACACTCATGCCATTTTGCTATATTCACACAATACTTACATGCTAATATGCTATATACATGAGAAAACTTTGCATATTTGATGTCTAGTGGTTTGGATTTAAAATTCAAAGGGCATTCTAAAGTAGATTAGGGGCTATAAGCAATCAAGTGATGTGCCCTATAGCAGCCCTAACTGGTTTGATAGATCTAAAAGTTAAATGGTGGAGAGGGTTTCTCATAGATGCACAGCTCAAGACAAACAAATGGGTGGCCCCTACCAAAGATTAAATACAAATCTACCTAATCAAGTGATGTAGAATAGATAATGTTTTATCTTGAAGATAAATGACACAAATGGGAGATAAAAGGGAGGAAACCGGTTACCCTAGCCTATGGTCCTTGCTTGACTTTGTCATCCATTAACCTACAAGTATAACTTCCAAAGGTGTGTCTAGAACAAAATGCCACCCATATAGAAATTGTACACACACTAAACACAACTTTAGAAAAATTAAAATCACCTTTATTCCATAACTTGAAGCTCTTTCATTTACACCAAGAGTCCCCTCACTTGCCAAATTCCAAGTTGCAAATTGAGAGAGCAAACCTTTATCTAGGTTTAAGCTTTGACTCATACAATAAACAATGAATTATTTTCCTAGATCTAGTAGTTCTCCTAGGAACAATGATAAAATAATCATCTCTAACCTCCTCAACAATCAAAATAGAGAAGAGTTTGTTGAGATCCACACTTTCCTCTAGGAGGTTACAATAAAATAATCTAGGAAACAATTCTCATTGATGCTCTCATCTAACTAACTCCAAAAATAAGTTTCAACAATAATAGAATAATGAGTTAGTTATACACAATCCCTCAAAATAGCAAAAATGTAACAACCTCCTCAATGCCCACGATCTAGAAATATCACTCCACCAATGGCCAATAAATATCCAACTAGAACTTTCCATAAGTGGACGGCTAGGTCCAAGAATGATTCGGCCCCTTCATGTAACAATTTCTCCACATGATGGCTGACTTGTATTTGAAATAAATGTGCATGTCCCATATCTAATAAAAGACAACTTTGTAGAATGTGGTACCTTTGATTTGATTTGCACAGGCTAGAAAATAAAACTGAGATAGGCTCCATGTCGACCCTTGTCTCATTTAAACTATACAACATCATATAATGTAACATCAAATCTTCATACCACGTCCAACTCAACTCATGTCACTTGGTTCCATAGGTAATATAAAACCCCCACCGTGAGGTTCAAATATTCGCTTGAGTAAGGTAGGTTGGACGATCCATATAATAAAACCATCCATCCATTCACTGAATTCGCTACACCAATACTTAGGCACCACGTTCAACTCATAAAGATTCCCACCATGTATTGGTCAACTCATGGAATGAGAGACGACCCACAAAAGAATATTCCATTGTAATGTCCCCATTTTTGGATTCCCTTATGTTATAGTTTGTGATTCCTGCCAGAGTAGCCAATTGGGAGTGATAGTGAGCTCAGGCAATTTTGAGGAGTTTTATGGGGTCCGACTCACATTATTCATAATATTTCATCATCAGGATCCATTCCGCACAGTTTGTCCTTGGTTTCGTTGCATTCTGACGATTTCTGTAATTTTGGGTTATTATTGAGCATATTTTAATTAATTACACTAAAGGTGCTATTTGGAGCTTGTTTCTTGGAGAAACACCTTAGTGTAATAACTCGTCGGAATCAGGACGAAAATATCTACATGATAGGATGATAAAAAGTGACTTTTACTGGTAGGAGAAGTTATAAGGGTGAATTAATCACTTTTTGGAGCAAAAAGGATTATTAAATTAATAAAGTGATTTATTAAGAAATATTAAAAGATGAATTAAAAGTCACTTGAATGGAAAAAGGTGAAAGGGGGTATGAAGAAGAGATAGGGGCTTCTAATCTTTCATTATGTTGAATGATATTTTGATGTCTGGCTTCTTAGCTAGAAAACTCAAGGTACTTGGGGGTTTTGAGGGTTTTGACTGAATAAACCCTAGAGATCAACACGAAGGTGAAATATTCCTCTGTTCCTGATCCAAGCTTGGGCAAGGTGGTGAAAGATTCCACCCTCACCATTTTATTTCAGTTTCAGATCAGTTTCAGAAGCAAGTTGAGGAAGCAAGGCGCAACTTTGGGGTTTTCTCTGCAGAACAGGGGCGCATTGTTTAGAGAAGAAGAGCTTGTTGGGGATTGAGGACACTAGATCTGGAGGAGATCTCACTTCAGAGGTCTTTGTCATCACCAGGGTGCCTTTTCTCATCAGTCCTGGAAGAGTTTGCTTTGCATATTTATTTATTATTGTACCTAGGCAAATTTACTGAAGGAGGGTGCATTTGTGATGAAAGATCTTGTGGTTTGGGGTCATATTTATCATCTACAGCTGGGGTTTCTCTTTATATGAGTTATCCATAATCAGATCTACAAGAGTGCAGCCATTTCATGAAGATTTTACATCAGATTTATTGTACATATTTCAGCAGGGCGTAAGCAACAAGGAGGGCACATTTCTTGGTATGGAAATTGTGGATTTTGCATGATATGACATCTCTTTTGGGAAGCCATCATTAGGGGATCAAAAAGGAGGATCATTGACTCTATTTCCTTGCCTTTTGGAGCCATTATAGGCCAATAAAGTGGCTGTTATAATACTTATATCAGATCTGGAAATTACTATCACTGGACAACCATTTATAATAAATAAACAAGCAAGGATTGTGTGGAGGTATTTGTGCTTTTGCTGTGTATTATTTGTCATTTACTCTCATGTTTATTCTAGTCTATGTTACACTTGAATTCATGTTGTTTTATATAAGTTAAACTCAAAAACATGGATGGAAATGCAAGCTACAACCATGTTATGCAAACTGTTTGACATAATGCCTCATTGAGGAAAACTGTCATATACATAACAACAAACAAATAATCATAAGAACAGACACTTCGGGGGTTCTAAGGAGGTTGGAACTCATCCCATTGACCCTCTAAACACATCAATAATCCACCTTGACAGTTGGGACAGCAAGAGAGTTGATTTTCCCAAGAACTTTGAGCAAACACTTTAAGTGTTTGACGAAAGTTCTCAACCAGTTAGATCTGATTTTTATATCAGATTTGGTTGGGGAACATTACAGTGGTATCAAAGCATGTTTCTCGCCAGCTGTGGGAACTCAAGAGTAACATGACACTATAAGCAAACAAATGACTTCAGATAACAGGTAGATTTTAGCTGGGAAAGGGGTTTTTCCAGGTACATACATATCATGCTTGAAAGGGTTACTTCAATGGCTAGAATTATAAATGGCAGATTGTTACCTACTTTCCTTCCTGCCTTGGCAAGAGAGTCTGTTCATAAAGGTCAACCAGTGAAGACACCGAAGAGCAAGGAATTCTGCTACAGTTGCAAGGAACCTTGGGAGTTGGAACACAAATGCAGGGGCAAAGGGAAAGTGTATTATGTTGAGGTGCACTAAGATAGTGATGATGATGAGGATGCCAGATTGGCAACAGAGGATGCACCATCAGTAGACCTATCTTCTGAGGTTAGCACACATGTGGGACAGGTTGAGGAGCTTGATATGGAGAGGACAACACCTCAGTTTGACCATTTGGTTGGGCATGAGGAGTATGTGCCTGAGGAGGTAGCCTTAGATGCTACATTAGAGCAGTCCCATGAGGCCAGTGACACCCACACATCTGATGGACATAGTGATGACCAGGGTGCTTGTGAGGGCTCAGATGTGTTAGCACCTACGCATGATGAGATTCGGATGTTGGGTGACCTATCTTTGAGTATTGACATGACTTCTAGGAAGTCATGCACGGGGGATAATGAGCCTCCTATGGAGTTGAGTGTGACACATTCTTCATCTTCTCAATCACCTATGCTAGCCATGACACACGAGGATATCAATGGCACTCTGGATGTAGTAGAGGAGCCTTGTGTAGTGATTGAACATAAGGGAAATTTGGATCTGCAAGCCCAGGAGGAGAGGCATGACTTGGAGACAGATGACTATAAACATGCCTTCCAGTTTGGGGAGAGTGAGTCACCTCTTTTGGGGAGTCCATTGATAGATCGGATAGTACTTACGAGACTGACCTACAGTGACGAGGATGCATTCCTTGTTTGTTGGGATGACCATATCACATGTATGGACACATTCGTATGGGATCTAGGTGTAGATGACACTAATAGAGGTGCGCAGGAGGGCACTGTTATCCCCCACTGTAATGTCCCTTTCCAAATAGGAGCTCCAGAAGAGGAGGCTTAATGGTCTAAACCACCCCGTTAGACTATAGCCAGGGCCAAAGAGGGGTAAACAGGGTTACTAGAGGTCACTCCAATCACAGGTGTTATATTCGGAAAGTGACATTGAGCTAACAAGAGTTAACAACGCTTTACTAGAGGTCACCCCAGTCACAGATGTTATATTCGGAAAGTGACATTGAGCTAACAAGAGTTAACAACGCTTTTAAGTCATTATGAGCTAAAAATAGAAGTCAACAGTGAATTAGGGTTTCAGCAGTGATTTAGGGTTTCAACATGATTTAGAGTTTTGGAAAACTATAAAGGAAGGGTCAGCGACCTAATTCATCATTACGCAGATTATGACTTGTCATTGAGGAGAAGAGGCGCATCTCAGGAGAGATAGTTCAGTGTATTCCAGGAGGAAGACACCAGTTGGCTGATTTCGGTGTTGAAAGACACACCCTAGTCATCGGGAAGATCACCCAGGTCTTCCATCATTCTTCAGTGCTCCCATATTCCGGGTATTATCTTTTAGTTGCTTATTTGTATTCCGGCTAAGATCCCTTTTGTCTTTAGATCTAGTCGAGTGTTGTTATTTAGTCGCAGTTGCTTATTTGTATTCCGGCTAAGATCCTTTTGTCTTTTGATCTAGCCGAGTGTTGTTATTCAGTCACAGTTTCTTATTTATATTCCGGCTAAGATCCTTTGTATGTTGATCTAGTCGAGTATTGTCAGTATTCAGCCGCATTCAGCCATTTTTTTAATCCACAGAGATATCATAATACAAACTTGCAGTCCTTTGTCGCATTTATTATTTGTATGATCATTTATATGTTGTAAACCTTTGATCCTACACACACATTAGCAACGTTTCCTAG
>ML784986.1:609426-624991 GCA_009831015.1 Picea engelmannii | reverse complement strand
ATGAGGATTGGTGGAGCAAGGTAGAATTCTTGCTCAAGTTTACATTACCTGCATTTGAGCTTCTCCGAGATGCAGACACAAACAAACCTTTCCTCGGAGAGATTTATGATGGCATGGATACCATGGTTGAGAAAGCTATGGAAATTATTACACAGGAGGCTCCCACTCTGTTTTTTGTTGAGGTTGATTTTGTTGAGCATGTGAGGTCCATCATTGTTACTAGGTGGAATGGCTTTAACACTTCATTGCACACTTTGGCACATGCTCTAAATCCAAAATTTTATGATGAAGAGTTCATTGCTCAAAGCAATGGGAAGAGGAAGGCCCCACATAAGGACAAGGAAGTGGCCACAGGAGTGAAAAACGCCTTCTAGAGGTTGTTTCCATCTTCTCAACAAAGAAAGGTGAGGGAGGAATTTGCTTGTTTTGCTGATGGATTAGAGGATTTTGGAGACATCTCAGCTTTGGAGGAGAGAAGCACCATGAACCCGATTAAATGTTGGGCTTGTCATGGGGCAAATGGTGTATATTTGCAAAGCCTTGCCACTCGTATTCTATCACAAGTAGCAAACTCTTCATCAACAGAAAGGAATTGGAGCACCTATGGTTTCATTCATTCCGTGAAGCACAACAGGTTTGGATCGCAGAAGGCTGAGGATCTTGTATATGTGCATTCAAACCTCCACCTTGTGTCTCGCAAGGGTGAAGAATATACAAGTGGGCCTCATAAAGAGTGGGATGTGGATGCAAAAAACCAAGACTTAGAGCTCTCTCTTGTTGCTCTTGATATTCCCGATGATGCAAGTGGAAGTGGAATTCAAATTGCCTCTTCTTCCCATCGAGGCTCTAGTTTTGTTGAACGTGCATCTTGTTCTATTTTTGATGACGAGGATGAGGATCAGTATGATATGTATTAGGATATGTAATTGTAGTTGCCTTTAGCTCATGTTTTTTTTCATTTTCAGCACATACAACCTCATTTATAAACGTTGATTTTGGATGTAAGGCCTCATCTATAAAGGCTAATTTTGGATTTTGCTACTTGCATCATGTAATGAATGATATTGATCATCTATGGGAGTTAATATGGACATGGTTTTCCTTCTAAAATGTCATTTATGTGTATCATTATGTTTTATTTAAAAAAAAACTATATATATATATATATATATATATATATATATATATATTCAACCTTTTTATATACGACGTTTCCCCCGACATTTCCATTTTTTGAGGGCTTGTTTCGTACCGTCCTGGTTTCGGAAACTTAGAAACATTTCCTCGTTTTGTGCAACTTAGCTCCAAAACCAACTGCTCCTTGAATTCACAAACTACAGATTCAGTACCCACTTGATGACATTCTCTTCTTTCTCATTGGCATGTACTCCCTTTATTTTGCACATTGACATTCTTCTGTGTTGATTTTTTATAATGACAAAATCAGAAATATTTCATTCACACATTTCATCAAACACTTAGCAACCTAGAGATAACTGTCTTCTTAAATTTCAGAAATGCATACCCACATTCAGAAATTTCTATAAGTAGAAATACACATTGTTAAGCAAAATATGCAGCGGAAATGCACAATGGACAGCAACCCATAACTCATAGAAATTTAGGCAACTGCCAGGGAAAACCCCAATGTGGGGAAACCCAACGAGAGAGAGATATTATTATTTTGCTTCAGGAAAGTTTAGAACAACATCAATAACACTTTTCAGCCAAGAGAAATACCTCTTACAGCACAAAACTGTCCCCCACAAATTTGTCTTGAAAACCATGCCACAGTCCATACAGCTGTACGGATTTACTGAAATTCGGCACCTTGAAATTCGTGCCACAACAGGCTGCTGTACCTTCTCTTCTGTATGGCCATCCTTCTTTAGAAAATTCTTCAAGGATGCCTCGAAAACCGTGCCCAAGCTTGCCTCAGTTTTCATGCCTCAAGAATGCTGCTGTACGGCCTGTACGGATCCATATAGTACGGCCTATCCCAACAAATAACATTGCTGCAAATCAAAACAAAAAAATGCCTCCTTGGGATTTGCGCCCTAGCTCTCTTGGAAATCGTGCCCTTCTTGATGCCCACTTTCCTCTCTTAAGCAATCTCTCAACTTCTCCTCTCGTCTTCTCCGGTGTGTTCTTCTCACGTCCCTAAGCATGTATATGTACTTTTCTCTTTTCCCAAGAAACCCTAACTTACATAACCAACTCAATCTAATGGCTATCATAAGTCTAATCTGAGGGCTCATATTTAATGCTCCTCATTAATTACAAAATAAATAATAAATGCTCATTAAATACTTTTTGGGTCCCACAACTTAAAATCACTTTAAGTTATAAAGTACATTCACTTTATAAAAGCACTTTATTTAAAAAGTCACTTTACAAATAAAACATGTCTAGGAATTATGACTTTATGTCCTCCCCATGACAAAACACAAAAACATGAATGAGGACATCCCTTGTTATACTTCAACATTCTGCACCTCACACTAATCTTTATATCAATGCAATGTTTTGGACGCTGAATTAATAAATCCCTTCCTTCAGTAGTTCTCTCGCACACAGAATCATGTCGAAGAAGATTTGAACTCATGCTTCTTCTTGAGGGAATCACAACTCTTGTCACAAAAGTGACTCTCACTCTCACTTTGTATAATTTGATCCTGCCTTGTGGTATCATCGTCATATTCAAGGCTGTAACTACTAATTGGCGAGGAGACAATATTTCAGTATTACTATTTGAAGACAAAGAAACATTTTCACTTATTTTAAATTTTGTATTTTCTTCGCCAATATTATCGGAAAGAGATATCTTGCATGCATGATATGCTTTTCATTGTTAGCATCCTCTTCCAAATCATTGTTTTTTCCATCGATTTCACATTCTGGGTTGGATTTGAAATCTAAGTGTAACTTATCTTAGGCTTCAACTCTTTCATTTTTCCTTTCTTCATTGAATAAGTAGTCATCTTGATTTTCTTCAACTTTCTCATGAGTATCTTCTTCACCTTCCTAGTTGACACTATACTTTATTGCCATGCCAAAATTCCTTCCTAATTGTTTTACCAAATTCCGAATTTCATCAATATTTTTCATCCTCATCTTGTATATTTCCCCCATTTACGAACTTGCAGTCGAATAGTTAGGGAGTTTGATTGTGATGGAAAATGGCAATTGCATTTGATGGTTTGGAGAAAATGCCCATGTGGATGATGAATGAGAAGAGGCACAATGGCTAAGTGGTACAAACATACGAAAGAATGCAATGACTGAGTGATTATGCACAACAAATGGAACAACCTCGTGGCTTGAGGGATTTAACCCACAAATTCACCAAGAATTTTGGCTCTAATACCAAATGGATTTTAAATCTCACTTTTATACCAAAGATAGGGCATCAACAAAAGGAGGATGTAATGCAGTATGGCTTGTTAGCCCCCAAAATCTACGAGTAACTAAGGAGATCAAGTCTCGAGGCCTGTGGGTAGCAGACATGGAATGCCAAGGGGATGATGATCAACAGACCACATGATGACGACATACAACCCCTCTTCTTCACTGCACTTCATCACCAACGTCCGCAGCAGAGTAGTGTCCACCACATCAGTATGGTTCACGGGAAGACAACAGGTCTTGCTCCATGAGGTAACTAGTCAAGTTTCATGGTAAGTGTCATTTTAATATTTGAGCCATTTGAGTGAGTTTCAAAGGGTTCTTTATGATTATCTAATGTTTTCTTGGAAGTTATACTTTTTACCTCATTTCCCTTTGATGGTTATCCTGGTATCCTAGTAAGTGTTGTTACTCTCGGGAAAAAGGGGTGCTACTGGGGCGTCCTCTTGAAGAGCCATTGTACCATTCCTAACCATACTTACCACTTTCCACTTCCGTTTCGTCATCTTTTGGGTCTTCGGGTTACATGTACCCCAAAAGGTTTGTACCTCATTATCTTATAGGAAGGGGCTAAAGGCCAAGAGTGATTGTTGATGGCATTAAATAAAGAAAGAAAGTTCAGAGCAATCGTGACCAAAAATGCAATGACGAGGTAAAGGGTAAAGAAAAAACCAACCCATACTTGAGCTCTACCCCCCCATTTGATGTTGCCCCCAAGTCCTGAGTGTGAATAAATGCCTCACCTATAAATAAGGACTTTAAAATACCCCACCATAAATCAAAAGCAAGGAATGCTATGCTTGAAACCTTTTTAAGGGGACTTGCAAATCATAATTAAGAAAAAAGCATAAAAGAGAGCTTGGAAAAAGGAATTGTCGGGGAAAGGGTAACTCAAAATGTCACACACCCTCAACAGAGGCGCCTAGGGAAATGAGACCATACAAGACCTTGAATGATAATGACCTCATGCCCAAGAATTCTTCCCAATCCACTTCACATTCACTGCATGACTTAGATAGGGTTCACCCAGGAAACATTCCTCTACTTGGGTACTATTACCCCCCCAACCTAGGGGTAACGAAGGAGATGATGTCTCGAGGCCCGTAGGTAGCAGACATGGAGTGTCGAGGGCCAGATGACCAACTGAGCCCACATTGAGCAGACAGAGCCCCTGTTCTCCACCACACATCACCATTCATCGTCAGCAGGATAACAACGACCGCCACACCAACCTGGCCCATACAGGATAGAATCCTTTCTTGATTTTGAAAACGTTTGCTTGAAAATTATGTTTTTTGCCTCATTTCACCTTAGTGGTTGACATGGTCTTCTAGTAAGTGGGTCACCCTTGGGAAAAGGGTTGCTACTAGGGGGTCTCCTTGACGAGTCATCATACTATTCTCGCATATACTTATCATTTTCCATACTTCTTCCCTTTTCGTCTCCTCACCTTTTGAGTTTTCGGGTATATTGACCCAAGAAGGGCTTGTACCTTATTTCATGGGAAGAAGGGGCTAAAGGCCCAAAGGTGTTGTAGCTAGCACTGTAAAAGTCAAAAGCCATAAATTATCCCTGTAGATGCTCGCCCTAAGGTCCTGAGAGCCATGAAACGATTCTCCATAAAAATGAAGGACCTTTAAAAATAAAATAAATAAAAATGTCCCCCTTGATGGGGGAATGCATTGCGGTGTCCTTTAATTTCCAGTGCATATGGCACTCAATGTGTTCTAACTTCAAGTGGCATTGCAGTGCTCTTTTTCTTTCCATTGCATATAGCACTCAATTTTCGAACCATAAAAAAAATGAAAGGCAAATAAGGGGCTTGGAAAATGTTGCATTGAAAACGAAAGGATGCAACACACCCTTCACAAAGGCACCCATAAATGAGACAATATGAGCCCTTGATATGTCAAGAACCCCATGCCCAAGAGTCCTACCCCCAATCCACCTCACCTCATACTCATTACATGGTCTAGAGAGGGTCTTCTTGGGAAACATACCTTGACTTGGGAATTGGCCTACCCAATAGGGCACCATGACACCCCTCCCATATCTAAATTTGGAAAAGTTTATAAGGTCTTTGAGCATTTGTTTAATTTGAAAAGGGGGGACTTAATGCACTTGTTTGGGTGGTTCTTTTATTAAATGTGGCTTACTTGGCATGATTCATATGACTTGTGGACCCTTGGATGGTGTATTTGCTTGTCTTTGCAGGACCTTGCTTGGTGAAAGTCATTCGTGAAGGGACTAAGCCACTTGGACCTTCATAGGGGCATGAAAGGCCATTGGATGGATGTTGCGCCCCACATATTGGAGGCCTAGGATGATGAACGTTGCACCTTGGATGATGTCTTTGTTGATGTTTTTGGTAGCAACAGGAAGTATTCACCTTTGGGACAACTTTTCTTAAAGATTAAGATGTCAAGAAGTCAAAGGAAACCATTAAACAGTTCGAAGAAGCTCCAAAAGAAATTAGAAGATCCCATAAGAGAAATCGTCCCCATAGAAAAATAATAAAGAAGAAATATAATGGTCCAGAAGTAAAGTCAACCCCACAAGAAAAAGACAAAGTGAAAATATAATTTCCAGAAGACAAGTCGACCCTACTTGAAGAGACACTTGTTCGGAAAAGACACTTGCCTAGTCCAGTATAAATAAAGGTGATGCCTTCCTCATTTTCCACATACATTCACTCTGCAATCCTAGCACAAGTTTAGTGGAGAGCAACAATTGTAGTAGTCTACTCAAGAAGGAAGGGAAGAAGGGCGCAAGTTTGCTGGATTTTCTCGCTTGTGAAGAAGGGTTTCCCAGGATAAATCTTTGTGTCTTCTTGTGCTTGTTTATATTTTAGTATATGATTATTGAATGTTAAAAGAAGATCTAAATTGCTATGGTAAATCTAATGCTAACTAATTTTATAAAAATCCAACATGGTTTCCGAGCTGGTCACCTTCAAAACAGTGTAATCACTGGAAGGAAGATCGTGAGATTTACCACATTGCTACAATTTGCCGCTGCTCAAGACCTAAACCTTGTCAAGCTCGTTGAGAAACCTATTAGAGGACGTTGAGATTAATTTTTCCATAGATCAACTCACCCTAACCTAGTGCACCTCCAGGTGGTCTCGGATTACAACTTGGTGAAAGTTGAAATTTCTCGTTGTAGTTGCAGTTGCAGTTGCCAGTTGCGCAAACCTTGAGATTAGAAGACAAGCCGAATGGTGCTACGAACTTCTAGGTATGCACTAGTATATGTTTTTCAAGTTATACTTATTATTATCTAGCAAAACATGAATGTGTTTGCAGGGGATGTACAAGGGACCTTTGTCCAAACAACAATATGTAGATCCGAATGGATCTCAGATTCAGTGCATTCAGAAAAAACAATGCATCCTCCCTAGAAGTTAAAGACTCCAGGTTTGAGTGTTTAAATTGATATGCCTCTAACTGTGTAGTTGTTATGGCATTATTGTGATCTTATGAACATCTAGTTGCATCTTGATCTATTGAAGTTATGATCTTTATGCTAACCACTTAATACTAGAGTTGCACTTGTTTGCAAGCCAAGTTGATCTCCCCTCTAGAAGATATTCTTGTTTTGTTGTTTGTCCCAGGTAGGTTATCTTGTAAATTCCAAGAAGGCTACCATGGAGGCAAGTCACCACTAATAGCTTTGAGAGGGAGCTATAGTGACGGTTGCAGAAACAACATATTAGATAGTCTCTAGTTTGAGACATGAAGCAGTCTAACCAAACAAGGAGTTGTGTACATGGCAATATTCATTCATGTACTGAAGCAGAAGAGCATGCAATTATATGGCATTGACGAGCAATATCATGAGGTGGAGGTATCCCTCAGGAGATCTAGAGGATCTCACATAAAGATTGATAGAGAGAAGTAGGAGGAGATGGTGTCTTCTCCCCTTCACCTTTTAGCAGTTCAGAGGGAGCCAGTTGAGCCCGTTGAGCCTGTTGATCCAGTTGATCTTGTAGATCCTGTTGATGTTCCTAGAGATATTGCAGTAGGCTGAAAAATGCCTCCATGGGCTCGTCAGAATTTGCAGGAGGCAGAGAGACATGCATCTCCACATGGTACTTTCAAAGAGAGCAAGAGACCTCTGAGATTCTCGAGCTATGTTGCAGCAATGAGCCACATCATTGATTTTGAACCTTCCTGTTATGAGGAGGCATCTAGTCAGCAACTATGGAGAGATGTCATGATGGAGGAATATAAGTCCATCATGAAGAATGATGTGTGGGATATTGTTCCGAGGTCGGAAGGGAAGTCATTGGTAACTTCCATGTGGATCAATAAGATCAAACATACAGCTGACGGGAGCATCGAGAAGCACAAAGCGATATTTGTGGCTAGAGGATTCTCTCAGGTAGAGGGAATAGATTATGAGGAGACATTTGCTCTTGTTGCTCGATACACATCCATTCAGACGATCATTTCCCTTGCTTCAGCCATGGGTTGGAGACTACATCAAATGGATGTGAAGTCAGCCTTCCTCAATATAGAGATTGAGGGAGAGGTGTACATCGAGCATCCAAATGGTTTTGTGATCCATGAGAAGGAGTCTCATGTGTACAGGTTGAAGAAGGCCCTATATGGACTCAAGCAGGCACCTCGAGCTTGGTATGTGAGGATTGATGGATACCTCATGAGTTTGGGCTTCAACAAGAGTGTTGTTGATACCAACCTATACTATAAGGTTGTTAATGGCGAGTCCCTAATTTTGGTCTTGTACGATGATGATTTATTTCTCACTGGAGTAGAGAGCCTCATTGCTTGGTGTAAATATGAGTTGGCCTCTGATTTTGAAACGAAGGATCTTGGCATGATGCACTATTTCTTGGGACGAGAGGTGTGGCAAAGAACTGATGAAATTTTCTAGAGTCAGGGGAAGTATACAGTGGAGATTTTGAGGAGATTTGGGATGTTGCACTGTAAGTCCATGGTTGCACCAATGGTGTTGGATCTGAAGAAGTTGAGTGAGTCTTCTTCTGATTCAGACTTGATTGATCCAACTATGTACATGCATCTGATTGGTTTCATTGATGTATCCAGTTAACACCAGACCAAATATTTGCTATGCAGTGGGTGCACTTAGCTAGTTCATGAGTCAACCGAAACAGATGCATTGGGTAGCTACGAAGCATGTGTTGAGATACTTGCATGGCACAGTTGGATATGGAATGATATATGCTTCCAGTGTTGACATGAGATTGCAAGAATATGTTGATTCTGATTGGGCAGGGAGCGTAGTAGACATGAAGAGCACCTCCGGGTCTTGCTTTAGTTTGGGGTCTGCCATGGTTTCCTAGTGTAGCAGGAAACAAACTTCTGTGGATTTGAGTATCACAAAAGCCAAATATATTGCAATGTGTATGGCAGTACACGAAGCAGTGTGGCTTCGGAAGCTCCTTGCATGCTTTTTTGGGCAAATGCTAGAACCCATTGTGATTCATTGCGATAACCAGAGTTGTGTGAAGCTCTCAGAGAATCCAGTGTCTTGTGACATATTGAAACATGTAGAGATCAAGTATCATTACATTCGAGACATGGTGCTGAGGAAAGTAGTATTGGTGCAGTACCTTCCTACAGATGAGCAGATTGCAGATGTTCTCACCAAGCCCCTTTCCAAGTCAAAGTTCGAGTACTTCCGTGATAAACTTGGAGAGATAGAGAATGCCCCTCTCGTTAAGACGAAGTGTTGATGGTTGCAGCTTCGTGAGACATTCTCCAGGTCGTACTCCTCGATGGACTGAGTTGGGTTGACCTATGATGATACTCCTCAATGGACTGAGTTGAGTATGACACTGATCGATGGACTGATAAGTTGTATTAGGCTGGTGCCCATCGACCCTTGAGTTGTAGCCCATGTGGTTGGGATATAGTTGTATTGGGTTGGTGCCCAACAACCCTTGGGTTGTAGCCCATGTGGTTGGGATATAGTTGTACTGGGTTGGTGCCTAGCGACCCTTGGGTTGTAGCCCATGTGGTTGGGATATAGCTATATTGGGTTGGTGCCTAGTGACCCTAGGGTTGTATCCCATGTGGTTGGGATATAGCTATACTAGGTTGGTGCCCAACGACCCTTGGGTTGTAGCCCATGCGGTTGGGATATTATGGGTTGTAGCCCATCATCCCTTGAGGTTGTAGCCCTTGAGGACTCGTCCATATGGTTGTAGCCTATGTGACACGATGATGATGATAGTATCACATGGTGGTTGTAGCCCGTGTGAGCCCACATGAGGTTGTAGCCCTTGTGGGCGTCTTGTGGTTGTAGCCCTTGATGTATGGATGATGATGACACACTATGAGGTTGTAGCCCTAGTGTCGTCTAGTGGGTTGGAGCCCCTATAAGACCTTGAGAAGGTCCACATTGGTTGTAGCCATGTGTGACTATGGAGATGCTAACAGTAGCATGGTCTGCGTGACCATGGCGTGGTCTGAGGACCATGGCATAGTTTGCGAGTATATGAGGACCAGAGGAGAACATCATGGAGAATACCTCCCTAGCTAAGAGGGAGTGTTGATGTTTTTGGTAGCAGGGGGAGGTATTCACCTCTGAGACAACTTTTCTTAGAGATGAAGATGTCAAGAAGTCAAAGGAAACCATTAAATAGTTCAAAGAGGCCTCGGAAGAAATTAGAAGATCCCAGAAGAGAAGTCGGCCCCACAGAAAAATAATAAAGAAGAAATATAATGCTCCAGAAGAGAAGTTGGCCCCACAGAAAAATAATAAAGAAGAAATATAATGCTCCAGAAGTAAAGTCGGCCCCACAAGAAAAAGACAAAGTGAAAATATAATTTCCAGAAGACAAGTCGGTCCTACTTGAAGAGACACCTGTTCGAAAAAGGTCCAGTATAAATAAAGGTGACGCCTTCCTCATTTGTCACATACATTCACTATGCAATCCTAGCGCAAGTTTAGTGAAGAGCAATAGTTGCAGCAGTCCAGTGAAGAAGGAAGGAAGAAGGGCACAAGTTTGCTAAGTTTTCTCCCTGTTAACCCCTAGATTTTCACCCTTGAAAATCTTGAGGGTTAAGAGCCAGCATGTAGCACTTTGGTTGGTATACTGAGATTTTACCAGGGTTTTAGCACTTATGTTGAGCAGGAGGTTGGTTCACACATGAGGCAGGTACATGTTCACATACATTCACTATGCAATCCTAGCACAAGTTTAGTGAAGAGCAATAGTTGCAGCAGTCCAGTGAAGAAGGAAGGAAGAAGGGTGAAAGTTTGCTGGGTTTTCTCCCTGTTAACCCCTAGATTTTCACCCTTGGAAATCTTGAGGGTTAAGAGCCAACATGTAGCACTTTGGTTGGCATACTGAGATTTTCCCAGGGTTTTAGCACTTATGTTAAGTAGGAGGTTGGTTCACACATGAGGCAGGTACATGATCAGTACATGGCTGCTTAGTTTAGAGACACAGTCGACTTGGTTTCCATACATTTTGAGAGAGATATGTATACATACATGTGTTGCTATTTTTTAGGAGACGGTTTGAGTTGGTCTCCTGACAGTTTGGGGCAATTCTGAGCATACAGTATGAGTCCTTGTAGGATTCTAGGCCCGATGACACTTTTTAGGGCGACATGCAAGAACTTGCTATTTTTGGCAGGTTTTGATCCAGGTCCCAGATTCAGATTCCGAGAGTGCAGTATTGATCCTTGAGGCATCCAGAGTCCTTTAAACCTTTTTTCGGATGATGTCACCCATATTACTATTTTTAGCAGGTTGAGCATCGGGGCCCGCATGACAGTTCTGATTGCATATTTGAATCCCTTGCGAAAATAAGAGATTAATGAGTATGAAGTCAAGGGTATTCAGGCGAATTTCTATTTTGGCAATATTTATGTGGCAGTGTCATCCCAGTCATCCAGGGTGATGTGGATAGTTGTTCTAAAAATAGGACCAGGAATCTATTTTTAGCGGGTCCTATTTTTAGAGGTTCTATTTTTAACTACCTCTATATTTAGCAGGTCCAGTCATCGTCCATGCAGTGCCAAGTGGCATCCTCAGAGGTCGACATGTGGCAATGATGTGGCATCCACCTAAGCTAGGGAGCATATTCCTAAAAATTCGAGCATATGATAATTAATTAATGATGGAGAAGGGGTCGCATGAGTTTAGCCGTAAAAGCCAACACCATGATCTAGTTAATTGAACCTCACTCATATGCTGGTAGTTAAATTTAGCCTTCACCTACCCCTTTAGACTTGGGCATCTTTCTCACTCTCACACATATGGACGCATACTTCAGTTAAATGTCAACATGTCTCACTCTCTCAGACTTGCATCTATTCTTAGCCCTCTCATGCACCTATGCGCCCATTCTAAACTCATACTCTGCTTTTTCCTTTTTCACATGCTTTCCACATGTGCCTAGTACCTATTCTTAGCCTCTCATGCATCCTTTTTCTCCTCTTGGGATGTGTGCCCTCACTAGCTATATATTGGAGGCTTGCCATTGGTTATTTGGTCGATTCTTAGCAGGAGCAACATAGTGTCTCTCTCATTCTTCTCTCTCTCTCTCTCTCTCTCTCTCTCTTGTCTAGTGGAGTGTCATTGAGCAAAGTAGTCATTGTATCCGTTGTGAGCTTGCCAACTGTGGCACAACCAACCCTCTCGTAAAGTTGGATCAATAAAGAAGCTTGTGTTTATTGTTCGAACCTCTCTTCTTGACGGTATTGTGGTGAATTTGCAAATCTGATATGTCATTTCTGAACTATTTACTGTGATGGTATCAATCCTTTGAGTAGTTTTCTTTGCTTTTTCCATTCTATTATCATTGTGCTAACTCTGCAGGTTCCCTCCAAGTGTGTTAGATCAACTTTTTCCACCATTTTGGACTGCTTTACATGCTGTCCAAGGAAAAACAACTCGCTGATTTTTGAGTTTTCAGACCTTAAATCAGCCACAATGGCGCTTTGTTGTGCCTAGGGACTCCCCCCAAAGGCTAGCAAGGCCTAGCTCGAACAGAGAGGGGTTTAGCCCGTGACATCTGGGGCTATTTCTCCTATAATTAGCCAAGTTTTTTACCGCTGTCATAACAAGTTTATCAGATCAGATTGGAGGATAGAAATTTGTGCTAACAAATTGGTGTTGTTGCCGGGGAACGCCAGCCTTGGTAACAACGACATTGGTGAGTTTTTATTTTTGCTATATTTTATTTGACTCACCTGGCGACTCCACAGGATACAAGGGCGACTCCACAGGGAACTTAAAACTTACAAGCATATCTCCCGGTTTCGATTCCCTCACAAGGTCTAGTTCCGAGCTTGAAGTAACTCTAACATATTTCTGGAACAAGACTATCATTTCACCAAGAACTCCTCTCGAAGTTGGTAAGCGTAAGAATTCTTAGGTAGATTATTTTCAACAAACACTATGGTGACTGCATTTTTGACATCTTCATCTTTGGACTTATATGCATCTCAAGCTAGTAGGGTAGCTATGCCTTTTTCTATCTAAGACTAACAATATGGATGCAAATGCGAGGCCAATAGTAATGTAGAGATTCTTTGCTTTTGACCCACTAAGTTTTGCTGCATTCCCAGATTATCCTCATGACTTGCCTGCACGTAAGTGGCTTAAACCCATACCTTTGTTTTCAGGAAGATTGGAAGAATCAGTTAACGATCACTTCGATAAATTTTTATAAGTGGTGTGGGATTTTAATGTGGAACATAAGGGTGTGGTGATGAGGATGTTTGTGTCGACCCTTCAGGGGAAGGCACGAGCATGGTACAAGTCCCTTCCTGATGCTTTCATTGATGGATGGGATTCCTTCCAGGAGAAATTCACTGACAGATGGGCAAATAAACGAGACATTTTCTTGTTTTGCACATTTTTTCCAATTATTAAAAAGCATGAAAGTGAAACTATTTTCCAATTTAACGCTAGTTTTTCCAACTTTTATAATCGAATTCCTTATAGAGTAAGGCCTAATGAAGATGTTGCTTTGATTTATTATCTTGAGGCATTTGACGGTATTTTTGGTGTTTTTCTCAAGAATGAAGACCCTCAAAATTTGGAGGAAGCGCAAGTTGCCGCTATCAAGTTAGAAAGAAATCATCTTGCATCTTGTGAACTCCCTCTGATCCATGTGTAGGAGGGTGATAGCTCGATTTTAGATGATCTAGAGCTAATAGCTACACCAATTGAGTCACAGGTCAAGTTCCAAAAAGATGAAGGTGAAGATTTGAATACTCAAGAGTGTTCATTGGTTCCTCCTGTTGTTGTCCTAATACACACTTGCAAACGTGAGCTAAGTCCGGCTCACTTAGTGTGTCCTTGGAGGCACAATGCCTAGGTTCAAAGCCCATGCTGTCACTTTGGCTTGAACCTCTTTCGTCTAGGCTCACTCCTAGGGAAGCCAAGGGGGGTTGTCCCTAGTTACTAGATAAGTTTTAGAGTTAGGCTCTAGGAGTTGATTTTAATTTCTTAAGGTTAGAGGGGATCTGATCTAGGATGCTCAGGCAACAATGCAAGGTGCAAGGGTTAGCATGTAAAGCAAACCTTTTCTAGGGCAACTAAGACTAGTGCCTAAAAATTGGGCTTGGGGTCAACTAAGTTAAGGGGTTGTTTGTTACAAATAGATTACAATACAAAAGAATAACTTGATCAAATAAATATTAGATACAAGATTTACAATTCAAAGAATGCTAAAATACAACAACAAGCTAACCACTTTGTTTATATTGTGTTTGTGCAGAATATAAAAAGATTAAAGCATCATATAACATTATCACCAAAGCATCAAGATCATCATCAATACATCAAGAAGAATATTTGTAAAGTTAAGCACAAGTATCAAGGATGAAGATCAAACACTCTTAATTATTAAACCCGCAAGTATTTAGAAATTTAGATCCAGGGTTGAGTTGTTAAGCTTTCTTAAGGTTATCAAATTTTATTAAGATTTCACCAAAGCCTCCTCCTCCTATTGCCAAATAATTGTTGGATGCTCAATAAGTGTTGCCACCCTAGCTTCACAGGTCATCCCTAAGACAAGAGTACTTCCTGGAGAGGACACATTCTGTACGTTGTGAGACAGTCCCCTGTCTACACCCTCCGTTGTTTTCCTCAAGTCCCGTTTTAGATGGTGAAGATGGTGGTCTAAGGTACCCTAAAGAGTTTATTAAGTTATTATATAAGTTAGGTAGACTTTTAGGAGTGTTTTAAGAGTTTTATGACATTTTTTAATGGTCATTTAGTGACTTGGCCGAAACCCACTGTGGCCTTAAAAGTGTGTTGATTTAATTATGAGATCAAGAGCATTAACACATGTATATGTCACTAAAATGCACAATTAAGATAGCTTGAAAGAAAAACAAAAGGCAAGAACAACTTGCCAACCAATTTAGACGTGCCTACTTATCAACTTAAAAGAAAGAAGCTACTTCAAGCATATGGAATCAAAAGATCTATGCATTAAAGAGAAACACCATCTACTTATGAAGCATCAATGATTATAGATCTAAGCATGGAACATAAAGATAAACATTTTGTGAACTAAACATGCATAAGATCTAGTTAAGTTGATTTAGGTGCCCAATAGGCTTAAGCTAGAGAATTATTTAGTGTATTAGATCTAGATCTAGGGTATTATAACTTTAAAGCACTTAGATCTTTAACCACATGTTAAAAACCTAACCTAACCTTTTGGGGTATTCCTTTCCCAACTAGGTAGGCAATTAATTAGCTTGCTTATTAATTGAGATTATTGAAAGAGGAAAGAAACAAGCAAGCAAGGGAGATGAAGCAAGAGAGAGAAAAGCAAATCAAGAAACAAGCAAGAAGCAAGTAAAAGGGAAAAGGCAAACAAGCAAACCAAGAGGCAACCAAGCAAAACCCTACCCCACGTCTTAGGGTTTGGGAGATGCTGACCGCCTATTCAACTAGGGGGTCAACTCCATGTGCCATGAAGATATGCATCATCAGATGCAAGTATGTTGAAGACAGTTTGGTTCTACTGGGCACTTTATGCCTCCAGCACAAAATTTTGTAAACGAAATTTCCGCACCCCTACGTGGGTTAATAATGTAATAAGTCTGCATGGATCATAGTTAGGTCAGGTACCTTGTGATGTTTTCATTGGGAGAGTTCTTTTCACTGAGGGTTTTTTATCCTTAGGTTGTCAACGGGG
>ML784986.1:575448-594125 GCA_009831015.1 Picea engelmannii | reverse complement strand
TGAGGAGAAGGTGTAAAGGGTTAGAATAGGTTGGAAAAGGTTGGGAGGGTTATGTTATGCTTAGGGGGTCTCTCTCTAACCTTTATTCCATCATTTTACATCCTCCTAACTCATTATTACAATTTTGCCATGTTTGGACTTTAGCAATTAAAATTGTTGTTTTAGACTGACTGATACTCCGGGTGGACAAACCCATGGCTAAAGTTGTCCAACTGAGCTGAAACTTGGTCCATGGATGTGGGGGGTGCTATTCCATTTCTTTTGAGCACAAATACCCCTATCAAAAGTCTAAGGACCTAGTTTTTATAATTATTGCTCAAAAATAATTAATTAATTAAATAATTAAACCTCCAAACTTATGGAAATTTAATTAAAAAAAACTATACTAGACTTGACGGAATTCCGCGAAACTTTCTAAGATGTCTTGCATGGTCATTTACAATGATTCCCTATAATAGTTACCAAAAGATAAACCCACTAGAACGTCGTTCACCACTTTGGATGAATTATTGCAAGTGTGAGGGAAAAACTCAAGGGAAATCAATAAGGCTAAAAAGCCTAATTGATAACCTGAGGACAAAAAACCCTCGGTGAATGGAACTCTCCCAGTGAACCGATCTCAAGGTAACTGACCTAGACATGACTCATGCATACCTATTACATTATTAACCCACGCAGGGGTGCGGAAATTCCAATTACAAAAACAAGTGTTGGGGCCAAACAATGCCCTGCAGAACCAAAGTCTTCGACAAATTTGCATCTGATGATGCATCTCTTCATGGCACATGGAGTTGACCACCTGTGTTGGAGAGGTGGTCAACACCTCCCATTTGTGAAGATGAAAAGTTTCAAAATGAGGAACCACAGGTTAACCAAGTTGAGATCAGTCAACAAGAGGCTTCATCCTTACCTATCATAGCAGTGGTTGAGGAGCAGCTTGATCTAATACCATTACAACAAGAGGATCCACTTGTGGTTCACCTAGACGATGATGTCCCTTACACTTTGCCTGCAATTATGCACCCAGAGAATGTTCTTCAGGATCCAGAAATTGATCAGAGCTTGGATATTAGAGTTCACATGACCCAGTTGAGCTCAGAATGATGGAGGTATTTCAGCAGGTAGATGCCAAGAGTTCCGACTCTCATGCATTCATGCTTGTTACCTATAAGTCCCAACCAGTCTTTAGTCAACTAGCACACTTCAGTTATGGCTTCACCAACAAGTACTTCAAGGCAACTTTGGGTCATATGAGATTTCATGGTTGGTCCCCTTGGAAGGTTGACCGTGCTAACCTTTCTCGTCGGACTGATCATCTGGTTGCATGGTTACATTGGTCCTTTGAGTATGATGATTTAATAATGGCAACTTGGAGGTAAAACTTTTGGGTTTAGGGTAGTTGTCCCTCCTTTCAAGATTGTCTTTTCATGTCTTTCTTTCTTGCTAATTTTTTACAATTTTAGGACAACAATTTACTTTTCGTTGCAAGTGTCTTCCATTTCAGTGTCTACTTTTCAGTCTTTGCACAAGTGTCGCTGATATTATCCTAGTTATATCAGCATGTGGTCGAGTCTTGTGCGTCTTTCCTTTTTTTGAATAAATGGATGTCCATAAATGCTATTCCTGGGTCAAAATTTCAATGTCTATCTTACGCATGCCGAGCCTGTGTCTATCATTTGAGTGAGCCTGGATGGGCTTCCATTTGTCATTGTTCCCAAAGCATTTAGCCTTTACGATGGATAGGTTTGAGGAGACATTGGAGTGTTTTGAGTCATCTTTTTTGAGTCATCTTATGTCTTGTCTCTTCATCTCTTATCATTCAGTCTTCTGCTTTCAGTCAGTGGTCCCCCCATCCAACATAGGGATATGGTACCTGGTTTTGTCATCTTGATCTTCTTGATTTATCACTTCGCGCTGAGGGAAGAGAGACATCATTGCTCTTCTTTTCAGCTGGTCATCTTGTATCGACTTCAACACATTATCTACAGATGACCCAAAAATAGAGCACCTTAGTAGTTGTTAGCCTCATTGGCGGTTATTTCACATCCGACATGGCTAAGCATCATTGGGCCTTGATTGGATGATCCTCGTCACTGTTCGACTTCAAAACATCTTTCACAATCTCAGGTTGTGATCGTACCTTAGGACCCATTGACATTATTGGTGGTGCTCCTTCACACTTCACAGGTGTTTACATTATTCACATATGATGAAGTGACTTTCTCCCTTGTGTCGACATCAACACATTTACCACGGGGAGGAGTGTACATTATCGGGTGGTAGCAAGTAGCGGATTCAGATGAGACCCCTTGGTTTTCAGTTTTCATTGGGAGGATTATATACTTTGACTCCATGGCCCATTGGACAGGCTTTGGAACTACAAGTCAGCTTACAGGTTGTTCTTCATCAGATTATAGGGCCTTTTGTCATCCTTCCACACAGTTACAAGGGTTTTCTTGGTACACATTCCTCAGTTCACAGAGCATCATTGGTACATCTTACAGAGTTCTCACAAGGCATCAGTTTGATTATATGGACAAAAAGATTCTTATGGTTCTCGACATCCCACAGGGGGATCTCGTCCCCTTGATTTGCCATTGTTAACCCCTAGATTTTCACCCTTGAAAATCTTGAGGGTTAAGAGCCAACATGCAACACTTTGGTTGGCATACTGAGATTTTCCCAGGGTTTTAGCACTTATGTTGAGCAGGAGGTTGGTTCACACATGAGGCAGGTACATGATCAGTACATTGCTGCTTAGTTCAGAGACATGGTTGACTTGGCTTCCATACATTTTGAGAGAGAGATGTATACATACAGGTGTTGCTATTTTTTAGGAGACACGGTTTGAGCGGGTTTGCTGATAGTTTGGGGCAATTCTGAGCATACAGTATGAGCCCTTGTAGGATTTTAGGCTCGATGACACTTTTCAGGGCGACATGCAGGAACTTGCTATTTTTGGCAGGTTTTGATCCAGGCCCTAGATTCAGATTTCGAGAGCGCATTATTGATCCTTGAGGCATCTAGAGTCCTTTGGACCTTTTTCCGGATGATGTCACCCAAATTGCTATTTTTAGCAGGTTGAGCATGAGGGCCTGCATGACAGTTCTGATTGCATATTTGGATCCCTTGCGGAAATACGAGATTAATGAGTATGAAGTCAAGGGTATTCAAGCAACTTTCTTTCTATTTTTGATAGTGTTTATGTGGCGGGGTCATCCTAGTCATCTAGGGTGATGTGGACAATTGTTCTAAAAATAGGTCCAAGAATCTATTTTTAGATGACCCTATTTTTAGAGGTTCTATTTCAGTTGCCTCTATATTTAGCAAGTTCAGTCATCGTCCATGCAGTGCCAAGTGGCATCCTCAAAGGTCGACATGTGGCAATGATGTGGCATCCACCTAAGCTAGGGTCACATGAGTTTAGCCATAATAGCCAACACCATGATCCAATTAATTGAACCTTACTCATGTGTTGGAAATTAAATTTAGCCTTCACCTACCCCTTTAGACTTGCCTTTCGCACTCTCACACATATGGATGCATGCTTCAGTTAAATGTCAACATGTCTCACTCTCTCAGAGTTGCATCTATTCTTAGCCGTCTCATGCACGTATGCGCCTATTCTAACCTCATACTCTGCTTTTTCCTTTTTCACATGCTTTCCACATGCACCTAGTACCTATTCTTAGCCTCTCATGCATCCTTTTTCTCCTCTTGGGATGTGTGCCCTCACTAGCTATATATTGGAGGCTTGCCATTGGTTATTTGGTCGATTCTTAGCAGGAGCAACATAGTCTCTCTCTCTCTCTCTCTCTCTCTCTCTCTCTCTCTCTCTTGTCTAGTGGAGTGTCATTGAGAAAAGTGGTCATTGTATCAGTTGTAAGCTTACCAATTGTGGTGCAACCGACCCTCTTGTAAAGCTTGATCAATAAAGAAGCTTGTGTTTATTGTTCAAACCTCTCTTCTTGATGGTATTGTGGTGAATTTACAAACTTGATATGTCATTTCTAAACTATTTACTGTGATGGTATCATTGTACTAACCAGTGTTACAAGAACTGAACCGGAACCGGTAAAACTGGTTCTGAGCCCCCACCGGTCCGAACCGCCCCTAACCGATTCCGTATGGAACCGGTTTTTTTCCCTAAACCGATCAGTTCCGTGAAGATGATCTGCAGTCAGAAAAGGTAGTGGGAATTTAGATTTTTTTTTTAAATTTAGGGTACCATGGTTATCAATAGGGTAGGTCAACTTGCGTAAGACATAACTTCTACATACGAACTTCAATTGAGGTGGTTTCTACACCGTTGGAAAGCTTTCAACGTGTATAACAACCACAAAGGGATGGTATCTATACTCATAAAGTTTTGACCCCAAAAAGCATCGTTTGATGCCTCAAAATGGTTCTTAAAGGTTCTAGACCCCAAATCACCAAACTAGGACCTTCCATTAAAATGGTCTCTATAAGCCAAGTCCTCCAATTTTTCCACCCAAAAAGTACCAAGATAAATGACAGATTATATAATGATCCATTCCAGATCAATCTGAGATCTTTTTACTATCTGTTACTCGATCTACATCAGTTCTTAATGGTGACATGGTATTTTCTACCAATGATCCAGATTTGCATTCTTGTATTCAATCTTTATAACTAGTGAAATTTGCAACAATAAGGGTTGTTGGATTTTCATTTTCAAGTCTTTCTTGTAGAGAACATTCAAGAACAACATACATATCATCCTTCGGCACTAGTTTAGTGGTTGTAGATAGAGGTTCCTCATCAACCAACAATACATTTTGGGATGAATAATCTTGATTCTTCATCATCTCCAGTTAAAGATGACCTAGATGCCTCCTCTAAACTTCCCATTCAATAGATAACTGGGCTCACTTTCTCCATTATTTGGGCATATATTTTGTCTTTTTCATCCATTTTAATGGCCATTATTTAATATTTGAATTGTGCTTCTGCTCTATTTTTGAAATTGAAAAAAATAGATTCTTTCTCACTTAATTTTTGGAACCATTTTTGCGGCGGAATGATTTCCTGTTGCAAGCAGCTTAATGCCCTAAAGGTGTGAAGGACAAGATTCTCCACCTAAATAGAAGGTGTTATCCTCATTTTATGGGATAACTAAGGAGATGATGTCTCGAGGCCCTCAGGTTGCAGACATCGAGTACCGAGAGACAGCTTGACCAACGGTGTCCACTTGCACAGATGGAGACCCACCTTACCACCACAGCTCTAGGTTGATCATGACGATATCCACCACATCAGCTGGCCTCCAAAAGACATTCGGTCTTGCTCCATGAGGTACAAGTCGGGTATTATGGTGAGTGTCATTTCAATATTTGAGGCATTTTAGTTTGTTACATCTATTACTACTTTTGATTATGTGACATTTGCTTGGACATTATGCTCTTTGCCCTGTTTCACCTTGGTGGTTGACATTGCGCCCTAGTAAGTGGGTTGCCCTTAGGGATAGGTATGCTACTGGGATGTTCTTTTGAAAAGTCATCACGCCATTCCCGACCATACTTGCCACATTCCACACTTCATCCCCTCATCTCCTCACCTTTTCGGTTTTTCGGGTGTACTAACCCAAGAAGGGGTTGTCCCTCACTTCATTGGAAGAAGGCGTTGAAGGCCCAAAGGCTTGTGGCTGGCAAAAGATAAAAGCCTGATTATGAACCTTCCAGATGCTCCCCCAAAGAGGTCTCGAGAGCAATGAGAAGCTTCTCCTAAAAAATCAAAGACCTGCAAAAGCAAATTAACATTATATAAAGGTCCACACTTGTTGAGGTGTGTACACTCATGTGGTGTCCCTTTCTTTCCTTGCATATGGCACTCTATGTACCTCTAGCTTCAAGTGGCCTTGTCGCACTGCCCCCCAAGCTAATCGATTCACCAATAGGGAGTACCCAAGGTTTTTGGACTATTAATTAATTAATGGCAATGGATGGGCTTGGAAAGGATGCATTGAAAACGAAGGTGCAACACACCCTCTACAAATGCACCCATAAGTGAGACACTACAACCCCTTGTATGTCGCGAACCCCATGCCCAAAAGTTTATCCCTTCATCCATGACACATCACCCACATGATTTAGAAGGAGGTCCCCTCGAGAAACACCCCTAAACTTGAGGGACGATTCACCCAATAAGTTGTTTTGTCAAACCTCCCATACTCAAACTTGGTAAACTGCATAGGGTCTTTGAGCATTAGTTTATTTTGATGAGGTGGTTTGGATGTACTTGCTTGAATAGCTCTTTTATTGATTTGACTTACTCATCATGATGCTTTCACTTGAGATCCTTGAAGGGCGTGTATCCATTTGTCTTTGCAGGACCTAGCTGGTGGACAGTTTCAGAGGAACAAGCCTAGCTTGGGCTTCCATGGGGCTTCAAGCCCACAGGTCGAATGTCAAGGGCCCACATGCCGGATCACGGAGACATACCTTTGGAGGCTTACATGGCATCATGGAGGACCTAACCTAGCCCCTACCACCCAAACGTTTTGCTTGAAGGAGGAAAAACGTCACTTTCTTGAAGCTTCATGTCATAGAGGGGCTAGGGTTTGGTGGTGATGGAGTTTCTACTTGACACTTAGCATGATTTGGTGGGAGGAGACTTGAGGAGACTATAGCGCATGAGAGGGAGGCTTTATGAGCCCCAACGACCTCAAGCTTCCACTCCAACGATTTGCTCCAGTTGATGTTCCCAGAGATATTGCAGTAGATCGAAAGAGACCTACATGGGCTCGTCAGATTCTACAGGAGGCAGAAGGACATGCAACTCCTCGTGGTACCTTCCGAGAGAGCAAGAGACCTCATAGATATGCGTGCTATGTCCCAGCTATGAGCTACATCATTGATTATGAGCCTTCCTGTTATGAGGAGGCATCTAGTCATCTAGTATGGAAAGATGCCATGTTGGAGGAGTATCAATCCATCATGAAGAATGATGTGTGGGATATTGTTCCGAGACCTGAGGGGAAGTCTGTAGTGACTTCCAAGTGGATCTATAAGACAAAAACACACAGCTGACAGGAGCATCGAGAAGCACAAAGTGAGATTTGTTGCTAGAGGATTCTCTCATGTGGAGGGAATAGATTATGAGGAGACATTTTCTCTTGTTGCTCGATACACTTCTATCCGGATGATTATTGTCCTTGCAACATCCATGGGTTGGAGACTACATCAGATGGATGTGAAGACAACCTTTCTCAATGGAGAGATTGAGGAAGAAGTATACATCGAGCAGCCAGATGGTTTCGTGATACATGAGATGGACTCAAGCAGGCACCTCGAGCTTGGTATGTGAGGATTAATGGACAACTGATGAGTTTGGGATTCAACAAAAGTGTTGTTGATCCCAACCTGTACTACAAGATTGTTAATGGTGAGTCCCTGATTTTGATCCTCTACGTTGATGATTTATTCCTCACTAGTACAGAGAGCCTTATTGTTGAATGCAAGTATGCGTTGGCCTTTGAGTTTGAGATGAAGGACCTTGGTATGATGCACTACTTCTTGGGACTAGAGGTGTGGCAGAGAACTGATGAGATCTTCCTATGTCAGGGGAAGTACACATCTGAGATATTGAAGAAGTTTGGGATGCTGAATTGTAAGCCCATGGCTACACCAATGGTGACGAATTTGAAGAAACTAAGTGTGTCTTCTTCTGATTCCGGCGAGATTGATCCGACCTTGTATATACAGCTGATGGAATCATTGATGTATCTGGTTAACACCAAACCAAATATTTGCTATGCAGTGAGTGCACTTAGCCTGTTTATGAGTCAACCGAGATAGACACACTAGATTGCTACGAAGCATGTGTTGAGATACCTGCGAGGCACAATTGGACATGGTTTGAGATATACTTCCAGTATTGACATGAGATTGCAAGGATATATTGACTCTGATTAGGCAGGGAGTGCAGTGAATAGGAAGAGCACCTATGGGTGTTGCTTCACTTTGGGATTTGCCATGGTTTCCTGGTGTAGCAGGAAACAAACTTCTGTGGTTTTGAGCACCACAGAAGCAGAGTACATTGCATTGAGTGTGGCAGCCCGCGAAGCAGTTTGGCTTCACAAGCTTCTTGTAGATTTATTTGGACATGTGTTGGATTCCACCGTTATTCATTGTGATAACCAGAGTTGTGTGAAGCTCTCAGAGAATCCAATGTTTCATGACAAAATTGAAACACATTGAGATTGAGTACCATTACATTTGAGACATGGTGCAGAGGAAGGAAGTACTAGTGTGCTACCTTCCTACAAATGAGCAGGTTGTTGTTGTTCTTACCAAACTCCTTACCAGGACGAAGTTTGAGTACTTCGGATGATACTCGGTGCGATAGAGAATGCCTCCCTCGTTGAGAGGGAGTGTTGATGTTTGCAACTTCCTGAGACATTCTCTAGATCGTACTCGTCTGTGATTGAGTTGAGATAATCTGTGAGGACACTCATCCGAGAGGGATAAGTGGGTTTGGGATTATAGCCCAATGTTCGTTGTAGAGAGAACATGAGGAGATGTCAAGGGAGTTGACCTTGACGTCACACACTATGGGGAGTTGACCCTAGTGTTTCTAGAGGGAGTAGCCTCTAGAAGTCAACATGGGAGTGCCATGTGTGACAGACCTTTTGCTACTACAATGGTTGTGTACCACTGGCAGTGACTATGTGTCTCTGGACAGTAGTTGTGTGCTACTACAGTGGTTGTGTACCACTGGCAGTGAATGTGTGTCTCTGGACAATAGTTGTGTGCTACTACAGTGGTCGTGTACCACTGGCAGTGACTATGTGT
The DNA here is from genome assembly GCA_009831015.1 of Picea engelmannii. Lineage (NCBI taxonomy): Eukaryota > Viridiplantae > Streptophyta > Pinopsida > Pinales > Pinaceae > Picea > Picea engelmannii. The sequence goes on along the minus strand of ML784986.1, from coordinate 585,312 downwards.
CACTGGACAATAGTTGTGTGCTACTAGTAGTGGTTGTGTACGACTGGACAGTAGTTGTGTACTACTATGGATCAACACAGTCCTGTTCTATTGGATGGCATTGTAGTAGCTATATGCTACTAGTTGATTGTCATGGAGATTACTAGATCACTTGGAGCAGTTGTTTGTTGCTTAATCACAGAGACTGTGACGAATGATTCGAGCTACCGATGACATGGTAGTAGTTGTGTGCTACTAGTTGATTACAGAGTAGTCAATGGACTACTAGATGAAGACATCATGGAAAGATACCTCCCTAGCTAAAAGGGAGTGTTGATGTTTCGGCATCGGGCAGATATTCTCCCAGGATTGGTCATGGTGGTTTGACCAGTGGTGAATGGCCCAAGCGTAGTCTTCAAAGAACAGAAGACTCGATGTGCTAGTGTTCCTCCAGTGTGTGGAAGCATCGGGCAGACTTTCACCCATAGGGGTGTACCTGTAGTGAATGTCCCGAGTAAGCATCAAGCGGACCTTCTCCTAGATTGGGTAGACCAAGAGAGATAGGATACATTTATCACAAAGGTGTATTGTGGTAAATGGGCCCAGGCGTAGTCCTTCCTTGATCATGACAAGGAATAGTCTGGACTCGAGGTGCTTTACACGTGTCAATTAGCATTGACTGACATTCACTCCCAAGGGTGTACCTGTGGTGAATGGCTCGGGTGTAGTCTTTCTCCTTAGTCATGTTGATTTGACTAGGAATGATAAAGACTCAAGATGCTAGATGCTATCACATGTGGACCCAGAGTGAGCATGATCTCAGAGAGAGTCAGTTGACTCGGAGGGAGAGCCACAGGGACAGTTTCCTCTCAATTCAGGTGGGAGAGAAACATCTCCAAGGACTGATAGACAAGTGTCATGAGTCTAGGGCGAAGTTTGTATACTTCAGAGACAAGCTTGGCATGATGAAGAATGTCTCCCTTGTTGAGAAGAAGTGTTGATGTTTGGACAACATCGGGAAGACATTCTCCTAGATTAATAATTAATAATATAATTATTGATTATTAAATAATATATATAATAAGTAATAATACTTATAAATAGTTATTGATTATCCAAGGGATGCATCCTTTCATGGATGGTCACCATATATTCTCTATATATGGAACACTCATCATTGCAATAATATATTATCTCATATAGAAAAATCAACATAATCTAGTGTAGGTTTTACTTAGAAACTTTTATACAAATTTTGTATATTTTCTAATCCTCTTTTGCAAGTTCTTTCTAAAGGCTTTTGGGCATCTTTTAGCATATATAGCTTGCTCTTTTTGCAGGCTTGTGGACAGCTAGGAGGAATTGCTGACGAAATTTTGAAGATCTAGACCATCCAAGACCGCTAGAGCACTTTTCCTCTTCGCGAAATAAACTTTTTTGGAAAACTTGTAATCTTGTGATCCAGAAATACAAGGATCGCAAGCCTTCCCAAAAAAGACTGTAGCCAAATCAATAAAATCAGTGGGCTACACAGTGCCTAGTATTCGATCCGCCCTGGGGGAACGGTGTCCTTTTGTGTGATTGTCTCATTTTTGTCTTCCTTCATTGCTTTCAATTTTCACTAATTTATAAAATATAAAATCAATCATGGCACAACAAAACATTTAGAGTAGTTTCAATTTTGTAGATTAGCTTAGATTAGATTTCAATTTCTAGTTTAGATTTCCATTTCCACAATTTACTTTCTGCAATTTCAAGTTGGCAATAAACCATCCCCTCAGCTTCCCTTAGTATGTCCCTGACTCCTCCTCTGCGAGCTTCAACTTGATCTCTCGAGGAAGGTTTCACGCAAAACGAGGACTGGTCAGTGTGGATTTAGCTTTAACTAGGACAATCCAATAGTTGCTATCGTTCAATTGGTACAATCCACTTAGCTTGCGTGTGAAGTCAGGGGGATACTCATTAATGGGATTCTATCTCTCCTTGTTGGACCTATGACTTTCGTCCTTGTGTTGGATATAGTATTGAACTTGTGTGTGAACTTTGAAGTCAGGGAGATATTCTCTCTGTTGGACCTCCGACATAGTTCTTTTCATCCAATTTGAGGGATAGCCTCTAAAGGGCCACACTTAGATTAGATTTCTTTTATTGTAGTCACTCCACACACACTTGACACTCATAAGTAGACCTGCACTCACAATAGCCACTTCATAATAAACCCACTTACTTAAGTAACCCACTTCCTTCAACAACATTTACCATACTTTTGGCACTGGTCTTTAACTCTTTACTCTTCAATATTTTGCTTCAAGCATTTGCAAATTGTGCATTTCCATTTATCTTGAAGTAATTTGTGGTTGAATGTATTTTCATTTACTTGTATATCAATGAATCTGTCTCTTTATAGTGAATGAATATTATATGCTGCTAGATTAGACTGTTATATTGCTCTTGTTTTCAATTAAACTCCTAGATCAATAGTTGTGCTTAGTTAATTAAGCCTTAGATTCTTTTCTTAGAGACTAACCCTGAAATATCCCTGATCCAGCTAATCTGGATATCTACTGCTGAAATTACGGTTTTGGCTACTGAATATGATACTCTAGAGGTTTTTGAATGCGTTTGAGTTACCGTGTGATGATGTTGGTGACTTTTGCATGGGTGTTCCAGTTTATTATATGTTTTAGCAGTATTAGTCAATGCATGCGAAATAAGGACAACACAAGTCACTGATATATATATAATGCTGGAAAAAGCAAAAAATGCAATAATAACTGGAAGCAGATATGATAATCGTCAGTTAGATCTCATGGATCGTCACAAGAATACACAATAATAGATAAGTAATACCTGTGACCAGAAGAGTGGGTGCTAATCTATGCATGCACGGATGAATCGGCAAAAAGCAGTCTCGCAGCTCACAGTAACTGCTGTAGAATCCGGAAAACTCGCCCTGATGGCGATACCCGTCGGAATGAGCTGGAAACTGTCTCAAAAGATGCGCCCTAGCCTCTAGACTGATCCTGATGACTATTGGATTGAAGATCCGACCTCTAAAGCTCTGGATCTCACCCCCTGGGGGTTTGCGCACCTCTTGGGCTCAATGAGTGCACCCTAGTGATTCCACAGGCGGAATCTGACAATGTATGGCTCAAAACGATTGTCCTGGTCTCCTCTGTAATGGGTCGAAAGGGATTCCTCAGATCTGTAACGGAATGTCCCCTGGAACCCCAAATGTGCTTCTTCTGGAGTTGTGCCCTAAATAAATGTTTTCCTCTTTTCAGAAGATTCGACCATCGRAAACTGACGACAGATGGCTCAATAGGTGTGCCCTGGCTAGCTCTCTAATGGTTCAGAAGGAATCAGCCAAATCTGAACTATCACAAGCAGTCGCACAAACCCTCTCTCAAACACTTGCGCCCTCACCGGTGGAGCTGCGCAATCACTGAACTGGACACTGTAATGCACGGTGAAATACCTGGATGGTATCTCTGATAGGCTAGGGTGTGTCTCTCAACACCGAAACCGATCAATGGTGGTGGTTTCCTCCAGAAATCCACAAAACAACAAGGGGGTTGATTTCCTCCTCCTTTGCAAATATCTCAACATCAAATCATAACATAATAATGAATTAGGTTGCTTTACCCTTCCTTTATAGCTTCCCGAAACCCTAATTCGTTGTTGACCTTTTCCCTCCAAGTGAATTTTACTTTATTTTATTATTCCTTGATTAAATCACTTAATTAATTAATTAATTAACCATTTTACCTCTAAAAAGTGATTGATCCATCCTGATGGCTTCTTCGGCCACTGAAAGTCACTTCTCATCATCTTATCCTATAATGCTCTTCCTCCCGATTCTGATGAGCTATGACACTAAGAGCTTTCTCCAAGTAATATGCCCATTATGACCTTAGTGAATTTAATTAAGATATGACCCATAATAACTCAAAATTACGGAAATCGTCGGAATGCAACAGAACCAAAGCCAAGCTGTGCGGAATGGATCCCGATGATGAACGATGCAAGTCAGGCCCAATAAAACCCCTCAATATCTCTCGAACTCTCTGTCACCCCTATCTGGCTACTCTGGTAGGCATAACACTCTGTAATGTTATAATGCCCCAAAATGGGGACATTAAAGTCCTCCTTGCCGGAATATTGCTTCTCCTCAAGCAATAACTGAATCCAACTACATATGATACCGGAGTCCCATATCCACCTGTGTGACACAAGGTAGACTCGCCTCAAGATGTGGCCTCTTCAAGTGCTCACCACGCATGACACCCACATGAATCATGATGAGTAGAATGATCAATGGCCAAAGAATCTCAGTCAACTCACCGAGCAACCACTCTACTCGAAACTCAACTCCATCAAACGTGGAACTACCAAGCACTCCAATCCTTGGATCCCATATCAGAATGTGAACTGCAATGCCTCGTGAAATATAGTCCTGTAACATATCAATACCATGAGTCTCTTGCAAATAACACACAGTCTCAACCCAGAATGAGTCTGTCCTCCAAGACCGTACCAACCCCAACACGACCTCCACCAACTGAACATGTTGTTTCCATAGTGAGGTACTACAAGACCTCAACGAATCACCAACACGTGACGTGCTCCCCCCAATACTGAAGCTCACTGGAAAGTCAAAGTGACTTCCCCCTGCAAAGATCCACTCATCTCCCTTAGTCAATGAAATGCCCAACCCCGTAATCCCAGGGTCCCATGCTAGACTTTGACAGAGACCATCACACGGACGTTGCACTACTGTGATCATGACTGTCTGGTCAAAATATACATGTTGGATCCCCCACTCCTAGATCCTCATGCTGAAATACCTGTGAAAATGGGGCCTATTGTTAAGAAGCTGAACCTGTAAAGGTATCTCTGTGGAATCATCATCTGCCCAACCACCTCCATACTCGATCATGAGTATCAATAGGGAGAACCTGTCTCGCCACATAGATCAAGTCCCTACAAGCCCTCTCAAAACCATCCAAGAGCGAAGTATGTTGCTCTCTGGCGCAACCTGGGCCATCATAAGATGAAACAACCCACTAACCAAATGGACTCCCGGATCCCATGGAAAAATTGGAAGTTCATCACTTACAATCCTCATTAACTGCTCATGTGTCATACTGATAACCGTCGGAATCCCTCCATCCTCATCCCAATGAGAATCTGAATCTATGTCACCCTTTGAGATATCTACTTTCCCACAACCTAAGATGCTCACCATCACGCCCAAGGTCTCAATTGTCTGTCTATGATGATCCACCCCTATCCTCATGTATGCAATAAAGACACTCATGTCAGGTGGTCTCAACCTACCAACTCTCCATGTCCCCTACCACTGTTTGTCTCCCCCTATGTTGTTGTTAATGATGAAAGTATTGGGAAAAGCTAACAGAAACATTTGTAACCGACTGTAGGAATGGAAATTATCATATGCTTTGGTCAATCCCCGGGATTGGACCAAAAACTCATCCACTAGCACCCATGGTGAATAATCGTCTAAACTCCAACTATCATATACAACAATAGATAACTCCACAAATTGTTGGTCAATCACTCTCCCTCCATCATCACTCAGATAGTTGTTGCTACTGTGAAGGTGATCTCCCAAAACTATGTGATGCTGCAAGGGAAAGGAATCTCCATGCTCTACTAAGTGTGTCTCCTTATGCTTCTCCATCCACTGGTGCTCCTCTGCCAAACCACCAATATCCTTTAACAATGTAACTGCAGGATATATCTGACTCTCTGCTGAGATAGATATAGTGGATCTCTGACTAGTCTCCTCAAGGAGCTCCTCTAATCTGGCCTATGATTCGTGAAGGGTTGTCTGTGTGCCTTCCAAGAATCCCCGTGTGCTCACCAACTCATGAGTGAGTCGGTCCACCTCAACCTTTTGTTCCCTCAGTGCCCTGTGATACATCTCTCCTACCTCCAATAGGTAATCTATATCCATCAATAACTGTTGGCAGTCGGCCCTCATTACAGTCACTCTCTCCATGAGTGTCTGGAAGTCATCAATGGCAAGTCCAATATCTGAACTATCATGTGCCATCGAGGCCCTCCAACAATAACCTGCCACCAATGCGTGTGTATCATCAATGCATCTAGTGGATTCCATGATCATGTCCTCACTGACTCTCAATTGTCTTGTCAAGTGTCATGACTCCTCATCCCAACCATGTTGAGGGACAACCTCATGCCTCTCACTGCTAGCGTCAATAATGTAATCCTCAACAACACACTCCTCAAAAGATAAGGTACTGAACCGCCCACTGTCCACTGTGCTACTGAGTCCTCCTGTATGCCACTGCATGTCATCACCAACTGCGACCCCCATATGAATCTATATCATGTATGGGCAGTTGTATCCTTCTGTGCACTCACCCTACTAATATCATCTGCGCCTGGATCACATACAGATGTGTCCAGACATGTGCTACGGTCATCCCGACCAATAAGGAGTGCATCATCATCACTGTAGATCGATCCTGGGAGTAAGTGTCCCAACAAGTTGTCGGTCTCCACAACCTGGTCTATCAATGGAATCTCCAAGAGTGGTGACTCACTATACTCATACTGATAGGTATGTGTAAGGTCAACTAACTCCAAGCCATACCTCTCCTCCTGGGTCTGCAAATCCATATGTCCCTTGTGTACAATCCCCACACAAGGCTCCCCTACCATATCAGGAATGCCATTGATATCCTCACGTGTCGTGGCTAGCATAGGTGACTAAGAAGATGAAAAATGTGGATCGCTCATCATCCTCCATACATGACTTCCTGGAAGCCATGTCTACACCCATAGGTAGGTCATCCAACCTCCTAATCTCATAATGTCTAAGTGCCAACACATATGAATCCTCACAAGTGTCACCACTATGTTGAAGTGTTGAATCCTCAACATTGCCTGACAGGGAAGATGAAGGACATGCGCTATCATCCTATCCATCCAACTGTCCCTCAAATGCGCAAGAGTCACTAGCCTCCGTCTCGGTCATTTGGTTGAGCTTGTAGTACATGACTAGCTTTTGTACCCAAGCTCTAGCAGTGCATTTGGACGATCCGTCAAAAGAAGATATGATGGGTTTACCAACTTTCCAGATGAAATCCATGTTATGCCCCTGTTGCTGCTGTTGTCCTCCTCTCTGAGGTTCTTTGGGATGGTTCCTAACCCTAAGTCCACAGTGCTCGACTAGTGTCTTGTCATGATGGAAGTCATGGCCCAATGCTGCATACTCTCTCTCGTACTCTGCAATGTCTTCTGCTTGAGTGGGCAGCCTCTGTGCTAACGGCTACTGTGTTGTTGTTGGTGGTACCCTCTGAAAACTAGGGAACAATGGTTTGGGAATCCTACTCGAAGATGTGTATGTGCGAGTAGGTGTCTGGGGTCTACGGCCTACCTCCAAGTTCCCATGTGTTGCATGTGGGGCTTGTGTGCCCACTATAGCCAATCTATCAGCCACCTGTGCCAAGTACTGAGTCATGGCCCATTGACTAGCTAACATATCACTGATAACCTGCATGAAGGTTGCCTCTGGATCCATGGGGGCCTTACCACTGCCCTCTGGTCGCTCATAGCTGTCTCCTAGCATCCTCTTTGCCTCATGCTTAGCCTCACACTCTTCCCTTCTCTTTGCTTCCCTGTGCGCCCCTTCCTCTTCCTCTGAGCTGGGAGGGAAAGGAGGAAAGTCAGGCCTAGGCCTTCTTTCCTTGCGCCTGTTATAAGTGACATATTCGTCACCTAGGTGCTCTCGGCCATCTGGGTCTTCTGCTGAACTACGGTTTTGGCTATTGAATCTGATACTCTAGGGGTTATCTAATGCTGAACTACAGTTTTGGCTATTGAATCTGATACTCTAGGGGTTTCTGAATGCGTTTGAGTTACTCTGTGATGATGTTGGTGACTTTTGCATGGTGTTCCAGTTTATTGTATGTTTTAGTAGTATAAGTCAATGCATGCGAAATAAGGACAACACAACTCACTGATCTATCTATCTATCTATATATATATATATATATAACGTTGGAAAAGAAGGAAATACAATAATAATTGGAAGCAGATATGATAATCGTCAGTTAGATCTCATGGATCGTCACTGGAATACAAAATAATAGATAAGAAATACCCGTGACCAGAAGAATGGGTGTTGGTCTGCGCATGCACGGATGAATCGACAAAAAACAGTCTGGCAGCTCACGATAACTGTTGTAGAATCCGGAAAACTCGCCCTGATGGCAATACCCGTCAGAATGAGCTGGAAACTGTCTCAAAAGATGTGCCCTGGCCTCTAGACTGATCCTGATGACTGTCGGACTGAAGATCCAACCTCTAAAGCTCTGGATCTCACCCCCTGGGGGTTTGCGCACCTCCTGGGCTCAATGAGTGCGCCCTAGTGATTCCACCAACAAAATCTGACGATGTGTGGCTCAAAATGATTGTCCTGATCTCCTCTGTAATGGGTCGGAAGGGATTCCTCAGATATTGTTGGAATTGTTTTTTTACAGACAGCGTAGACTTGTCATTGATGGCAAGTACAGTAGTGATGCTGGCTTAAGTACAACAGTGAAGCAGACATCGGAATCCTTTAAGGATTCGAGGAGAATAAGCTCAAAAGGAATAGCGTTCTTATACGCGCAAGAAGCACAGGAAAGAGACCGATCTCACTCGGAAATCCCGACAACTGTTGGATCGGGAGAAGCTGTGCAGATGTTAAGTGCAGGAGTTGGCGTGCAGAAGAAGTGATCTGAGCTGTCAGATTGGAAGCAGACACCCGACAGCCATCAGATCTGCAGAAGCTGGGAGGGGGATAAGCCATCGGAGAATCAGGGATCGGGACTTTGAAATGTCCAGTTCAATTGACATCGAAAATCCCGAAATCGCGATATGCGATTTCGCGATTTGATCACAGTCGTTAAATCAAGCAGCGATCGGGACCATCCACGTGTAGACAGGAGGCTTCATCGGAGAATCTGGAATCGGAGTTTCACGAGTCTCGTGAACAATGACAACGAAAACCCCGAAATCGCGATATGCGATTTTGCAATGTAATCGCAGCCGTTGAGCCAAGATTGCATCTGAACCGTTGATCCAACTCACGACAGCAAACCACGTCAGCAAGGGACACGTGGCACAACCAGGGAAGGACAGATGTCAGGCATATTCAACACTTCAGGCACATGTAAGTCACGATTCAGAGTGACACGTGGCAGGATCTAACACGTGTCAAACCACGTGTGACGTCAGCAGAGGCATCGACGATCGGGACCGTCCATCTGAGGGACAGGTGTCGAAGATCAAGGCACCGTCGGCATATTGGCCATAGGGAAATCGGAGTTCCTGAGGTCAAAGGAAACGAGACATCGAAAGTCTCGAAATCCCGAAGGGATCGGGACCGTCCATCTGAGGGACAGGTGTCGAAGATCAAGGCGCCGTCGGCATTTTGTTCGTCGGGAAATCGGGGATCCCGCTGACAAGAGTTTTGTGCAGTTCAGAATCGCGATCCGTGAAACCCCGATGAGTGGGGGCCAGTTGTCAGCGTGTGTAGGGACACATCGGGAATCCCGGAGGCATGTGCATGGTGACATTGAAAATGCCGAAACCCCGATGAGAGGTTTGACTAAGGTCATGTGTAGATGGTCATGTAGGCCAAGGCCTATAGCCAGCAGGGCGAGCGCATGGAAAGGGGCGCATCGGCATCGGGGATCGGAACTTTGTAATGACAAAGTCACTTGACATCAACAACCCCGATTTCGTGAAATGCGAAATCGCGAGTGAATCTAGACCGTCGGATCCAGAAATGATCAAGACCATTGATTTAAAAGGGCGCGCATAGGTTTAATTCAAATTTTAAAAACA
>ML784986.1:533722-554444 GCA_009831015.1 Picea engelmannii | reverse complement strand
GACTACCCCCCTTGGCTTCCCTAGGAGTAAGCCTAGACGGAAGAAGTTCTTGTCAAGGTGACAGTGTGGGCAGGAGCTTAGACATTGTGTCTCCGAGGGCACACTAAGTGAGCAGGACTTAGCTCACGTTTGCAAGTGTGCATTAGGGCGACAACACACTGCACAGTTCCTCTTCTGTTCAATTAGTTGCTGCACTCTCCTCCTTCTTCACGCATGAATCACCTTCAACAACAGCAACCATAGCAACTCCAACAGTAATAGCAACAACATCTCTTCTCTGTACCATGTATTTATAGCTTATGTGCACCTTGTGCATGCAATATTCGCCATTCCTCTGCATGCTCATACCGCGTCAATCTCCTCCACATCTCAAGTGCTCTGCCTGATCATCATCGCGACTCTTCAGCTTCTCTGGCAGTTCAACCCCTGTGTCTATCATCACTAGGTGTTATGCCGAGATTCCTTTTTCTCTCTAGCAGTTGAGACTCTTCGTCTTCTCTGTTACCGTCGAGCTCATCCGAGCTCCAACCCTCATCTAGCTGTCAATTTCCTCCACAAATCGTCTTCATTCCACTGGCAAATTCCTTGTAACTCTTCAGCTCCTCTGGAAATCACACAGAAGTCTCTTCGCATCCTCTGATAGAAACCATCAATGGTTTCTAGCAGTTACACTGTGAGGATCAACATTAGCCCTCCGATCGTGCTCATGTTCACCTCCATCGTTGGATTAACTCTGATGGGTTCTTGCGTTATTTACCTGTTTCACACTTTCGCAATTCGGAGATTTTGTGATGAGACATCTTGAGTCTCCATGTCACGAGCTCCGAAAAGGAGCTTGGCTGCTCTAGCTCCCTCCTCTACATGACCACAGGCGGTGACCTCCGGTTACACCAACAATTCACCTTTTCGGTATTTCAGCATTCGTATGATCCAGTGTCTCGACACTCCCATACGCAATCCCCAAAATTCCGAGGCGGAGCTTATCTACACTAGGTCCTTCCTCCACGTGACCACACGCGGTGACCACAGGCTGCGCTAAAAGGTGCTGCGAACTTATGATCTTCATCGACCCTGATCGACGGTCCACGATCTCGATGAATCAACTGTCCAGATCTCATCGTGAATTCGCGTCTCGTTGTTCCTTAAATGAAGATTCTTGTCACTCCAAGTCGCGATAGGCGAAACTCTGAGATGGAGCTTTTCTGCGCTAGCTCCTTCCTTTATATGACCATGGCCATGACCAAGCGCTTGTTCATAACGTGCTTTTCGCGATTTCACATTTCGCCTTTTCGTTAATCCTGTTGTGAAGTTTCTCGACTTTCCAAGTCGCGATCCCCGAAACGTCGAATATGAGCTTGTCTCCACATACTCTTCTCTTCATCTCTTCGATGGTGTGACCATCGGCTGAGACCGCAGGCCTAAAGTATTTCGCAATTTCACGTTTCGACACTTCGAGACTCCTGTGGTTATGTTTCTTGCCTCTCTAAGTCGCGATTCGCGAAACTCCGAAATGGAGTCGGATCAACGGTCCAGATCACACCTTGATCTAACGGCTGCGGTTAAATCGTGATTTCGCATATCGCGATTTCGGCATTCCTGTGGTGAATTTACTTTTACATCTCCAACTCTCGATCCGCAAAACTCCGAAATGGAGTCGGATCGACGGTCCAGATCGCACCTTGATCTAACGGCTACGATTAAGTCGTGATTTCGCATATCGCGATTTCGAGAGGTGAGAGGTTGGAGCATTTCTAAACTTTGACTTTCCAGTCAGCGAAATGTTGATCTGCGTCCACGTGTCCTGTCCGTAGATGGATGGTCCTCCTTCTTTCAGGATTTTGTATACCCGCTTCTCCTTGCACTTTAATGAACGTGCAGGTTCTCCCTGATCCAACGATGGTCGGATCTTACGGTCAGATCTGACGCCTAAGATCTATCCTCCTCTTCTGCGTGTTCTTCTTGTCTACAATCAATTCTGACGGCCATCGGGAATTCAGGATGGGATCCAACGATCTCTGATGCTTCTCTTCCCGAGCTTACTCATCCTCCTTACTTGGAAGAATTTCTAAGTGTCAAGGGCCTCGACCTTTGATCCGCCTGAGATCCTGAGTATGCTATCTCTCTTGAGCTTTAGCAATGAGTTGACCTCATCCCTGGTGCACACCTATGACCTGTATTCGACTCTGCGCTAATTCCTCCTAAGCTTACTTTGTTCCTGTTTTTCCATCGATGCACACTCTGATCCTACCATCAACGACAAGCTCACTTTGCCTGTTAAACCTGCCAACAATCCTCTGCACTATCTCTTTTGAACTTATCGGGCTTGCTATGCAGCGTCTTCCTAAAATACTTCTCATGCCCGTATGTTACATTCTTCCTATACTCATGCCATCTTCACTACTGTACTTGCCATCAATGACAAGCATATGCTGCCTGTTAAACATTTGCCAACATTCTGAAGCATAATTGTTTCTGCTGTTATAATTTATCTATTGCTGTTAGCTTCTGCAATTTAATTACAGCCATAGTGATCCTTGCTGTCTAGTGTCTTAAAGAACCATTACTTGCTTACCTGTACTTGGGAATCATCATATATATGCTATAAGTGTTCTTGTTCCAGGCAGGTACTCAAAACATATTTTGCCTCTTAATTCTCCTTGACCTAGAACTTGACTTAGGTGATCAAAAGAGGGGGCAGTAGGCTTGGCTAACAAACTTGTCACTTTGATCCCCTAAGGTCACTGGGGAAGCCTCCCCTGTGGTGGACCTCCTCCATCACTAAAACGTGGGGATTTCTAGTAAGGTGACAGTGGTAGGATATCTTGTAGTTACGCAAGATTTGGTGATCTTGTGTTGGGCTTTGCACAACTACAAATCCTGCGATAACATATCCAAAATTTGCATTGGTCATATTAAGAGAGACTGAATTATCATTAGCGTACTAGGAGCATGCACCATATTATCACATATGATTGTCTCGGACTCAATGCTGCAATTTCTGGAACAGTCCCAGCTATCACTCAGGGTTATCAATAACAAATGTCTGTTTATTAGGTCTATCTTTAAGGGTTAAATCTTTCTAGCATCTGAACATTACTCTGGAGTCTGTGGTACCAGAATATCTGAGAGTTTTTATGAATGGGCCCCTTACAGAAACCTTTGTGACTTGTCCATTTCATCTGGATATAATTCATGTAGAATAATGCCTCTGTTGACAGAAATATTTCCTTGAGCAGATTCCAATATGCCTCCTTTCTTGGTTCGATGAGAGAAATAAGAACGAACTTTTATGTACAAAATAGTACCCAAAGCAACTTTAGGAAATAACAGTTAAACATCTAGCACATATGGCACCTTTATTTACCACCATATGATACTTTCAATAGCCACTGTCCAATGAGAAATCGGAGTCCTTGATTTCAAGGAGAAATTCAGAATGCATGTTTATGCATGAGATCAGAATTAATTTTGTTTGACATACTAACAGGAACTCCCCTATAAGACAATACATTTTAGCTTATGTAAAGGTTTGAACCAATATGGCTAACAAATTAACAATTGCAATAGCACAATTACTAACACATTATAACTTGAACATCCCTCTATATTATAATCACACAAAAATCAATAATCAATAATGTTTATTTCATAGTAGATCCATACCAAGCGCCGATAAAAGAATGTCCAAGTAAGGTACATCACAGCATCTTGTTTCCGTAAAATAGTTCCAGCAACAATCTCTGCATTGATGTGATTATGGAGATGATCCTTGAGACTACTTTCAACAGGAAATGGCTCGTACAAGAACTGTGAAGTACAATAAAAGCAAACCTTAGGGGTTAGTTTTTGTGAATTGGCTATTTTTAATAAAATATCCCTTAAACTATTTGTCAATAAGCAAAAGTTGTACTCTGATATAGTCTCTAAATTTATATGAGAACTATGAAAAATAACCAACTGTGCACAAGCTCTCAGTTACTATATAGTTGAGCACAAATTTCTGGAGTATGGAACTTCACCAACTGCTTATATGTGTTAAAGAAGACTCATATTCTTAATTTATCTCAGAATAAAAGGTTTCTGGAAGGAGGGAAATGTCAAATCTTGAACACTTTAAAAAATCACCTACTATTAACATAATCAGATTCATCAATCGAGTTTAACCTTTTTGTAAAAGCTTTTCTTCGGTTCATGCACAAGTATCACTGCCTTTCCATACTGATCGTACTGTGGTCGACCCGCTCGACCCATCATCTGCAGGATATCTGTGATTGGAAAATCAACATATCGTTTTGCTTTCCCATCATAATATTCTGTTCCCTGAAATAAAAGTTTTATTAGCCTACACATAACTGGCAAGCAAACTTTTCATCTCTGGTAAACAGGCCTCATCTTGTACATATAAACCAAAATGTTTGAAATTCATACCATCCTTACCTTGATTATTACTAGATGTGCAGGCAAATTTACCCCCCATGCTAGTGTGCTCGTGCAGACGAGGACCTGTCAATATATGATGCAAGCATGGTTATTAATTTCTTTGGGAATACAGCAGGGAAACTAAATATTGTACACAAGCTACAGCAATAAAACATATTTAAAATGCAATGCTCACCTGAATTTTGTTGTTGGCAAAAAGTTCCTCAACCAAAGTCCTGTCACGATCATTTAGACCAGCATGATGCAGACCAATTCCAAATTGCAGTGTATGTCTTAAATTTGTATCTGTAACCTGAGATATTAGCATTTCTATTGTTTCTTCAGGGATATTAAGAAACTGTCTTGGTCTGTCATCAGCAGAAGCAAACTGCCATAAAACAGTGTCCCATGTTCAGTAACAGTATTCAATAAGTATTCACATGAGTGATGATCAAAACTATAGTACTTAACAAGGAATACCCTCTTACCTGAATGAGATCAAGAGCTGTAAGCCGTGTTTGACGACGGGATGAAACAAAAATAAGCACCGGCTTCGAAGGTGAATGGGTGGTTATAGCAGCATATGATGGCTTGTTCATACTATTCATCCGCGGGCAGTAGAATTTTCCAGGGTATCCCTGTTTGAAGACCATTGACATTCTCCCAAATAATTATTAAGGTGACATTATAAAAAGCCATCAAAATGTATATGGTAGACTGAGACATAGAATGCAGGCAAGGCAATTAGAAGTAGAACTAGATAAATCTGTACAGATTCCATTTTCTCTTGCAGAATATATAGACAGAGAGGAGCTTACTTTAATATGATGAAGAGCTAATAGCATTAATCAAATAGCCATATTAATGTGGTCTGTCATGTGTTTAGAAACACACAACCACTTTTCCCTCATTTCAGACAATAATTGTCATGTACATATTTGCCATGACTATTTGAAAAGTATTTTGTAATGATATGTAATAAAAGTTAATGTCATGCAATAAAAAGGCAAGGGAGATTACACTGCATTGGTCACAACCTTTGTTACTTATTTAGATAGAAAGATTTGTTGGATTCCCATGAGCAATGTTATCACAACCGGAACCAGAACCAGCTAAAGGTCAGACAGGGACTGGACTGGAACCCAGAAAACTGGTTGAAGAACCGGTTGACTAAATCCAAATTGATAAAAAATGCAAATTTTTAAAATATGTATATACTCACGTACATCAATGTAAATCCATATCATTAGACACCAATATGCAAAGTTTATAATTATCACACTATCCAAACTAGATAGCACACCATGTAAAAGAACAAATGGATCGAGATTGACAGCTTTACACTAATAGAACGGCATGTTGAATGAAGGAATAAAGAAATTCAAAAAAAAATTGGAAGAACCACAAACCGAGAGAATAACTTGAATGCCAAATGCTCGAAGTGGATGGAATTCAACAATCCCCTAAAGGTATCCCTATTTCAACCAACTACCTAACAATAAAAATTGAAGAGATGTGCAAGCATAATTTGATGGCATTAGTTTGAAAAAAAAGCAAGGTACAAAATCATTCTATGACTCGATCTTAATCACCCCTAAGGAAAGGTGTCGTATGTAAGAGGAAATGGAAGTCGAAGAATGGTTATGGGTTCATTGAAATATTTCATGGAATAGGTAAGTAGAAAAGACTACCAGATAATTTTCATCAAGCACATAGTGCCTATTACTTTCCCCAATGTTTCCATCAAATAATTAACTTCCCAATAGGTTAATTTAAACAATAAAATCAATAAAGGAGAGGAAGTTATAAAATAACTAAAGATGAAATTTTCTTGTGATAAGCACTAAAAGAACACTTTTGTCTATTTTGGAATATTTTGTGTTATAACTATGTACTATTTAGTAATGCAAGGGGATAAAACCTTTGAAGGAACCAATTTCCATCTCTTTTTTATTCTAGCACTACATGCTAATATCAATGGTTCTTAGAGCCTCAACTTGGCACTCATGCTTGTTTTATTAGGGTCTACCTTCACATTCAGGTCTACATCGAGGTCAACATCAAGCAACATATTCTTCATGCAGCTCTTCACTAGGTCTCTTTCCTCCTATTGACTTTGGATGTTAGAAGACATATGGCAACAGGTTCCCATATTTCACCCCCATGATAGTGCAAGTAGGTCCTCTTAAGGCTGGCCACTCTCTAGAGGACTTTATCAAGCTCAACATTGACACATTTGTGGTGCTCTTCACTAGGTTTCTTTCCTCTGATTTTGGACGTTAGATGACATATGGAAAGGGGTTCCCATATTTTCCCCTCATGATAGCACAAATAGGTCCTCTTAACGTTGGCCATTCTCTAGAAGGCATTATCAAGCTCAACATTGTCAAATTTGTGGTGGTGGGTGATGATGGCTAGTCTTCTGACTTTGATGTTGGTCAATATGTTACTCTTCGTTGGCCTTTACTATCTTTGATTCTTTCTAGAGGACCTTTCTTGGCATAGCTTTTTCACTGGTATGCTTTCTTCCTTTATTGTACTATTTATTTCAATTGGGTTACCCTTCTAGGTTTCCCCTTTTCTCTATTATTGTTTACTCTTTCTTTCTTTATTCTTTCATGGGAAGCCTTCCATAAATAATGGATCTTCATATACTTTCCATATTAAAATAATACCACATGCCACATGGTAGCTCAATATGCAAGGCGGTCTAAAATATGTGCCCATCCTCCCATAATAAAAGCCATGAAATAACAAACATCCCTAGGAAGGTGGAGAGTTCATTTTCTCTTAAGCTATATTCACATTTTAGGGCTTCTAGGACGATCACCAAGCCAATACGTATTTCTCCAAGGAAAGGTATTCTTCCAGATAAGTATGTTTACCCTTGTTTCTTGTGGGTTAGACCATGCTTTCCCATAGGAAATGCCACAAAAACTTCTCTCAAATAAAAGTATCCTCTTAATATGGGCCCTTCTTCCTTCTTTTATGCAATCATGTGCAAGGCATTCCTCTACTCTTGGATTGTGTGCTTTGAGTAGGCGTGGAGAGGAAGTCTTTGGACTATCTTCGACCATGTCTTCCATGAAATATGCCATAACTCCTCTCAAATGGGAACATCCTAGGAATATGTGCCATCCTTACCTTGAAAAGTGCCTTGGATATTTTTATTAGGTGGAGCACTCCTCTTCTCTTGTGCATTTGATCTTTAATCATGCCATAAAACCCTCTAACACCTCGTTAAAGGTGGCGTCGTCCTCTTCATGTGTGTAATCTTGCTAATGGATTCTGCCAAGTGGTTCACATTGCCTCCAAATATGTAGATTACGCATTGAGAACCATGAAGACATCGAACATGCACCTCCAAATATGTGAACTCAATAATGAGCATACCTCCAAACATGTGAAAGAAAATATAATCACATGGATCTCTATCACTATCTCTCCCATGCATGATAAACAAGGTGATGTTTGAACTAATGACTTGTACCAAGTTCACAAAGTTCACTTCTCCCTGGTACAGTGTTGCTGAAAAGAATACCTCCAAAAAATGCAAAGTGAACTTGCCTTTTCAAGCGGTAACATTGTTCTTCTGCGTAGAAATATGTGTATAAACTTAAGAGAAATCAACACACTAAGCTACCCTCAAGCATAGGAAGCACTGAAGAACAAGGTGAAAACTCAAAAATAAAATTGCAAAAAATGGGATTAATTCCTTTCATTAAATTTCGGTGACAATG
Organism: Picea engelmannii; assembly: GCA_009831015.1. NCBI lineage: Eukaryota > Viridiplantae > Streptophyta > Pinopsida > Pinales > Pinaceae > Picea > Picea engelmannii. Next base: position 546,285 of record ML784986.1, on the reverse strand, counting down.
TAAACAAATGGAGAAGAACATGCGCCTTGAGTGAAAGAAAAATTCAAAACAAAGGCATGAGAAATGTTGGAATTTTAAATTTTCTAGTTACACAATTACAATTACTTAATCTAATAGCAACTGTAGAAGGATCATTGAAAGATAGACAATCACAAATACAATAGAACACAAAGAATATCTTGGGAAACCCTCGTGGGGGAGAAACCCAGCAACCAAAATCCTCAATATAGATTCCTTCAACTAGTAGAATGATGCGCTATAGCTCTCCAAGAAAGACCAAGACCAAAACACCAAAAACAACCAGTGTCCAAGACTTTTGCACTAGACCTTCTTATGCGCTCCAAGATGCACAAAAGAAGTGTGTGAGTGTGTGTCCAAATGAGCGGAACCTATCCTCTATTTATACACAACAGTGTCTCTTGAAGAGACATGACTCTTGACCTAACTAACCCATAAAACAGGGCCGACTAGCCACAATGGGGCTTTTTACAATTATAAGTAAAATACCAATAATATAATAATAATAACCTTTTAAAGGTTTGACTAAAACAAATATACCAGAATATCTCTTGTAGTTACACCAAAAATATTAACACTCCCTCTTAACTAGGAAGGTATTCTTTCTAGACACAAACTCCAAGTCAGATACCACACGAGCTCACATCCATTGACTGTTGAACATGAAAATCTATACATCCTCGGATATCCATAGTGCAATATGACTTCACCCCATGCAACCAAGGTCTGTGGGTAACTCTCAATAGCTACAACATGTCCCCAGGGCATCCACTCCCTGCGATGCATCAGTACCTGATCATGTGCACTCATGTCTCAGTGCCAACCCTTTTTCATGTTGGATGAGACCTTTCCATACTTAGTGCCAGCCCTTTTTCATGTTGGATGAGTTCCACCTGTCACTGCCTCTAAAGAGGGACCACACCAAACTTGTCCCTGAAGTACTCGAACTTTGTCCTCGACAACGGCTTGGTGAACAAATCCGCAACCTGATCCTCAATAGTCACGAACTAGAACCTCATTGCTCCCCTCTGTACCATATCCATGATATAGTAGTATCTGATCTCGATATGCTTCGAACTGTCATGGAACAATGGGTTCTTTGACAACTTCATGCAACTCTGGTTGTCACACCAAATGCAGGTCGCCTCCAATCTGAGACCAAATAACCCAGACAATAGCTTCCGAAGCCATACTGCTTCTCTGCTCGCTGCACATACTGCCACATACTCAACTTCAGTTATACTGAATGCCACACATGACTGCTTTTTGCTTCTCCACGAGACCATACTGGAGCCAAGACAAAAACAGTATCTAGAAGTGCTCTTCCGGTCAAGAATATTGTCGACCCAATTTGAATCGGAGTATCCATACAATCCAAACTCATGGTCAGATCTATACCAGAGACCATGATCTAGTGTACGCTTAAGGTGCCTCAACACATGTTTTGCTGCAACCAAATGAACCTGTCTGGGCTGCTCAAAATGCTGACTCAGGGTGTTCACAGCAAAACATATATCCAGTCTTGTGTTCGTCAAATACATCAACAAGCCCACTATCTTCCTGTATAAGGTAGAATCCACAATCTCTGAAGTTGTATCTTGCAACAACTTAAGATTTGATACCATCGGAATAACCATGGCCTTACAATCCAACATCTCGAACCTCTACAAGATTTCCACGACATACTTTCCTTGATTTAGGAAAATCTCATTTGATCTCTACCAAACTTCTAGTCCCAAGAAGTAGTGCATCATTCCTAAATCTTTCATCTCGAATTTTGCAACCAATTTTCTCTTACATTCAGTCTGCATCTGTTAGAAACAAGTCATCTACATACAGCAGAGGAATCACCGGTTCACCATCCTCAACCTTAAAGTAAAGGTTACGATCTGCACTGCTCTTGGTACAACCCAAGCTCATTAGAAAATTGTCAATCCTACCATACCATGCTCTGGGTGCCTGCTTCAATCCATATAAATCCTTCTTTAATCTGCACAGATAAGTCTCCCTGTCATGTGTCTCGAATCCAAGTGGTTGCTCCACATAAACTTCCTCTTTTATTTCACCATTCAAGAAGGTTGTCTTTACATCCATCTGGTGCACCTTCCATTTCATCATAGCGGCCAATGAAAGTATAGTCTTGATCGAGGTATATCTTGCTACGGGAGCAAAAGTTTTTTCATAGTCAATCCCTTCCTTTTGAGAGAAACCTCGGGCCACAAATCTTGCCTTATATTTTTCAATGCTGCCATCAGTTGCGTGTTTCATCTTGTAGATCCATTTCGAACTCACCACAGATTTTTCCTTTGGTATGGGAACCACATCCTAGACATCATTCTGCATAATGGATAGGTATTCCTCTGCCATGGCATCTTTCCATACTTGATTTTCTGCAGCCTCGTCATAACTGGAAGGTTTTGCATCCATTCTATACACAAGCATGCCACATAGCTGGAATACGGCTTCGGCTTCTTACTTTCCCTGAAATATTTCTCTTGGGCACCAATTCTTTTTGCATCTCTGAATAAGCTCTTGTGCTCAAGCTGGTCTTCTCTTGCGAGAAGGTATCTCAAATGGTTTTTGAGGTTATACCATGTCATTATCCTCTAGAATGACTTCCTCCGGTTCAACTGCCTCTGGAACTTTAGGAACTTCATTCTCTTCTTCATGTGCCTCTTCTGCATGGATCTGTTTCGATTTACTAAAAGTTGCATTCTCATCGAAGGTTACGTCTCGGTTGATCTCCACTTTCCGGTGACCGAGAATTTATATCCTGTAAGCCTTCGATATGTCACTGTAACCAACAAATATGCCCTTCTGTCCGAAAGGGTCCAAATTTGTCCTCTTTTCCTTGGGGACGTGAACAAATACAGGGCAACCAAATATTCTGAAATGGTTGACTTCTGGCTTCTCTCCTGAAAACATTTACTCAGGTGACTTGTTTTCAGGCACCTTGTGGGGACTTTTATTTTGCATGTACACTGTCGTCTTCGTTGCTTCTGCCCATAGATGCATAGGAAGATCTTGATCATGGATCATGGCCTTTACTACTTCCATGATTGTCCGGTTCTTCCTTTCAGCTATTCCATTTTGTTGAGGGTTATAGGGAGTAGAAATCTCCCTCTTAATACCAACTTCCTTGCAATACTCCTTGAATTCTTCTGAGGTGAATTCACCTCCATTGTCTGATCGCAAGGTCTTTATCTTCCAGTCTATCAAACTTTCTACCAGAGCCTTGAACTCTTTGAATTTGCCAAAAACTTCATTCTTTTCTTTTAACAAATAAATCCAAGTTTTACGCGAGTAATCATCAATGAAGGATACATAATATACATACCCACTTAGGTGTTGTATATCTCGGCGATATATCGGATATATCGTCGATATTTAGAGGGGGTCGATACTTTGTTGGGAATATGTTGTGATACACCCGACACATTCAATAACTCGTGACACATTGGGAATATATCACGAGTCGATGGGAAATATCGGCCTGCTGGCTAAAAGGGCGGAAAAAGTGCACGTGAAGGGGTTTTAAAGGCCGCGGGTTGCTTTTTTCACTCATTGTTTCATTTCTAAGGTGTGAGAGAGCTAGAGAGGTGTGAGGGAAGTCATTGTGCATCTATCCAAGGAGGAGAAAGGGCAAGGATCATGTTGCCATTAGTGCCAGCGGAAAGATCAAGATTTCCAGGTATGATCCAAAACATTTTTCTTTCATTTGTTTGAAGTTTGAACTTTGTTTTTTTAGAGTTAGGCTAGGGTTTGCAATGTGTCTCTTTTTCTTGTTTTTGAATGGACGATTCAATCATTCTAATTCGTCTAGCTCTCATTATTTAACCTTTGCATTATCATGTGTTTATTTTGGTTTTTTTTTTGTGCCATAGGTTTAATATTTTCATCTAAACAAAATGTCGAAGGCATTGGATTCAATGTGGGTGTATGGTGAACCAGTGGAACTTCCCAATAGACAAATATTGACATGCAATCTTTGTGGAAAAAGAATTTATGGAGGAATTAGCCGCTTGAAATACCACCTTGCCAAAATCATTGGGTTTGATGTGGATATTTGTCTAAATAGTAGCACGGGAATTATGTGTATTGCAAACCAATCACTCATTGATATGGAAAATAAGAATGATGCGGCCGAGGCTCACAAAAAAGAACTTGAACTTGCAAATAGAAACACTGGAACAAGTGCCTCTAAGGGGGGACTAGTACCACAATCCCACTCCTCAGCCACAGTCCCTCAACTTCTGCAGTGCGCTCATCAACCTCACCTTTCTTTGTGTCGAGGTCAACACCTAGGGGGTAACCTTCTATTCGGTCATTGATTAAAAGAAAAGAGACAGAGGAGGCCGACAAGCTTGTGGCCAAATGTTTTCTTTGGAGTGACATACCTTTTAACATTGCCAATAACCCCTTCTACCATCCCATGTTTGAAGTTGTTGCAATTGTTGGTCTAGGGTATAGGGGCCCTTCCTATCAGGATTTGAGAGGGCGTCTCCTTCAAGGGGAAAAGGCCTGCTGGCTAAAAGGGCGGAAAAAGTGCACGTGAAGGGGTTTTAAAGGCCACGGGTTGCTTTTTTCACTCATTATTTCATTTCTAAGGTGTGAGAGAGCTACAAAGGTGTGAGGGAAGTCATTGTGCATCTATCCAAGGAGGAGAAAGCCAAGGATCTTGTTGTCATTAGCGCCAGCGGAGAGATCAAGATTTTCAGGTATGACCCAAAACATTTTTCTTTCATTTGTTTGAAGTTTGAACCTTTTTTTTTTAGAGTTAGGCTATGGCTTGCAATGTGCCTCTTCTCGTTGTTTTTTAATGGAAGATTCAATCATACTAATTCATCTAGCTCTATCCACTTGGAGGCTAGACATTGCATCTTTTACTCATCTCATGCCTTTTTGATGGAGATGTCCCACTATATTGGCCATATTCTTGTTTGAGACTTGAAAATGTGGCCTTAACCACTTCCTTATTTAATGTATTGTTGATTAATTAGTTGGAGAAAATATTTATTTACTCCTCCCTAGGCTAGATCTAGGGTTTTCACATGAGATATTACTATTTTATTGTTAAGGAAGTTGAGCTAGATTCTATATAAAGAGTAGCCCTTCCTCATTCGTACACATGGTTGGACTTTTCAAGCTTCCCCTCTTTGGAGCTTAATGGACACATCATTTTTGGAGCATATGTGATGTATAAGGCTTCTTTCTTTGTTGAGTGCATAATATTTTGGTACTTAAAGCTTGAAGTAGTGTAGTTTCTTCTACATAGGCAAGACTAGCAACTTGATACATTGAAGGGTAAAATCTACCACTTGGAAGGGGGCTTGCATGTGAGGTAACTCCTCCCCATTTCTCCTTTTTTACCTTAGTTATTGTTAATTGATTGCTTGCTTTATATATCCACTATGAATACTAGCGTGTTCATTGATTTCAATTGCTAGGGTAAAGTTGAGTTCCATAGTTGAAGGTGGATCCTTTTGGACCTCTTCCTTGTGGAATTTATGCATTAAATTCCAACAAGCTTAGTGTGGAGGTTATTGAGTCCTCTGGCCTTACTTCCATTGCTAACACATAAGAAAATATGCCCCCTTAGATACCTCCTTGACTCCATTTCCCTTGTTGGATTGCGACTTGGCACTAATCTATATTTTCTCCTATCACCCTTTATATTTCCTAAAATATAAAAACATTGTTTTACTAAAGCTAGTCTCATATAACCTTGTGCCTCATTGCTTAGCCTTAGTAATCCTACTAAGGATACCCCCTTTGAGATAGAGGAGAGTCGACCTAAAGTGAAGAGGAAAAGTTACTTAGGTGATATTGGTGACCATCCTAGTAGTTCCCTTGTTGAAATTAATGTTGCTGCAAGAGTCATTCTCCGGAGGATGGAAAAGACCCTAGCTATGGACTAGGGCCCCCAGCACACTCCTGGGGTTTCTTGGTATGAGACCAAGCAGTGAGAGCCATGGCAAAAGACCCTAGTGAGGGCCCCCAGTATATGATTGGGGTTCTTGGTCTTGAACCAAGCAGTAAGTCCCTAGATGTGTCTAGGGCCCCTGGATGTGTTCCAGGGAATCCTTGCTCGGTGCTTGGATAGATCCTTGGATATGTTCCTTGGTGGTTGATATAAGTTCCTAGATGTGTCTAGGGCACCTGGATGTTCCAGGGAATCCTTGCTCAATGCTTAGATTGATCCTTGGATGTGTTCCTTGGTGGTTGATATAAGTCCCTAGATGTGTTCTAGGGCCCCTGGATGTGTTCCAGGGAACCCTTGCTTAATGCATGGGTTGATCCTTGGTCTTGTACCTAGGTGGATAAGACCCTAGATGTGTTCTAGGCAATGTTACCAGAAACTTCGCCCCCCCCCGTGCTTCGCAGCCCCAAAGCTCGATCCGGGTGGGTGCGTCCAGGAAGCTCGGGCTAAAGCACGCTTCAAAATTTAGGAAGCGCGCTTCGGGGCTCTTGAGCACGCTTCCTGCCATTTCTAAAGCATCCCCCTCCGAAGAGCGCTTCACATGCGTTTCCGAGGAAGGACCACACGCTTCCAAGGGGGAATGAAGTGTTTTGGTGTGCAACTGAGGGTTATTTTGCCTTACTAGTGCTATTTAAAGAGGTCCCCACCCCCTCCATTTCACCCACCCTAGTAATCAATGGTAATGTTAAATTTTCATCCTTTTACTTAAATTTTTAACATTACCATGAATTGCTTCAGGATGTTTGAGAGTGGTTCCAACCTCATTGGACTTCATATGGAGAAAGTAGAATTTTAGGTCCCATTCAAAATTCAGCAGACTTAACAGTTTTCAGGATTTCAAGAATGGCAAGATTGCAATGTTTCCACTGGATTCTATCATGTATGAGGGTATGGAACTGACATTTAATCAAGAGAACCAAGCCCTTTATGTACCTCGATGTTGCTGGCATTGATTGTCGAACTCTTTTTTCACGACCCCAGTAAAAATGTACCCTTCACTCAAGTATAAACTCTTCTCTTTGTCGTTGTGTCAGGTGACTTAGTTGTGTATGTGCACACCAACCTCTGTCTTATATACAGGCAGAGAGAAGAGTGGTTGAAGGGAAAGACAAATATGTGGGATGTGTTTCTTGATGATATGGGTTTGAACAACAGTGTTGAGTTGGCATTAGCCAACTTGGATTTTAGTGAACTAGTGCTAGAGTAGGTCACTTTTGATGATGGTGATCCTCTTGAGGGGTCATCCTCCACATCAACAAATGCACATATTGCATTGGATATAGGGGAAGAGGAGGAGGATAGAGGAGAGAGCAGTGGTAATGATGCCAATCTTGATGATTATCACATGGAGGACTCTAGAATCTAGAATCTAGTAATTGCTAGAATCTAGAATCTAGTAACTGCTAGAATCTAGAATCTAGATGGTTGATGCTCGAATGATTGATCATTGATGAACTATGTAGTATGGATGTCATTTCTATCTATATTGATGTACAAATATGCATGTTTTCATATATTCTGCAGTTAATTTGTCTTTCTACATATTTTTTTGAATATAAATGCAATATATATAAAAAATTGTATATATATATATATATATATATATATAATAAACGCTTACCGGACGCTTCGCTTCCAAGGATTTTTGGAAAATGACGCTTCCTACGCTCCCGCTTCTGGCAACACTGGTTCTAGGGCCCCCAGATGTGTACTGGGGCAACCTGGTCTTTGACCAGGTAGATCTTGGTGTAATACCAAGATGTGTTGATGTGTGATCCTCTTTCTCTCTCCCGGGATGGTCCATGAGACCTATGAGTGCCTATGAAGATGGACATGACCACAATGTTGATGTACGCCCTTATGCTGTGATGATAAAGTTTATAGGTCATTATGAGACTCATGTGGACATGCTTTGCGATTATGGAACCCCCCTTGACTTTATCTTATCAGGTACCCCCTTGTTGTTGTGCTTTCCCTCTTGGTTTATGTGATTCGGGTTTTATTCTATGTGATTGGGTTTTATTTTATGTGATTGAGTTTTATTTTATGGGATTGGGGTTTTATATGTGTTTAGGGTTTTATAATTTACATTAATATTAATTGACATATTAATTAATATTTATATTAATTAAATGTCAATATTCAATTATTTTTATATCTACCCTAACCCTTCTCCCTAACTATAAATAAGACCCTACCCTATTTCATTTAAATGCACACTCACTCTCTCCTCTCTCTCCTTGTTGCAGCTAAGTCAGTGAATAATCTTCTTTGATTGGTGTGGCCTCTCCTTTGTTTATCAGTTTCAGTTCTTAGTGTCTGTAATGTCCCCCACCTCTTGATGAAGAGGGTTGGAGAGACTCAGTAGTCTAGTCATCCCCACTAGACTATAGTCTCATGCACTATTGGAAGAAGTCAGCTAAACTCAACATTATAATATTAAGTTGACTTGGAAAAGGAAAAAGTAACTAAATGAAAGAATAGAACACGTGAGGGTGAGCTAGGAGTTAACCCTAGGGGTTAACTAACTCAACAAAGAAACAGATTGGAGGCATCAAGGAAAGGCAAGGGCACACCTCTCACTCACCTTTGGATTATTATTGCATTTTTCTTTTGGGCTCTGAAGCACAACAGTTTTGAGGGTTTTGAGAATACAAACCCTAGAGGACAACTCAGTGGTGAAAGATCCCACCTCTCTTGTTCCAAGATTGGTCACGGGGATGCAACACTCCACCCACACCATTCTACAGCAGCTACAAGTACCATCTTCCATCCAAGGCAGCAGCAAGGCGTAACTTGGAGGGTTTCCAGCGAGGGGGGCGCAACATTGATTGAAGGAAGTTAGATCCAAGAGTTTGAGAAGGCTTTTGGATATTTGGTCACTTGGGTTTTCTCTGTAGGGCTTTGACCATCATTCCTAATGCATTTTGAAAGAGTTATACTTGTTATTTGATTTCCTGAAGCATTTGCAAGATTTGGAGAGGAGGGCGTTATTGGAAAGTAGATCTACTCAATTTGGAGGGGTAAACCGTAAAACTTCATATCTCAGCCTAACACTTCACCAAGAGGTTCACCTTGCCCTGATCTATCATTCCGGAGAGTTTCGGAGTGTTTGGAGGTCTCCTTCAACAAGGCCGAATTATTGGGTCTTGGCAGTCTTCAGGAGGGCGTAGTTTAGTTTGAGGCTTCAACGTTTGGAGGAGCAGATCTTGGTATTTCGGCTTGAGACTTCAGGAAGGGGTTCACCTTGCCCCGATCTATCATTCCACGGAGTTTTGTGGCATTTGAGGGCTTCCTGCAGCAGGGCCGAAATATTGGATCTTCACAGCTATCCAAGAGGGCGTAACTTCAACCAGAGGGGTTTGGACTTGACCCTAGAGGAGAGGAGGTTTATCTTGTATTGTTCTTCATCTTGTATTCAACCTTTGGAGGCTTGTATCGTCATATCTTGAGCATTTTGTAGCACCTCATATTCCATCTAGAGGATCTATCTGATGTTATTCCATATCTGCAATCTTATTGTATCATTTTTTCTCATATTATCTAAATAAAGGTCAGATCTATGTTGTTTGATTCCATATATGGTGTTTCTTGCTATCTCTTGTATTTCTATACGACACATCTTCAAATATATGTTCACATGCTTGATAACTGAATATACAAACCCTAAAACACAACTCCAAGCGTAAACCTACAAACAAACATACAAACAACAGTTAACAGTGAGCAGTTAGTGTTCCCAGCGAAAAAATTGGCTTGGGACCATTACAGTGGTATTAGAGCGTTTATCCTCCCAGCCAGTTGGGGTTAGCGCATGCAGAAGTTCAATGGCATTTACATGGGCAGAAGGAGGAAACAGACAGGTGAGACAGAGGCCGAAATGGAAGGATCAGGTGAGGACAGTGAGCCACACATTCTAGTAGGGTTCGCTAGGGACTTACAACATTCCATAGATGTGTCACAAGGCAACCTTGTGCATCACCTACAGGAAAACCAAGAGGCAGTAGGTAGGGGACAAATAGAGATGAGAGAGACTCTGAGAAAGGTAAGTGAAAATCAAAAGAGGATATCATAACTTCTGATGCAGATGAATCATGGGGGAAAGAGCCGGGAAATTTATACCAACAGAGAGGCTAGTGGGTCTCATGGAGGGACTAGACACCAGTAGGAGCACATTCCACATTATCACACTGAGGGATACAACTATGGAGGAGGGGCACCACAGGGACAAACACACAGCAGGACCACCCCTAGACCCTACCTACCTTCATTCTTAGATAACCACACACAGCCAGACTAACCAGACAAGATTGAGGACAATTTCACACAATATGCCAGGGAGTATAATTCACTGAGCGCAGGGATCAAGAGGCAGATCACACTGGAGAAATATTGTGGGATTAAATTCAGGGGTAAGCCCAAACCTTATCACAGGAATAACTATGAGTAGAGCGTAGAGCTAGTAAGATGGAGATCCCATACTTTGATGGATCCTCCAAGGTGACTGCACAAGCTTGGGTGCAGAAGCTTGACATGTACCTACAACTTAACCCAAAGAGAGAAATGGATGCCATCAAGTTTTCCACCATGTACTTGGAAGGAAAAGCTCATGACTGGTGGTACCACGGGTTAACCACACTAGGCCACAACCAGATCGTGGCTTACACAGACTTCACACAGAGGCTTATAGACAGGTTTGACCAAGGGGATCCAGAGTTGCATTTCAAAGAACTCACCCAACTCAGGCAGACAGGAACACCAGAGGTATATATAGAGGAGTTTCAGAGGTTAGTAGTTATGGTACAAGATGTGTCTCAAGTGAGACTCATGATGCTCTTCGCATAAGGGTTCATGGAACCCTTAAGGGGTTGGGTGAAGGCTTTCAATCCTACCAACCTACAGGATGCTATATGGAAGACAAGGGATTTGGGCTCAACAACGAAATCTAGATTCACCTCTAGACCACCTCTAAACACCGGAGGAAGAGACCAAAGACCTCCCATGAACCAAGGGGGGAGAGACCAAAGGGGGTTTGACAGAGGCAGGGGTAGAATGGATGACAACACTAGAAGGGAACTAAGGATGTAGCAATTGTGCTATACATGCAAAGAACCTCGGGATCCCACCCACAAATGTATGGGTAGAGACAAGGCACACTACATTGAAGTCACTTCTGATAATAAGGAAGATGAAGGTTATGGCCACCTTCAAAACATAGAGGTAGACACCACCGAAAATGCAGAAGATGAAGATGTAAGTCACAGCCTTGAAACAGATGAGAGGGGTGTTACAGGGACAGAAAATTTTGGTTCTCATTGATGGGGGTGCTTCACATAACTTCATTGACTCAGCCCTACTATAGAGAAGACACATACCCATTGTTGAATTTGAAGGATTCAAGGTAGAGGTAGCAAGAGGGCGCACTATGCCCTATGACAGGTATATTCCAGGAATGAAGCTTACATTGGGCAGTCATGATTTGACACAAGACTTCTATGTGATGGACTTTCCAAACACTAATATCATCCTTGGGGTTTAGTGTCTTAGTATGTTGGGGCCAATAACCACCAACTACAAGACCATGGAGATGTCCTTCACCGAGGAAAGTGGAAAAAAGGTAGTACTCAGGGGCATGTCAGGAAACACACCTACGATGGTTACAGCAAAGCACATGGAGGCCATTTTCAAAAGAGAAGACATTGCATATGTTGTTGAGTGTAGAATATCAGTACGAGTGGATAAGAAGGGAGAGACTTGTTATCCCCACTTTTTAGGGATAACTAGGAGATCATGTCTCGAGGTCCACAGGTCCTAGACATGGAGTACCAAGAGCAGGATTGACCTGAGCATGGCCCTAGATGGCCCTGCCTTTTCTTCACTCATCGTTTTTGTCTTGTCAGCAGCAGCAGCATCCATCACCATCGACTTGATCCTATATCAGAAGAGGTTCTTGCTCCATGAGGTTATTGGTCCAGGTATCATGGTATGTGTCACTTTTGATCATTAAAACCTTTAAATATGTGCATCTGATTCCTTTTATCTCTAACTGCTTGGATCTTACATTAGCCCACTTGACCATGCTTGGGGAGATTGATAGGGTGCCCTAGCAAACCTGTGCCCATAGGTCTTGGTTTGCCACAGGGGGGATTTCTGAAAAGCCATCATCTGCTCCCATCATAGCACCATTGTTTCATCTTATCTCCCGCTCATTTATCCCATTCCCCTTGTCCGGGCATTGGGTTGACCTATTTGCAGGATTGCACCTTATCTTGTGGGAAGAAGGGGCTAAAGGCCCAGAAGGTAAAAGCAGCTGGTAAAAGACAAAAGCCTAAAAATAAAACCTCGAGATGCTTCGCCCAGGGATCCCCGAGAAGGCAGTAAAAAGCCTCTCAGCAAGAAAAAGGAGGGACTCGAAAAATAACAAAACAAGACCTAGTCAAAGGATGGGGGGTCTCATCACGAGCCAGCCTATTAGGTCCATGGGTACTTAACAGTATGACATTGCAACCGTCTGGTTACCACGCCAGGGCAGTGACCTTTGGTTGCATGGCCAAGGGAAAGGGGG
>ML784986.1:509197-532414 GCA_009831015.1 Picea engelmannii | reverse complement strand
AAAACTTCTTGATTGAATGGTTGTAGTCTTATTTTCTTACATGTATTTTTAATTTGTTGAATAAAAACCCTAGGTGACAAGCACACAAGTAGGTCCTTGTCTCATGTCCCCTGATAGAAAAGCTTTTAGCCATTGAAGAAGAAGAAGAAGAAGAGAGCCTAGCCATAGCTACACTCCTTTTTCTTCTTCCCTTTAGCTAGTCGTACCATTTTGACTTGGAGAGGAAGAGGACGTCCCAGGCCTAGGTCATCTACACCTAGGGCCGTTTTCTTTTAGGGTTTGATGAAAGAGCCTTGCCTTAGCAACACTCACCCTCTTTAAGCCCTCTTGTCTTGATTTTGTATTTCATTTGAGCTAGTTGTTTGCCGGGAAGGAGGAGAGAGCATGAGGCCTTGCTTTAGCAACACTGGAGTGAGCCTCTCTCCCCTAGGGTTATGATTTTCAAGCCCTGCTTTAGCAACACTTCAAAACTTATCCCTCTACTCCTTTAAAGTCTCACCTCCTTCAACTTTTGCGTCCTTCACCTATGACTCCATTAAACCCTAAGGCACTGATCTAAAGCCTCAAACATTGAAGTAGAATTGGATCTAAACACTCTCAAACCTTTTTGAATTGAAACCCTAACTACACTAACCCTAGCCTAGATTAACCTACTAACCCTAAGTTGCTAACATCATCATTGAATATTTCATTATTGTAGCAACGTTTTACTTTATGAGCAATTGAATGGTGGTTAAGGCATTAATTGAATAAAGTGTTGATTGGTTACATTGAATGCCACATCGTTCTAGTATTTATTGGCGAAGTGACATTATCTTTTCATTGCTATTGTGTAAACATTGACTTCGTCAACATTTACTTTCAAATTGCTTATATTAAATATCAGATAGTTCTTGATTGATATGAAGTACTAACCCATTGAAATAAGCTTGCAAGTATCAGTTTGTTGTTGTCTTGTTCCAGGCAGGTACTCTTCATTGGGTTTTACTTTATTATTGGTTGTTTAGCCGGAACTTCTGATTGGCGGTGATCTGTGAAGGGGGAATTTGTCCTTGTCCTTTTATCCTTTGCTCTTTCAAAACTCCAGGTCACCGGGGACGTCTCCCCTGGGCCTAGCCTCCCTAAAGAGAAAGAGCCTTCCCATCGTGGTGACATTGGGTGGGATAGGTTCCTGTTACGCTAGTTTGGCCCTCTACCTTATAGCCTTTTATCCTAGCTACAAACTATGCGATAACAAGACTCATTATTCACCAGAGATTCAGAGGATCATTAACAAGCATAGCAAGGTGTTTGGACCCATTCCACCACGAGCAGCACTAGATAGGGGGTTTGAGCATATCATAGAGTTGGAAGAGGGAGTGAAACTTGTCATCACTACTCCCTATAGACACCCAAAGAAATACAAAGATGAAATAGAGAAGTCTATCAAAGAACTACTAGACATGGGCCACATTAGACCGAGTTCCAGTCCTTTTGCATCTTCAGTGATACTAGTGAAAAAGAAGGATGGGACCATGTGCATGTGCATTGATTACCGGGCATTGAACAAGAAGACAATTAAGAACATGTATCCCATTCCGAGGATTGATGAGCTATTGGATGAGCTTCATGGGGTTGTTTACTTCACCAAGATTGACTTACGCTCTGGCTATCATCAGATCAAGATGAGGGAGCAGGATGTCCCCAAAATTGCTTTCAGATGTCACTATGGCCACTATGAGTTCTTAGTGATGCCATTTGGATTGACTAATGCACCAGCCACATTTCAATCATGCATGAACCATGTCTTCAACAAGCAATTAAGGAAGTACCTCTTAGTATTCTTTGATGACTTGTTTATCTATGGGAGGACTTGGGAGGAGCATATTCAACATGTAGAACAGATTCTAGCCATTATGGAAGGTCAATCCTTGTATGCAAAGGAATCCAAATGTGAATTTGGAATGACAGAGGTTCTCTATTTGGGACACATCATTGGGGTAAAGGGGGTACAGGTACACCAAGAGAAGATCCAAGCTATACTTGACTGGCCCACACCTAAGACCCTCACAGAATTGAAGGGGTTTCTTGGCATTTGTTGCTACTACAGGAGGTTCGTCAAAGGTTTCTCACAACTTTGTGCACCCTTAACCGATTTAACCAAGAAAGGAGCATTCAAATGGAGTTCAGAGGCATAGTTGACTTTGGACAAAATGAAAAAGGTAATGAGTACGTGCCCAATCTTAGCTCTACCAGATTTCACACAACCCTTCACAGTGGAGTGTGATGCCTCCGGGGAGGGCATTGGGGCAGTGCTTATGCAGAAAAGGCACCCTCTTGTCTATGACAGCCAAAAACTGAGAGGTCCTGAGCTACTTTATACCATCTATGACAAAGAGATGTTGGCCATCATGCACTCATTGGCTAAGTTCAGGCAATACTTGGTAGGAGCGAAATTTGTGGTGAGGACAGATCACAACAGTCTTAAGTACTTTTTGGATCAAAAGGACTTAAATGAGAGGCAGCAGAAGTGGGTTAGCAAGATACAGGCTTATGATTTTGACATTGAGTTCGTCAAGGGGAAGAATAATGTAGTGGCAGATGCATTATCCAGAAGGCCATCGGTTTATGCTATGACCAATATCTCAGTTGACTGGAAGGCCCAACTCTTAGTGGAATACTCAAAGAACCAATTTGCATGTCAATTAATGGATGGACAGGTACAAGATGACAACTTCAGAATCATGGATGACATTATCTACTACAAGGGCCGAATTTTCTTGGTTCTTGAGTCAGCCTTTAAGGCCAAGGTACTACAAGCATGCCATGATTCACCCATGGCAGGACATCAAGGATTTGTCAAAACATACCGACAGGTAAGGGAAATATTTTCTTGGAAAGGGTTGAAGGAAGATGTGATGCACCACATCAAGCAAGGCACTACTTGTCAGGTAAACAAGGATGAGCACACACAGCCAACAAGATTATTACAACCTCTACCCATTTCGGAGCACAAATGGGAAATCATCTCTATGGACTTCATCACAGGATTGCCCAAAGCACAGGGTAAAGATTGTATTTTTGTAGTGGTGGACAAGTTAACTAAGTTTGCACACTTCTCCTCCATTGCCACAAACTTCAGTGCAGCACAGGTTGCAGAATTGTTCTTCAGGGAGGTTTTTAGACTACATAGTTTACCCAAGACCATTGTGAGTGACAAGGACAGCCGATTCATGAGCACTTTTTGGCAGGAATTATTCAGGTTGGTTGGTATTAGTACGGCCTTGACCCCTAGCACCAGTTACCATCCTTCGACTGATGGTCAAACAGAAATAGTCAACAAGTGGGTGGAAGGCTACCTCCAAAATTATGTATTAGGGCAGCAAAAAGCATGGGTTAGGTGGCTACATTTGGGAGAATACTGCTACAACACCACTCATCATATGTCTATTGGTATGACTCCATTCAGAGCCTTGTACAGTTATGATCCTCTCCCCTTTGTAGAGATTGTCTTTGGTGATAGCAGGGCTCCTATGGTTCAGGATTGGATTCAGCAGATTCAGGACATATTCAGAGAACTGAAGGATCATCTACAAAGGGCACAAAATCAGCAAAAGGTCCAGGAAGACAGGCACAAAATCAACAAAAGGTCCAGGAAGACAGGCACAAAGTAGAGCGCACATTTGAGGTTGGCAATTTGGTTTACTTCAGGCTCCAATCGTACAGACATGCATCCATCAAAAGAAGTGGAGCAAAAAAGCTCCAACCCCGATTCTTTGGACCCTACATGATCAACAGGAAGGTAGGGGTCGTGGCTTATGAGCTTGATCTTCCACAGGGCAACAAAATACACAATATTTTCCATGTGTCATGCTTGAAGAGAGTCATAGGCCAACAGATCACTCCAAATGATGTACTGCCACCCTTAGATGAAAAAGGGCAATTGATAGTGATACCCGAGGAGATACTGGAGGTTCGAGAGAAGAATCTGAGGAGGAGCATCAACGAATACTTAGTCAAATGGAAGGACTTACCTATTGAGGATGCTACTTGGGAGAGTGAACAAGTATTGCAAGAGACAAGTTCAAAATTGCTTGTGGGCAAGCAATTTCTAGCAGGGGAGACTGTAATGTCCCCCACCTCTTGATGAATAGGGTTGGAGAGACTCGGTACTCTAGTCATCACCACTAGATTATAGTCTCATGCACTATGGGGAGAAATCAACTAAACTCAACATTAGAATATTAAGTTGACTTGGAAAAGGAAAAAGTAACTCAATGAAAGAATAGAACACGTGAGGGTGAGCTAGGAGTTAACCCTAGGGGTTAACTAACTTAACCGAGAAACAAATTGGAGGTATAAAGGAAAGGCAAGGGTGCACCTCTTACTCACCTTTGGATTATTATTGCATTTTGCTTTTAGGCTCTAGAGCACAACAGGTTTGAGGGTTTTGAGAAAGAAAACCCTAGGGGACAACTCGGTGGTGAAAGATCCCACCTCTCTTGTTCCAAGCTTGGTCTTGGGGATGCAACACTCCACCCACACCATTCTACAGCAGCTACAGGTACCATCTTTCATCGAGGGCAGCAGCAAAGCGTAACTTGGAGGTTTTCCAACAAGGGGGGTGCACCATTGATTGAAGGAAGTTCGATCCAAGAGTTTGAGAGGGCTATTGCATATTTGGGCACTTGGGTTTTCTCTGCAGGGCCTTGACCATCATTCCTAATGCGTTTTGAGAGAGTTATACTTGCCATTTGATTTCCTGAAGCATTGGCAAGATTTGGAGAGAAGGAGGGCATTATTGGAAAGTAGATCTACTCAGTTTGGAGGGGTAAAACTTCATATCTCAGCTTGACACTTCACCAAGGGGTTCACCTTGCCCCAATCTATCAGTTCGGAGAGTTTTAGACTGTTTGGAGGTCTCCTTCAACAAAGCCGAATTATTGGGTCTTGGCAGTCTTCAGGAGGGCGTAGTTTAGTTTGAGGCTTTAGCATTTGGTGGACCAGATCTTGGTATTTCAGCTTGAGACTTCAGGAAGGGGTTCACCTTGCCTCGATCTATCATTCCACAGAGTTTTGTGGCATTTGAGGGCTTCCAGCAGCAGGGCCGAAATATTGGATCTTCACAGCTATCCAGGAGGGCGTAACTTCAGCCAGGGGGGTTTGGACTTGACCCGGGAGGAGAGGAGGTTTATCTTGTATTGTTCTTCAGCTTGTATTCAGCCTTTGGAGGCTTGTATCTTCATATCTTGAGCATTTTGTAGCACCTCATATTCCAGCTAGAGGATCTATCTGATGTTATTCCAGATCTGCAGTGTTATTGTATCAGGTTTTCTCATATTATCTAAATAAAGGTCAGATCTATGCTGTTTGATTCCATATCTGGTGTTTCTTGCTATCTCTTGTATTTCTAAATGATGCATCTTCAAATCTATGTTCACATGCTTGATAACTGAATATACAAACCCTAAAACGCAACTCCAAGAGTAAACCTGCAAACAAACATACAAACAACAGTTAACAGTGAGCAGTTAGTGTTCCCAGCAAAAAAATTGGCTTGGGACCATTACATCTGTGTTGGCTGGAAGTTCTTCTTGAGAGGTCTGTTGATGGTTGATGGCTGGATCTGTTTTCCTCTAAGCTGTAAAGTGCTTTCTAGAGCTGCCGGACCTGTCTTCTTGCACAGAAGTGTCCTCTCTAGTTGTCAGACCTATTCCTGTGGGTGTCGGATCTCCCTCTAAGGCCACGCACCTGTGTACAGGTGTCGCGGCCTCCATCTGGGCTCTCTCCTTTGCTGTGTGGAAATTACGGATCCTTCCTCTGCCTGCCACGTGGTGTGCTGAGTTCACTGTGGAGGGTTTTCAACTTGCTGTCCAAGTTTTCTGAGTTGAGGTTTTTGTTGTCTGCTAGTGGAGGGTTTGCTAACCTGTCCAGTTTTCATTCCTGTGCTATATCACTGTTCAGTGGAGGGTTTTTCTGCTGGGGTATTACTGTTAAGTCTGTGGTTTTTATTGTAGTTTCTTTGGGGGTCTCTATCTATGGCTGAACTGTCCCACAGTCCACATTGACAGAGATCAAACCCTAGAGGTTTGATCCAGGAACCTAAACTAAATTCTGAGCATATTTACAGAGGCATACATACACACATGTGACAGGTACATCTATCATTGAATCAGGAGGTAAGATAAAAGCTTATTTTTATACTAAGAAATTTTATTTGTTTCCAGATCTGTGTATATCTATTCTTCTTTATGCTGATCTAGTGAACAGAAAAATTTAAAAGAATATTTTTGTTTTCAATTTTCCCTAATTCTAACATGGTATCAGAGCTTAGGACGTGAAAAGAGCTCAAGTGTTGCATACTGGAGCCTGCGTAGATCCACTTCTTAGGGTTCGTAGATCAGCAATCATTGAAACAAAATCACAAACTGCTCTGTTCTCCTTGACTTTCTGACTTTTTGGAGCAGAGAGAGAGTACTTGTATGATGACCCTTTTTAAGAGCACCTAGTTTCAGTTGTTTATTTTGCTTTCTGAAGGTGAACTTTTTTGTTAAATTTTTCTTACTGAAAAGCTGATCTAATTTCTGACACCCACCATGACCAAACCACTTATGTATCCCAACTTTTGCACAGTAACCCCAAGAGGGCAACCTTAGTGCTTACATCAATTTATAGTGCCCATGATCTTTTGTTGCTGCCTGTCTTTCTGTACTAACCCCGCTTAGGAAAAGGCTAAATGTTACAGGATCCATGAAAGCAACTGCAGCAGACATTGCCAACATGGGCGGGTCAAGCTTCAATGGCTTTGCATTTGCAGCTTACTGATCAATCTATGTTTCTGGCAATCCCTAGCATTTGAGTATAACACCAAAGCAGGGCCAGTAGAAGGAAAGCTGAATGTTTATTTAGTTCCTCACATGCATGACGATGTGGGATGGCCCAAGACAGTCGATCAATACTATGTTGCCTCTAACAGTTCTACAAAGGTGGCAGCAATAGAATACATCCTCGATTCATTTATCAGTGCTTTGCAAGAAGACCCAAACCGCAAGTTTATTTTTCTAAAGGTGGTGGAGGAAACAAAGCAAAGAGAAAAGGGAAATTGTTAGAAAGCTTGTTGAATCTGGCCAACTTGAATTTAAATGGGGGATGATGCATGCTTGATAAAGCATCTACTTTTTATGTGGACATGTTAGATCAAACAACCCTTGGGCACCGATTTATCAAGAAAGAGTTTGGCAAAGCTCCTCGCATTGGGTGGCAGATTGATCCCTTCTGCCGTTCAAGGTTATCTTCCAAGTGCAGAGGTTTGCTAATATTTCCCTTTGTATGACATCGTTCTTCTTATACTTTTCTTCACTCTTGCAAGATGAGAGTTTATATCAGTATAGAGTTTGTTATGGTTAAATCTCCCCTCACCTTGTCACTACAATTTCATATAGAAGACAAGCAAGTAAGCACTCAATGTAACCTACTCTGAGTCTAGAGTTAATTGGCAATCAATTCTGAGGTGCCTCTAAGGGAAATCAATGCAATGCAAGGGCTGGGGGAGTTTTGAAGACTTTTGTTGATGATTTTTTTTTGGCTTAATGATGGGCTACCATATTCACGTTGCAGATTTTATAACAGCCCTATCCACAAATGGATAGAGCAAGCATGTAGTGGCACATGTCCTCCTTATGATCATGATTACCACTTACATAACTTTATTTTTCATGTTATGATTGTTGTCGTCCCTCACGTTCATTAAATAAAGGAAGGAGAAGTCTTTTCAGAATTCATATTGAACACATGCTTGTGTTAAGAGAGATAGAGCGAACTTGTCTCTTTCATTATACTTTATCTTCTTTATACAGTAGGGTTCATGACAAGATTCAAGAAGAAGAAATGGGCTTTGTGGCATATGGTTACTCCAGTACTATTTGGAGTCTGGACTGTTTGAAGTGGAGGGGATAGTGAAAGACTCTTATTTATTTTCTTGTACACTTGTGGGATACAAATTTGGGTGCCAAAGTAAACTTGTTTGGATTATTGGTGGAGTGACCAATACTAGTTGAGAGAAATTTCTTGTTAGGAGATATCTGGAGGCTAGTGTTCTTTATTTTTGGTGGATCCTTGGTTTTCTGTTGCAGATTCCTTGAGATCGTGTTCAAGTTTCCTTTTTCAAATCCTTAGCAACTCAAAGAGGGATTCTCAGTATTTTTTAAACTGAACGTACATGGGCACTCTTACATTACATTGCGTAGCCACAAATACCCATATGCATTTTATCCTACTTGGACTCTCCCATGTCAACTTCGGCAGAATTTGCTGCGAGAATTTATTGGTTACATTACAGATATTTGTTGCCTTCAAAAGATCCAATTTGATCAGTTTAAGAATTAGTAAGTAACTCTAATCAGGAACCAAACCCCTATAAAAAGGGGTCTTGCATAGACATCAATCTAGTAGGACAGTTACTTGAACTACAGATACTGTATACACAAAAGATGCCCCAGATAGCTACAGCTGGTAGTAGGCTGCAAAGTACAAGTGTCTTCAACCCAAAACAAGTTCAAGTTTTTCATATTAAACTTGGTACCAGCACCAAGTACTTCTTGAAGAGATATGACATCAGTCAAAGGATCTTGTAGGTTCAGAGGGAGTCAGTTTGCACATGCAGAGAGGCAGACACATTATGAGACTCAGAGGGAGCAGTCCCTGTATGTGAGTTAGGCCATGACATGCAGCAGATGGCAATATTGAGGTTAGATTTGTGACTCGTGACTTCTCTCAGAAAGAAGGGATTGACTATGACGAGATCCTTACTCCTATTGCCAGATTACTTCCATCAGGATCATTATCTCTCTTGCCGCAGTTTTTGATTGGAAACTTCACCAGATAGATGTTAAGACTGATTTTCTTAACGATGAAGTTGAGCAAGAGGTTATATCGAACAGCCTGAGGGGTTCGTAATCCATGGGAAAGAATTCCATAGATTGAAACAAGCTCCGAGAACTTGGTATGGAAGAATTGACAATGTCTCTATAGAATCTTGGGTTCACCAAGAGTATTGCAGATCCCAATCTTTATATAAAGATTGTACAGAAACATCCTGTTATCTTAGGATGATTTGTTCCTTACAGGAGAGGAAAATTTGATAGCTCAAACTAAGAGGGAGTTTTCAGCAAAATCTGAAATGAAAGACTTGAGTCTTTTGCATTGTTTTCTGAGATTAGAGGTGTGGCAGAAACCAGGTGAGATGCTTCTCTCACAAGAGCAAGTATGAGTTGATATGCTTCGCAGACTTGGCATGTTGGACTGTAAGTCCATGTCCACACCGATGTTTTCTAACCTGAAGAAGTTACAAGACCAAGCTACAGGTTCAGATCTAGAAGATCTCACCATATACCGGTAGATCATTGGGTCCTTGATGTATCTTATACATACCAGACTGGATATTTATCATGCAGTGAATGCCCTCAACCCGTTCATGTGTGAATTGAAGCATATTCATATGCTTGTTGTTAAACATATTCTGAGATATGTTCGGGGGCCTATAGCCTATGGGCTTAGATACACTTCCAGTGGAGGTGTAATGCTTCATGGATATAGAGATTCAGATTGGATGGGCAGTACAGTGGATCGGAAGAGTACTTCCGGATATTGTTTCCATTTGGGTTCAGCTATGATCTCCTAGTCCAGCATGAAACAGGGCTCCATAGCCCAGAGCACTACAGAGGCAGAATACATTGTTGCAAGTGCTGCCAGTAGAGAAGCAACGTGGCTCAGAAACATACTCTCAGATTTGTTCAGTGTTGAGTTGGAACCCACAGTAATCCACTACGATAACCAGAGTTGTGTAAAGCTCTCTGTGATTCCTGTGTTTTCATAAGAGAACAAAACACATTAAGATTAGATATCACTATGTTCGAGACATAATATAGAAGAACATTCTCAATATTCAGTATGTTCCGACGGCAAAACAAACCATAGATATTTTGACCATGCCTCTGTCATTGACAAAGTATGTGTACTTTCGAGACAAGCTTGGTATTGCTAAGAATGACTCTCTTGATGAGAGGGAGTGTTGAAATTAATGCAGCTGCAAGAACCATTCTCCGGAGGATGGAAAAGACCCTAGCTATGGACTAGGGCCCCCAACACACTCCTGGGGTTTCTTGGTATGAGACCAAGCAGTGAGAGCCATGGAAAAAGACCCTAGTGAGGGCCCCCAGTATATGATTGGGGTTCTTGGTCTTGAACCAAGCAGTAAGTCTCTAGATGTGTCTAGGGCCTCTGGATGTGTTCCAGGGAATCCTTGCCCGATGCTTGGATTGATCCTTGGATATGTTCCTTGGTGGTTGATATAAGTCCCTAGATGTGTCTAGGGCCCCTTGATGTGTTCCAGGGAATCCTTGCTCAGTGCTTGGATTGATCCTTGGATGTGTTCCTTGGTGATTGATATAAGTCCCTAGATGTGTTCTAGGGCCCCTGGATGTGTTCCAGGGAACCCTTGCTTAATGCATGGGTTGATTCTTACCTTGGTGGATAAGACCCTAGATGTGTTCTAGGTCACCCAGATGTGTTCTCGGGCATCCTGGTCTTTGACTAGGTAGATCTTGGTGTAATACCAAGATGTGTTGATGTGTGATCCTCTTCCTCTCTCTCGGGATGGTCCATGAGACCTAGGAGTGCCTATGAAGATGGACATGACCACATTGTTGATGTACCCCCTTATGCAGTGATGATAAAGTTTATAGGTCATTATGAGACTCATGTGAACATGTTTTGCCATTATGGAACCATCCTTGACTTTATCTTATCATGTACCCCCTTGTTATTGTTCTTTCCCTCCTGGTTTATGTGATTGGGGTTTTATTCTATGTGATTGGGTTTTATTTTATGTGATTGAGTTTTATTTTATGGGATTGGGGTTTTATATGTGTTAGGCTTTTTATAATTTACATTAATATTAATTGACATATTAATTAATAATTATATTAATTAAATGTCAATATTTATTTATTTTTATATCTACCCTAAACCCTCTCCCTAACTATAAATAAGACCCTACCATGTTGATTTTAAATGCACACTCACCGTCTCCTCTCTCTCCTTGTTGTGGCTAACTCAGTGAATACTCTTCTTTGATTGGTGCGGCCTCTCCTTTGTTTATCAGTTTCAGTTATTAGTGTTTTGTGTTGGCTGGAAGTTCTCCTTGAGGGGTCTACTGATGGTTAATGGTTGGATCTGTTTTCCTCTGAGCTGTAAGGTGCTTTCTGGAGCTGTCGGACCTGTCTTCTTACACAGAAGGGTCCTCTCTAGCTGTCGGACCTATTCTTGTGGGTGTCGGATCTCCCTCTAAGGCCACAAACCTGTGTACAGGTGTCGCGGCCTCCATCTGGACTCTCTCCTTTGCTGTGTGGAAGTTACGGATCATTCCTCTGGGTGTCGCGTGGTGTGTTGAGTTCATTGTGGAGGGTTTTCAACTTGCTGTCCAAGTTTTATGAGTTGAGGTTTTTGTTGTTTACTAGTGGAGGGTTTGCTAACCTATCCAGTTTTCATTCCTGTAGTATATCACTGTTCAGTGGAGGGTTTTTCTACTGGGGTATTATTGTTAAGTTTGTGGTTTTTATTGTTGTTTCTTTGGGGGTCTCACAACATTTTTCAAGGTACTACCTTCCCATAAGGGCACCAAGAGATCATCGGATATCAGTACATATCCAGACCCTAGATCAATGAGGATTTGTGGGGCCTCACCCCGCCATACGAGATCTCAGCAGCAGATCTGTCTCAGATCCCTTACTGGTCGACGAACTAGGTCCTCCAGACCTCAGCAGAGTGCACTCCCTGCCAAACAACGATTTAGCAATCGATCCGCACTCCACACTAATTCTTTGTCAAGCCAACAGACTTTATTGAGTTTCCTTCTTTCAGCCTCGAATGTTAGGAGAGATGGGTTTGATCCTCAAACCTATTAGCTCTTGGATCTTCTTCGCTAGTGCATCTCCGTCCCATTGCGGGACTCTGTAGTTGCGATTGAAGATTCCTCACGCTTTAGCCCAGTTTACATTGCCTATTCTTTACTCCATGCATTGTATCTCTTTATAGGAGACTATTTGGTACTCTCGCTTTGAATGGATATCATTGTACTCAACAGTCCCCTTGACCTACTTTGTGGTCATTAGTTGGACATTAATAAAATTATCTTATCTTATCTTATCCATCTATGGTTGAACTGTCCCACAGTCCACATTGACAAAGATCAAACCCGAGAGGTTTGATCCAGGATCCTAAACTAAATTCTGAGCATATTTACAGAGGCATGCATACACACATGTGACAGGTACATCTATCATTGAATCATGAGGTAAGATAAAAGTTTATTTTTATACTCGGAAATTTTATTTGTTTCCAGATCTGGGTATATCTATTATTCTTTATGCTGATCTAGTGAACAGAAAAATTGAAAAGAATTTTTTTCTTTTCAATTTTCCCTAATTCTAACATCCCTCTTGGGTTGTACCTTGAAGATTAGGGATTTTATCATCAAGTACAATTTGGGAGGTAACAATAGTTACATGTCATGTAGTGCATTTCCAGTTGTTGATCAATGACAGTACTTGGATGTAGGCCACAAACATTCTTATAACTTGCTTGGTCTAGATAATTTGGTTATGTTTTGGGACAAGCAACTACGATTAATATGGCCATTAAGGGGGAGTGTTTGAGTAGATGTTTAATAATGGTCATATTTGGTAGATTGGAGTCTTTTGTTAGGAGAAATTTATTATATAGTTACTTTATGTCATAATGTAATAAAGTCATGTTATAAACTGAAGATATGATGACTTAATAACTAATTAAGTCATATGTTAATAATTAAGTGTTTGGAATTATGTAGCATATACTCTATAATAGGACACAGCCCCCAGGGCCTCTGTGTCACGAATCCCACGTGTCAGACACAGATTCGTGAAGACAGATGTCAGACACAAGTTTGGCACGTGTCCTATGCACATGACACATGCCAAACTCGTGCTTGACACGTGTCCCGATTTTAGGACATGCATCACATGCAGGAAGGGACTCAGGCTCACATTTTCTCATGCAGGTTGGTGCTGGGAGGTGTTTTGGTGTGTAGCTAAGGGTTATTTTTCCCTACTAAGACTATCTACAGAGGTCCCTACCCCGTCCATTTCACCCACCCTAGTAATTAATGGTAATACTAAATTCTTAGTAAAGAGACATTCTCCTTTATCTTTCATTTTCATCCTTTTACTTAAATTTTTAACATTACCATTAATTGTTTTAGGATGTCTGAGAGTGGTTCCAACCTCACTGGACTTCATATGGAGAAAGTAGAATTTTAGGTCCCATTCAAAATTCAGCAGACTTAACAGTTTTTCGGGATTTCTAGATTGGTTGGATTGCAATGTTTCCATTGGAGTATATCATGTATGAGGGTATGGAACCGACATTTAATGAAGAGCAATGAGCCCTCTAAGTACTTCGATGTTGGTCTGTAATGTCGCCCACCTCTTGCTGAGGAGGTTTGGGATGACTTAGTGGTCTAGGCATCCCCGCTAGGTCATAGTCTCACACTGAGGGGAAAAGTCAACCAAACTAATGTTATATTCTTAAGTTGACTTAATGAAAAGGTAAAACGAGTTAAAAAGATAACTCAATGAAGGAATAGAAGAGTTGGAGGTTGAGTTAGGAGTTAACCCTAGGGGTTAACTTAACTCAACAAGGAAACAGAAAAAAAGTATAAAGAGAAGGCTAGGGCGCACCTCTCATTCATTCGGGATTTTGGTATTTGCTTGTTGATGCTCTTGAGCATACAGTGTTGAGGGTTTTGATATTACAAACCCTAGTGAACAACTCAATGGTGAAAGATTCCACTCACCTTGTTCCAAGCTTGGTCTCAGGGATGAAATACTCCACCCACACCATTCTACATCCAGCATCTATTCAAGAGGACTAGCAGGGTCGTACCAGTTGGACCAGCAGGGTCGTACCAGCTTTAGTTTTCTTGCAGGGGCGCACCATTTGATGAGGAAGAGTTCGATCCAGCATATTGAGGAAGTCTTGGAGGTTTCTATCATTAGGGTTTTGCTTGCAAGCCCTTGATCATCAGTTTGAGGGTTTCTTTGAGGGATCATCACGTCCTATCATTTGTCTACAGATTGGGACGATTTCAGGAGGAAGGGGACGAATTGGTGATTCAGTGTTTCTCAGATCTAGAAGGCCATAGGCCAGATCTAACCTTGAAACTTCTCTCAGGGGTTCGTGGTTGCCCGATCTATCATCCTATAGAGTTTCAGAGGATTCAGAGCCCATATTCAGCTGGGCCGTACTATTGGCCATATTCAAGGTTTCAGGAGGGCAGTACCAGTTTAGGGTTTCTACAGTTTGAGGAGGAAGCTTCAGTGTTGATGCTCCATACTTCAGGAGGTGGTTGTTATTGCCTTGATCTATCAATGGGAGGAGTTTAGCAGCGTTTGGGGGTCTTCATCTTCAGGAGGGTCGAACCCTTGGTCTACATCATTTTCAACAGGTTGAACCAGCAGCTTGGGGGTTAGGCTTAAACCCTAGTTTGCAGATTGAGCGTTCATCTTCTATTGCAGCCTTTGGGAGGCTTGACTTGTATCTTCGGGAGCATTTTGTATGCAGCTCTATTATTGTCTTGAAGCCATCTGAAGCTATTCCAAATCTGCTTCTCTATTTGTATCAAGTGCTTGCTTCATTATAATAGAGTTCAGCTATTGCGTGTGGTTCCTATCTTGTGTAATGTTGATGATCTTCATATGATTACAATAATGCTTGTATAATCTGTGGTTGAATAAATGATTAAACCCTAAGGCCGAAATATTCATGGCCAACCTGCATGCACAACAATTAATAATCAAATCAGTGGTTAGTTAGTGATACCAAGCAAAAAATTGTCTTGGGATCCTTAAAGTGGTATCAGAGCTCTGATCCTCCAAACCTGTGAGGATTAGCGCATGTAGAGGTACAGTGGTATCTTTACGAGCAAAAAGAAGAAGCAGGCTAGTGAAATAGAAGCCGGAATGGAGGGATTAGGAGATGACCGTGAGCCACAGGGCTTGGCTTTCTTGACAGCCGAATTCCACAAATTCCATAAAACCCTAAATCTTACAGAAAGCAACCTAGTTCACCACTTACAGGAAAGCCAGGAGACAAACCGGAGGGAACAAGCCAAAATCACTGAGACCTTGAAGAAGGTAGATGGGAATCTGAGGAAGATTGATGAGAGCCAGACGGTGATCACTCAGTTATTGATGCAGAAGACTCACGAGGGGAAAGACCCTGAGATGTATGGAAGCAAAGACGCTAGTGGATCTCATGGTGAAATTCAGTATGATCCAGAAAAGGCTCCCAGGTCCGAGGGAAGCCATGGAGGGGGTGCGTCACATGGACACATGGGTAGCAGGGCTAACCCTAGGTTGTACTTACCCACATTCATAAATGAACAGGTACAACAGGAGCAGGTGGATGACTTTGTTGAGCAGATGGCACAGTGTACCATGGCTTGGATATGATGATTCAGAGGCAGATGTCCCTGGATCAATACTGCCAACTCAAGTTCAAAAACAAGCCCAGGTCGAACCACAGGAGCAATTATGAGTTCGAACGAAGAGCAAGGAAGATGGAAATCCCATACTTTGATGGTACGGCCAAGATGACAGCGCAGGCATGGGTACAAAAGTTGGATACTTACCTGCAGCTTAATCCCATGAGGGAGATGGAAGCCATCAAATTTGCCACTATGTACCTAGATGGCAAGGCTCATGATTGGTGGTACCATGGACTCACCACATTAGGCCACAATCAGACAGTGACCTACACAGAATTCACTCAGAGACTCATTGACAGATTTGATCAGGGGGATCCTGAGCTGCACTTCTGGGAGCTCACACAACTCAGGCAGACAGGAGAAGCAGAGGCATACATTGAAGAATTCCAAAGGCTAGCAGTCATGGTACAGGATATATCACCAACCAGGCTTATGATGCTTTTCACTGAAGGGTTGATGGAACCCTTGAAGGGTTGGGTAAAGGCTTTTAAGCCTACCAACCTACAGGATGCCATTTGGAGAACAAGGGACCTAGGACCAGCTGCCAAACCAAAGTTTGTACCTAGGCCACCTCTTAACACCGGAGGAACAGATCAGAGACCTCCAATGAACTAGGGGGGACGTGACCCAAGGGGGTTTGACAGGGGTCGTGGCAGAATGGATGATAACACCAAGAGGGAACTGAGAAGGAAGCAACTCTGCTTCACGTGCAAAGAACCATGGAACCCATCACACAAGTGCATGGGTTGTGGCCAAGTGCACTACATAGAGGTGACCTCAGATAATGAGGAGGAGAAAGACTACGGCCAACTTCAGAACATGGAGGCCAAAACCATAGAGACAGCAGAGGAGGAGGTCACGGGATTGGACAGTACGGCTGAGGGGAAAGCCACCTTGGCATCTATCAGCGCGGTGCCCAAATTTAACACCTTCAGGATGATAGGAGTCTTTCAGGGCCAGAAGGTATCAGTATTGATTGATGGGGGAGCCTCTCACAACTTCATTGACTCAGCATTGTTGAAAAGGAGGCATATACCCACGGTGGAATTTGAAGGGTTCAAGGTGGAGGTAGCAGGTGGAAGCACTATGCCTTGTGACAAGTACATTCCAGGTATGAAGCTTACATTAGGTAGGCATGAGTTGGTACAGGACGTCTATGTGATGGACCTTCTGGACACTAACATAATATTTGGAGTTCAGTGGCTCAGCACATTGGGGCGTATCACCACCAACTACAAGACCATGGAGATGTCTTTTACAGCGGAGGGTGGACGAAAGGTAGTGCTCTGAGGCATGACAGGTAATTCTGCCAAGGTAGTTATAGCCAAGAGGATGGAAACCATCTTCAGGAGAGAGGAGATTGTGTATGCAACTAAATGTAGGATTTTGGCACGTGTGGATGAGCAGGGTAAGGTTCACTACACTCCAGAGATCCAAGAGATCCTTGACAAACACAGCAAAGTGTTTGGACCGATTCCTCCAAGGGTGCCACTAGACAGGGGGTTTGAGCATATAATTGAGCTAGAGACAGGAGCTAAACCAGTCATCACCACACCATATAGGCATCTAAAGAAGTATAAAGATGAGATAGAGAAAGCCATCAAAGAAATTTTAGACATGGGGCACATCAGGTCGAGCTCTAGCCCTTTTGCTTCTTCAGTAGTGTTGGTCAAGAAGAAAGATGGGACTATGCGGATGTGCATTGACTTCCAGGCTTTGAATAAAAAGACAATCAAAAACAGGTACCCTATACCTAGAATTGATGAGTTGCTAGACGAACTGCATGGAGCTGTCTATTTCACAAAAATTGACCTACGTTCTGGCTACCATCAAATCAAGATGAGGGAGGAGGGAATCTCAAAAACTGCTTTCAGATGTCATTATGGCCATTATGAGTTCTTGGTGATGCCCTTCGGGTTAACCAATGCTCCAGCCACGTTCCAATCTTGCATGAACCATGTGTTCAATAAAGAGTTGAGGAAGCACTTGTTAGTATTTTTTGATGACTTGCTCATTTACAGCAAGACGTGGGAGGAACACCTTCGGCATGTGGACCAAATTTTGTCTATCATGGAGGAACAATCATTGTGCGCTAAGGAGTCCAAATGTGAGTTTAGAATGATAGAAGTTCTTTACTTGGGACACATCATCGGAGCAAATGGGGTACAGGTACATCAGGAGAAAATAAAAGCCATTATGAAGTGGCCTACTCCTAAGACACTCACAGAGTTAAGGGGATTTCTAAGCATGTGCACTTACTACAAGAAATTTGTCAAAGGGTTTTCTCAACTGTGTGCACCCTTGACTGATTTGACTAAGAAAGGAGCCTTCAAATGGAGTGAAGAAGCTCAATTTACAATGGATAAGATGAAAAAGGTGATGAGCATGTGCCCAGTCCTAGCTCTACCAGATTTTGGCCTGCCTTTCACATTGGAGTGTGATGCCTCAGGAGAAGGTATAGGGGCCGTATTGATGCAGAATAGGCACCCTCTTGCCTATAAGAGGCAAAAAATCAAGGGTTCTGAGCTACTCTACAGCATTTATGACAAAGAAATGTTGGCTATCATCCACGCACTAGCCAAATTCAGGCAATATCTGGTAGGTGCACGGTTTGTGGTCAAATCAGATCAAAACAGTCTTAAATACCTATTGGAGCAGAAGGACTTAAATGAAAAGCAACAGAAATGGGTAAGAAGAATACAGGCCTATGACTTTGACATTGAATTTGTCAAGGGAAGAACAACGTGGTGGTTGATGCATTGTCCAGGAGGCCATCCATTTATGCCATGATAGGGGTATCTGTTGAGTAGAAGGACCACTTGGTGATGGAGTATGCAAAGGATCAGTTCGCTTGTCAGCTATTGGACGGACGAGTATAGGATGATAACTTCAGGATTATAAATGACCTCATCTATTACAAGGGCCGAATCGTTTTGGTTCTTGAATCAACCTTCAAGTCCAAAGTGTTGAAAGCATGTCATGACTCTCCCATGGCAGGGCACCAAGGGATTGGTAAGACATACAGGCAAGTGAGAGAGAGGTTCTCATGGAAGGGTCTCAAGGAGGATGTAATAAGGCATGTCAAGGAGTGTTCTACGTGCCAGGAGAACAAGGATGAGCACACTCACCCAACAGGGCTACTGCAACCCTTACCCATTCTAGAGCACAAGTGGGAAAGCATATCCATGGATTTTATCACCGGGTTGCCAAGGACGCAGGGGAAAGACTGCATATTCAGAGTGGTGGACAGGTTGACGAAGTTTGCACACTTCTTCTCCATAGCCACAGACTTCAGTGTAGCATAGGTGGCCGAACTGTTTTTCAGGGAGATCTTCAGATTACACGGCCTACCCAAGACCATTGTCAGTGACAGGGATAGAAGATTCATGAGTAAATTCTGGCAGGAATTGTTCAGATTAGTTGGTACAGCCTTGACCCCTAGTACCAGCTATCACCCTCAGACGGATGGACAAACCGAGATAGTCAACAAGTGGGTGGAAGGCTATCTCAGGAATTATGTGGCAGGGCAGTAGAAAGCGTGGGTCAGATGGTTGCACTTAGGAGAGTACTGCTACAACACCACCCAACACGTATCCATAGGCATGACACCATTCCGGGCCTTATACAGCTATGATCCACTCTCTATTGTGGAGATTGCTTTTGGTGACAGCAGGGAACCAATGGTACAGGATTGGGTACAGCAGAGCCAAGACATCCTCAGAGAGCTGAAGGATCATCTACAGAGAGCACAAAACCAGCAAAAGGTCCAAGCAGACAAGCACAGAGTTGAGCGCACTTTTGAGGTTGGAGACTTAGTCTATCTAAGGCTCCAACCACACAGGCAAGCTTCAATAAAAAGAAGCGGAGCAAAGAAGCTACAGCCACGTTTCTTTGGACCTTACAGGATCAGCAGGAAGATATGGGTCGTAGCCTATGAGTTGGAGCTTCCACAGGGCAGCAGGATACACAATGTCTTCCATGTGTCCTGCCTGAAGAGGGCCATCGGCCAACACATCACACCCATTGAGGTACTGCCTCCCATGGACGAAGAGGGGCAACTTGTTTTGATTCCGGAAGAGATACTAGAGGTTCGGGAGAAGAGGATCAGGAAGAGAAGCATCAAAGAGTACTTGATCAGGTGGAGGGATCTACCCATTGAGGATGCCACGTGGGAGAATGAACAGGTGGTACGTGAGACAGGTTTGGAATTGCTTGAGGACAAGCAATTTCTAGCAGGGGAGACTGTAATGTCCCCGACCTCTTGTTAAGGAGGTTTGGGATGACTTAGTGGTCTAGGCATCCCCACTAGGCCATAGTCTCACACTGAGGGGAAAAGTCAACCAAACTAATGTTATATTCTTAAGTTGACTTAATGAAAAGGTAAAAAGAGTTAAAAAGATAACTCAATGAAGGAATAGAAGCGTTGGAGGTTGAGTTAGGAGTTAACCCTAAGGGTTAACTTAACTCAACAAGGAAACAGAAAAAAAGTATAAAGAGAAGGCTAGGGCGCACCTCTCATTCATTCTGGATTTTGGTATTTGCCTGTTGATGCTCTTGAGCATACAGTTTTTAGGGTTTTGATATTACAAACCCTAGTGAACAACTCAGTGGTGAAAGATTCCACTCACCTTGTTCCAAGCATGGTCTCAGAGATGAAATACTCCACCCACACCATTCTACATCCAGCATCTATTCAGGAGGACTAGCAGGGTCGTACCAGTTGGACCAACAAGGTCGTACCATCTTTGGTTTTCTTGCAGGGGCACACCATTTGATGAGGAAGAGATCGATCCAGCATATTGAGGAAGTCTTGGA
Source organism: Picea engelmannii (assembly GCA_009831015.1). NCBI lineage: Eukaryota > Viridiplantae > Streptophyta > Pinopsida > Pinales > Pinaceae > Picea > Picea engelmannii. The sequence continues at coordinate 512,037 of ML784986.1, read as the reverse complement.
GATTTCTATCATTAGGGTTTTGCTTGCAAGCCCTTGATCATCAGTTTGAGGGTTTCTTTGAGGGATCATCACGTCCTATCATTTGTCTACAGGTTGGGACGATTTCAGGAGGAAGAGAACGAGTTGGTGATTCAGTGTTTCTCAGATCTAGAAGGCCATAGGCCAGATCTGACCTTGAAACTTCTCTCAAGGGTTCATGGTTGCCCAATCTATCATCCTAGAGAGTTTCAGAGGATTCAGAGCTCATATTCAGCTAGGCCGTAATATTGGCCATATTCAGGATTTCAGGAGGGTCGTACCAATTTAGGGTTTCTGTAGTTTGAGGAGGAAGCTTCAGTGTTGATACTGCATACTTCAGGAGGTGGTTGCTATTGCCTTGATCTATCACTGGGAGGAGTTTAGCAGTGTTTGGGGGTCTTCATCTTCAGGAGGGTCGAACCCTTGGTCTACATCATCTTCAGCAGGCCGAACCAGCAGCTTGGGGGTTAGGCTTAAACCCTAGTTTGCAGATTGAGCGTTCATCTTCTATTGCAGCCTTTGGGAGGCTTGACTTGTATCTTCGGGAGCATTTTGTATGCAACTCTATTATTGTCTTGAAGCCATCTGAAGCTATTCCAGATCTGCTTCTCTATTTGTATCAGGTGCTTGCTTCCTTATAATAAAGTTCAGCTATTGCTTGTGGTTCCTATCTTGTGTAATGTTGATGATCTTCATATGATTGCAATAATGCTTGTATAATCTGTGGTTGATTAACTGATTAAACCCTAAGGCCGAAATATTCATGGCCAACCTGCATACACAACAATTAATAATCAAATCAGTGGTTAGTTAGTGATACCAAGCAAAAAATTGGCTTGGGATCATTACATGGTCGCATTGATTGTTGAACTCTTCTATCATGACCCTAGTAAAAATGTACCTTTCACTCAAGTAAAATCACTTATTAGACATGTTAAGATTTTTCTATCTTATTTTCATGCTTAGACAATGACAATGATGATGAGGATCCTAATATAGGTAATGATTTTGATGATATGTAGTTATTTGTTGTAGCATGATTTTTTTTGGATTCTAGAGGCCATTTAGGGCCTCTTTGTTTATGTACTTTGATTCAGAGATGGATTGCACTCCGTACTATTTTGGTTATATGCACCCTTGCTATATACATACTTTGCATATTTGTGTATAATGGTTTGGATTCAGATTGAAGTACATGAAAATATATGTTTTTTTTCAAAATTTAAATATTTTTTATATTTTTTGGTTGACCAACTTTTTGATATGGTTTTTTTTCAATTTAGATAACAGTAATTCCAAGTGTTGGGTAAGTGGATTTGTCAACCAGTGCTAGAGCCAGTCACTTTTGATGATGGTGATCCTCCACGTCAACAGATGCACAGATTGGATAGGATATAGAGGAGGAAGAGGATGGAGGAGAGAGTCGTGGTAGTAACGTTGATTTTGATGATTATGACATGGAGGACTAATAACAATCACCACTCATGAGCTATGAGATTCTTCCATCCATGGTTCTAGTATCTACCCTATTTTGTATTTGTTGTTGGCATTCCCACCTATAGTATCAGTGACTTGACTCAATATCTATGTACAGTATATTACATTTTGATTTTGATAACTTAATGAGAATGTTTCAGCTTAAGGTTCTAATTTCTTGTTTGTTTGTCATTTGATCATCATGGATGTAGTATTAGTAAGTAGTACTAGTAACTAGTTGTATGATTGAATTTGTATAATGTAAATGTTCTAGTTTCTAACAAAATTTGAATCTTTAAGTCTATATTTCATTTTTGTAAGTGTAGTTTTCAGTTTTTTTAATATATAGATAAAATGTGTCCTCTGTGTCCCGTTTTCAAGGTCACCGTGTCACATGTCGGGCACTCGTTTTTCCGTTTCATCGTGTCAAGTGACTTAGTACATATATGATGTGTTACAAGATCCATGAACCCTAGGGGATGGATCCACAGATCCCTGCATCGGATTCAGATTCAGATCTGGATTCACCTAGGATCTGCTCCAGATGTGGATAGACGGTTCCCTCTCATGAAAAAAGGTCTCAAGGCATCCATAAATCATGGTGCATTCCCTCTGGCGTGATAATGAAAAGGTCCTGAACCTTCCATAAATTAAGGCATGCATTCCCTCTGTTGTGAAAATAAAAAATGGTCATGAATTCCACATATCGTGCCACATTTGTTTTGTGGTGAAAAAAGTTCTTGCAGCTTACATAAATTGTGGCAGCTCCATAAAAAGGGTTCAAGGGCACCAACATTTATATAACTAAACATGGCACACAACATGAGAAAGGAATCAATGTCTATTAAATTAATTAACTTATGATGTCTATTTTCTTAACTTATAACTTTATAAGTTATATAATGAAACGGGGCACCAATATTTAGATCACAAATGTTTTATAGTAAAATGATTAATATATTAGAGTAATTATTATTTACAAGTATTATATATTAATTATTTTATAAAAGTACTATATATTGCAAAGTATATATGAGTTATATATTTTTTTAGAGTACAATTTTTTAATTTTTATATAAATTTAATTTTTTTAAATTATAAAAAATATATTTATATTGTTTGTACCTGCTGTATCAAGATCCTAGGTTTTCAAAAGTATGGCTGATGTGTATCCAGATCTGGATCCAAATCCTGGTAGCTTAGCATATATGTAACCCTCACGTCCTTTGATGAAGCTATGCTAATCATAATGTAAGAACTCTCATTTCTTGGAATAAAACATTATCAAATTATCGTCTTTTCTTTCTCTTATCTGTCTTATTGTATATCTGCTTTTGTGTATGCAT
>ML784986.1:486386-497832 GCA_009831015.1 Picea engelmannii | reverse complement strand
GTCGAAGCACATAGAGATCCGCTATCATTACATCCGCGACATGGTACAGAGAGGAGCCTTGAAGCTCCAGTACATTAGCACGGATGAACATGTTCCTGACGTGTTGACCAAGCCTCTATCTTGTGTAAAGTTTGAGTACTTCCGAGATAAGCTTGGCTTAGTCTGAAAGGACCTTCCTCGAAAGGGGGAGTAGATGTGATGTTCCTTGCTTCTGACCTAGCTGTCAGATGTAAAGCAAGATGTGATGTGTTCCTTGCTTCTGACCTAGTTGTCAGACGTAAAGCAAGATGTTCCTTGCTTCTGACCTAGCTGTCAGACGTAAAGCAAGATGTGATGTGTTCCTTGCTTCTGACCTAGTTGTCAAACGTAAAGCAAGATGTTCCTTGCTTCTGACTTAGTTGTCAGACGTAAAGCAAGATGAGATGTTCCTTGCTTCTGACTTAGTTGTCAGACGTAAAGCAAGATGAGATGTTCCTTGCTTCTGACCCAGTTGTCAGACGTAAAGCAAGATGAGATGTTCCTTGCTTCTGACCCAGTTGTCAGACGTAAAGCAAGATGAGATGTTCCTTGCTTCTGACTGAGTTGTCAGACGTAAAGCAAGATGATATGATGAGACTAGCACTGAGCTTCCGGATGGATAGCTGTGACGTAAAGCCAGTATAGTATCCTGCTTCCAACCTGATGGTTGTGATGTAAAGAAGGACGAGTATCTTGCTTCCAGCTTGAGTGCTGTGACGTAAAGCAAGACGATGAGATGAGACTAGTACTGAGCTTCTAGCTTGACAGCTGTGACGTAAAGCCAGTCTTGTATTATGATGAGCCAACCTTGTGTTGTGATGATGATGGTGTATCAGTCTTTATACTAATACATATTGATGCAGATGATGATGGCATTCCTTTGGGAATGATGATGCTGCCGATGAAGAAAACTTTCGATGATTTATAGATACGTCGGCCAAGATGATATTGATGATGTTGTCCTCCCACTTGATGTTGTTGATGATGTTGTCCTCTCTCTCTCTCTCGCATGATGCTGCTGAAGAATACCCTTCTTGTTAAGGGGGAGTGTTGAAATATTGTAACTGCAAAGAGTATTCTTATTATTATTGATATATTATTCATAGGATGAATCCCCATTGTGGATTGATCGTGTCGGTTATTGTAATAGGACCAAATCCCCTTTTGCGGATTGGTCAAAAGACAATTGTAATAGGCAGAATAAGAAGTCAACCCCAGCAGTTAATAAAGAGACCCAGAAATATAATAAAGGTGGGTTTACCCATCCAGTTTGAGAAGTCGGCCCTGCCAGTGAAGAGACACTTCACACGTGCCAGACTTGTATAAATAAAGGAGGCTAGCGCCTCACTTAGACACAACTCACTTGCTCAGTTTAAGAGACAAGTTCTGATCTGTTACCGACAAAGGAGAGAAAGAGTGGCACATATCTAGGAGAGGAATTTCTGTATTAGCATAAGATATCTTTTGGCATTGTATTGGCTATCTATATTAAGGAAGTTTTGCTGGGTTTTCTTCCCCTAGAGGGTTTCCCAAGATAAATGTCGTGTCTCTTGTGATTGTGTATTTCTCAATGATCTTGGATTATGCTATTGTTATCTAATGAAATGCAAACATCTATAATAATGGCTTAAACATTAACAAAGGATTGGGGGCGTTTTTGTTGTTGTGGAAGACGACCTTGGAGAGCGTGCTCATAAAAAACTCTTTTCACACAAGAAAAAAAATTTGCTTCTCGATGACAACAATGGTTAGATCTCGGTTAGCTTACTCGGAAAATGCACTTTTTCCGATCTGTCTCTGATTTGCCGAAATCTCACAAGGCGCGAGGAAAAGAGCATACGCAGATCCAAAAAAGTAGCAACCCAAAAACAAGAAATATAAAACCAAAATAATACTCTTGCAAAAATTTTAAAAGGGCATTATTCAAGGTTTATACCTCCGGATCTGACTGAAATGGTCATATCTGGGGCAAAAGGAAACTTTTTTGAGTGAAACAAAAATTGTTCCTGACTAAAACGAGCGCTCTGAATGCAATGGAATAGTCCTCTCAGCCAAGAAATGTACGGAAATGGAAGAAACCGGAGATGAGGCAACTCTGCTTCACGATCTCGATCTACAACAAAAGCGGGTCTTCAAATAGGCTCTGATACCATGTTCAACAACACAGGTATTCCAACAGAGGACGAACACCTTCAATAACCACTCACACAGCTAGATCAAAGATCAACACACTGATATTTTGACGTGGTAAAACCTCTGCGAGTAAACGTGGCCACTTGGAGCAATTTATTAATGCAAAAGAAAACGATTACAGAGAGATTTTACGAGAGAGTTTCTCACAATCGATCATCGGCAAATGACCCTCCATGCTCTTTAAATAGAGATCATGGACCAATCGGGTGTTAAGCCATGGAATAATCTAGTCATTAAGATCGAGGAGAATATGAACTGTCGGATCACTCTATGTCGGGAACATATCGTGATCGTCGGATTTCCTAACTACTAATGCATACTAAAGAAACACACTTTTACCTAACAACACATTAGACCAAGTAGATCTTAACTAACTCCTAAGTGTCTAAATATCGTAACATTCCCTTTGACTTTTCATTAAGCCTAATGATTTTTATTATTTATTATGATAACGATTATTAATATTATTATAATATTTAGTGTTATTATATTTATTACATTGTCATCCCCTTAAGGAATGCTTTGTCCTTGAAACATAGTTAATAGGATTTTCTCAAGCTACACATGTTTTCTTGGCGGCATCATCTTGGTCTTTGTCTAGTTATAGGGATCTAACTCGGTTCCCAATTTGAGCATTGGTGAGGTTTCGTTATAGTGCATGCATCATATTTTGAATTATTTTAATGTGTTTCAATTTGTTGAACGTGAAACCTTGATGCTCCTTGGTAACATACTTCCCATGGTTTTGTTGTTGTACATTTGATTGTGTTTCTTGCCCCTTTTTCATCAGATCATGGGTTTTATCAACCTTCCTTATATGAGGTGGAATATATTTTGTAGTTTTTTTCTTTTAGAGATGTAGTTTCTTTTGGGGGGACCCTACCTTCATTCTTAATTTACGGTGTGCATGAAATTGATGTTAATGAAACTTTTGGTGGTATTTCATCATTATCGAATTCTAAATTGTATCTTATAGTAATTTCATTTTCTGGATTTGAGACTTCTACTTCCCTTCCATCCACTATTTTAAGGTAGTGTTATGACAGATATTCACATGCAGTGGAGTCCAATTCTTACCACATTTGCGACACCTTCTTTCCTTCTTTTTGTCCCTTTCCAAGTGGTGATATTTACTATTGTTGCAACTGGTTGTCTTCTTTGGAGGTTCAAAAGTAACCTCTTGTTGACTAATGGACTGCCTTACGATAATTTTTTCCATATCACTAGCTTCAACAGAGTTCTTAGGTCTTGATTGCCTTATCCCATTGAGGATGATGGGTTTCAATCGTGAAATATACATTTTTAACAGTTGATCATCTATAAGCTCAAAAAATCTAGTCACTAGTACTTCCCATTGATGGTTATATTCGTTAATTGTCCCTATCACCACACAATCTAGCACCTTAGTGCAAATCCTTTACTAGGTGCCAAGACTAGTGAAACATAGAAAGATGTCCCCACTGTCACCTAGGCAACAACTTCCCTCCTTTTACTGAAGGATTAAATCCAACACAAGGAAGGCTTCTCTGGTAGGGCTTAGGACTCCTAAGGCAAGACACAATCAAGTCTAAGGCCTCCTAAGCATCTACCCAAATACCACCAATAAGATATGATATGTTATACAGATTAGGGTTTGGGTGGCTAATGCAAGTTCATTGTGGACTTGGTTTGAGGTACTATAGGACAACTTTAAAAGGATTATCAAGTCAAAATTTGATGCAAGGTGATCCCCAAACATTAAAAATCAAGAAAAGACTAAGGGCTGTTGTAAAACTTGTAAAAAAGATAATAAATTACAGTACCAAGACAAGTTATAACAGCAGCAATAGCTCTAGCCCTTGAACAAGTCATAAACCAATGAAAAATGGAGCTAAAATGATGGATTAAACCAAGGTTTTAGATAACTAACACATCTGAAATTATAGATGAATATAACAGCCAACAAACCCTAGACATCCAGCCCTAATTAGGCTGAAATAAAAATCAGCAAAACAATTTTAGGGTTTAAAGATGATTTTCAAGTGAATTATATGCACAAATACCAAAATGTCTAGCGTTTCTATGGCTGAAAATGAATATATTGTTGTTAACAAACCTTAAATTAACCTTAAAACAATAAACGAATATTGAAATTTGAGTTTTAGGATTGACTATTGGGAGAAGACTAGTACCTACTATATTTTTTTGGGCATATGAAGTCAATTAAGGACTCCTTTGAAAAGATGCAAGTGGATTTAGGGTGATATCTAAGGCTGTCCACTACTAACCCTAGAAGATCCTCCTAGTATCTTACTAAGTCTACAAAGATAATTCAGGGGAAGGTACTCCACTAGTAACCTTCCAAAAGTTTTGAAAAGAAGGGTTTGTTCAAGAAGGAACCAAGAGAATGCACAACCATCACTAAAAAAACATCATTCCACTTACATTCATTCATAAAACAAACCACAAGATAAAGTGAGACCACTTACTCAAGAAATCTTTCATCCACCAAAACCCTAACAATGAACATCCATGAACAAGTAAAGGCATCCACAAGACATCATTTCCAAAAGGTCGCTCTAACTAGTGAGAAGTGCTTCTCTTATTTATATGAGAGATCAAGCACCCTTCTCATCCATTAAAAGCCCTAAGAAAATAAAATAATTCCTTTATCTCTCACAAACCCTAGAGATAAGGCAAAAAGACAAAATATCCATAATACAAGAGTGGATAGGTCACTAAGACCCCCAACGACACCTCCAAGATGAAGTAAAAATGATCTAATGCATAATCTTTCATCATAAATGTGTGCTCAACCTCACACACGTGGCAGGTGTAGCCTCATAAAGTGGACAGCTCACTCAAAAGTGAAGTGTAGGGGCTCCAAAATTGAAACATTGCCTCTAAGGGTTGCAGCATTTCATCATTAGGTGTCCAATCATGCCCCAAAATACTGAATGATAGAATATTTCTGCAATTGTATATTAGAACACTGAATATTGATTGATTGATAATAATGATAAGAATGATGATGTTACAATGAGCCTCCTGACAGTATACTCTTATATGCATTGACTGGTTACGACTCACGAGGTGAACTTGTATGTTCCCTTTGACCTTTCATTAAACCTAATGATTATTATTATTTATTATGATGATGATAATGATAATGATATTTAGTGTTATTATGTTTATTACAATGCTATAGGAAATTTATCTTTCAGGGACCAAGCTCAAGGACTGTGTGACCATCTATGGTGGTCCTGCTGTAAATTTGAATCTGTGATCTTTTTACTTAATGAAATAAAACAGCATTGATCAAGGATATATACAATCATGTGTCTCTCTACATTTCAAGTTTTACTGTTTTACATCGTATTTTTCTTTTTTAAAATTGTACATGTATCCATAACTTAACACACCCACACCATGAAGAATCCCGATTTAAGTCAAAACAACACCCACAAACCATGGCAACCTTGATCATAAACCATAAATTTTGTGACTTCTACACAAGAATGCTAAAGTTTTGGAGTTGCATAAATGTAATACAAAAACCTAACAGCTGATAAAATAACTTACCAGTTATTAGATATTAGAATATCAATTAAGCATGTTCCAAAGAGTATAATTGGATGTTCAAAAACATACCTCAAGAATAGGTCCACGATCTGCTCCAAGTAAATGAATTTCATCTATTATTAGGAGTCCAACCTGTTCCACTCATATTTCCAATGAAAAGTCTACAAATCAGAAGCCTAAAATCTAAGTAGAAAAAATATCCGTTCATCTCAGTATTTCATCACCCACAACTTGTACACTGCAGTGTCAAACATGAAATAGAATATTCAAAGAAATCCTTGAGCTTTCTCTAGAAAAAATTTCACAGGAAAGAGATCTATATAAAAAGTAAACTTTCATCAACAATAACAAGTACACAAAAAATTGTATTTTCCTACCCAAGGGTCATTATGAACTCAAAATCTATAAGCACTACAAACCTTCATGACATAACTGCGATTCTGCCAATTACGGCTAATACCATCCCATTTTTCTGGAGTGGATATAATTATATCTGCTGAAAGGAGTGCTTTTAAATCTGGAGTGAAATCACCAGTCATCTCAACCTGAAAATGATTTAAAAAATAAAGTTTCAAATGCTACCAGTTTCACTAAATATACTACAAAAAAGAATGGTTTCATAGCAAAAGAGTTTCTAAAGAGAAATCTCCCATGCATACCATTTTCTTTCCTAAAGAGGGTACAAGCCCTTTCTTCCAGTCGTTCATTCTTTCTCTTACAATGGCCTTCATTGGTGCAATATAAATAACCTGCATATATGTTTTTAAAATTGATTTTTGTATTTATATTAACTTACGAATTTTCTTTAATATCAGACCATCACCTGGCTGTTATCTATATTAATACATCCAAACATTATAAAATAAATAAACAGCATTTCTAAACAAAGTAGAGACTCAAAACTAATCTAGAAATGGCTATTTATAGTACACATGTTTCAAGTTCAACATCAAGGAATGCACACAAACTGAAGGAACCACAAATTTCACAAACATCTTAATCCACCTTCATGTCTGGTTGAGTATTGAAGAGATGGAGCATGGAAAGCTCTGCAGATATTGTCTTCCCACTTCCTGTTGGTGCACCTAAAAGAACATTCTTGTCTGTGTGGTATAGAATATGAAATGCCTGCAAATCAAGTCATAGCCTCTTAAGGTCTCATTAACTAAAACTTCTTAAAGCGAGAATGCAATAAAATTTTCAACTTCAATGAACATACAATTATATAGATTATATAATGTCTAATTTATGGTGCAGGGCATGCGTAATATTGTAAAAGCGAAATATGACCTGAGTTTGAATTGGGTTGAAATGTGAAAACTTATACAACCCCTCATAGATTCTGTTGCCAAGAGCAGTAACAGGAAGTGGCCTCAAATCAAGTAGTTCGGTATGTGGAGTATGTAACTAAATAACCAAATGGACCAAGTTAGCAAACACACAAGAGATTGTAAAGTTGTACTTTTCTTTTCTTTTATTTAAGAATGGAGACCACATTAAATGTTCACTAAAATATAGTAAAATTACAACATTGAGTCTTGCAGATAGTATAGAATTTAACTAAGATGGATTTGTATATATGATTTATAATATAGCATTTTAAAAAATTTATATAGGAATAAGGGAAAAAAGAAACCTCTGGTAAAATGAGATGTTGAAAGGACATAGTATGGAAGACTTCTGCCTGCAACCAACTGTCTGAAATAGCCCGTATGTAGTATTGAGATGGACAAGGTTCAAATATAGGTACCGTGAATGTAAGTTTCTGTGGACCTGATCTCGCCATTCTTTTAGTCAATGTGAACAGCTCCGAATGATAGATATGCTCATTTTCCGAATCCTACAGGAAGAAAACAATAAAAATTAAGCATGAAATCAAAAGTACCAACATAATGTCTATCAACAAAAAAGAAGGACCAGTGTCAGTGCCCAGAAATGATGAAAGGCAGTCAATCATGGGACTCAATCAATCAAAGAATATCAAGGAAAATTACTGTAAAAAAAACTAAAGCATCTGCTATCCATATAAATCTAGGAGCAAGTCAAACCAGATAGAACCTACCCATTTACGACTAGAAGAAAAAAATGCAGTAGCTATAAAGCTGTACAAAATAGATAGGACAGACATCGATACCAGAATACATAAATGAGATCTAGTAACAGAGTCAGCCAAAAAATCTAGAAACCAATGGTCTCAAAAAAGTAGTAAAGAAAGAAAGATTTAAGTTTAATGAAATAAATTGATACTTATTTGAAGTTCGAAAAATTACCTAAAGAAGTAAAAAGTTTACATGCATCTAGACCCTAGCAAAAAGGGAGCACAGACAAGAATACCACCAACATGTTGATGTCTAAATTACATGAAAACTTTGAAATAGGTACAGGTTTCCAAACCCAGGACGGCATGGAAATCTATCCCCAAAAGATTTTAGAAAACAATGAAACGGGGAATTAGAAAATAAAAAATATAAATAATTCAAAAAAATACATTTTTATAGCAAATTATTGGGAAAATTAGAATGAAATTCTCAAGAAAATAAGAACCCAAAGGCACAAATGAAAACTAATAGAATCTTATTTATATATTAAAGCCCATACAATATCACATAGCCTTATAAAAAACAAAATTAGATCCTCACAAACTCAAGCATATGTTGGCATTCATTAGCCCCAAAGGTTAGCTAAATTGGTAAAACACTCATGAAAGCTTCGAAATAGGTACAGGTTTCCAAACCCAGGACAGCATGGAAATCTATCCCCAAAAAAATTAGAAAACAATGAAACAGGGAATTAGAAAATATAAATATAAATAATTCAAAAAAATACATTTTTATAGCAAATTATTGGGAAAATTAAAATGAAATTCTCAAGAAAATTAGAATCCAAAGGCATAAATGAAAATTAATAGAATCTCATTTATATATTAACACCCATACAATATCACATAGGCTTATAAAGGACAAAATTAGCTCCTCACAAACTCAAGCATATGTTGGCATTCATTAGCCCCAAAGGTTAGCTCAATTGGTAAAACCCTCCTATGCGAAGTCCACAGAGGTCTTGGTGTCCATTCCTGTTGGGTCCTTTCAGGTTACCAATCACCTCTATGGCTGGTGGTTGATCTACCATCCATCCAGAAATTCCAAGGAAGATGGGGGAAGTTCTCTACAAAACTATTTCTTCATTAAAAATTGTGTGCATTCATTAATTCATTTAATCAACTCTAATTGCTTGTTTAATAACTAATAACATCTCTAGGTCATCAGTCCACCTTTACAAGGAACTGGTTTTGGAACTTATACACATTTGGAGTTGTCATATCTTACTTTTTGCTAATATGTTGAAAGATGATGAAGACTTCAACACCTATTCTACCCATCTCCACCAAATGTTCTCCCCCTCTCCCTTTTCTATTCACTTGAATCGTTCTCCTCCAAACATGCCCTTCTCTCTTCATCTATTTGGGAAGAAGCATTTAATTACTCTAGAGTCCCCTCTTGCTCCCCAAAACCAAGATCCAACCAAATGAATCAATCATACACGCCAAGCTCTCTTACATGATCCCACCTCTTATCCCAATCTATAGAAATGCTTTTGTTGTTTCCTATGGCAGAAAAAAGTAAGTTTCTTGTCCAACAAAGATGTGAATTGTGTACAACCTGTTGACCGCCCATTTAGCACCAGTGGTCAACGCATGAGCCATGAAGAGATGCATTGTCAGATGCCCATGTTGTCGAAGACTTTTGGTTCTACGGGTTGTGTTCGGCCCAGTGCTTCTTTTTGTAACTGGAATTTCCACACCCCTGCGTGGGTTAATAATGTAATAGGTCTGCATGAGTCATGTCTAGGTCAGATACCTTGGGATCGGTTCACTGGGAGAGTTCCTTTCACCGAGGGTTTTTTATCCTCAGGTCATCAATTGGGCTTTTCAGCCTTACTGATTTTCCTTGAGTTTTTCCCTCTCACTCTGCATATGTCCTCCAAAGTGGTGAACGGCGTTCTAGTGGGCTTATGTTTTGGTAACTATAAAGGGAATTCATTGTAAATGACCATGCAAGACATCATAGAAAGTTTCGCGGAATTCCGTCGAGTCTAGATTAGTTTTTTTTTAATTAAATTTTAATTAAATTTCCCTAAGTTTGGAGGTTTAATTATTTAATTAATTAATTATTTTTGAGCAATAATTGTAAAAACTGGATCTTTGGATTTTTGATAGGGGTATTTCTGCTCAAAAGAAATGGAATAGCACCCCCGACATCCATGGACCAAGTTTCAGCTCAGTCGGACAACTTTAGCCATGCGTTAGTCCACCTGGAGTGTCAGTCAATCTAAAACAGCAATTTTAATTGCTAAAGTCCAAATGTGGCAAGACGTAAAATTTGTAATAATGAGTTAGATGATGTGAAATGTTGAAATGATGGTTAGAGAGAGACCCTCTAAGCATAACCTTAGCCTCCCAACCTTTTCCAAACCTTGTTTAACACCTTTTGCCACCACCACACTCAAAAGTTGCACCTCCCTAGGGGGATTGACGTTTTTCCTTTTTTAATTTAATTGTGACTTGAGTGTGGCCCCCTCTCTTAAAATTTCACTTCATTTAGCCTTGTCTTCACCCCTAGAGGTGATCCCTTTCACTCCACATCACCCATACTAACATTTGGGTTGATTTTTTACCTTGGGGAGTGCTCTCCAAGAGAGTTACGCCCTCCTTCTTGTCTCTCCAATGAAAGTTACGTTTTTTATTGCTTGAGACTCTTCCTCTCACCTAGCACGGATCCCACACCTCTCCTATGGAGTCTTGTGTAATCCCAACACCCTACACTCATCTCTCACCTCTCATCACCTTCTCCTCATCCCAAGAGGTGCGCCCTCCAACAAAAGTACGCCCTCCCTCATCTAGAAATTCCACAAATAATTATTTAAAAATTATTTGAGTCTCTTCACTTACCTTGGCACGAATCCCATGCCTCCTACATGCCCTTGGATCTATCTGATTGATTTTTCTATTTTTCTACACCCTAGATCTATTGTGCAAACCCTAGGAAGTGCACCCTAACCTAGAGATCTACTCTATGGCTTCGTGGTGGACACTTGGCTTAGATCCAAGGGAGGTAGGTTTGCCTCTCCAAGTATAAATAGATCTATTTTCTCCTCCCCAACTCACCATATCTTGAGCTATAGTTATGCTACTTGATTTACAATTCTCTCTCTCTCTAGTCATTTCATTCCATTTCATTGTGATTCTATGCTCTAGGGTTTTGGAGTATTCCTCTCCAAGACCATTTTCTTGAGTAATATAATTTTGGAGAAGATTTGGAGGACAACAAGAAGGGTAAAGTGTATGCTTATTGTTCTTATGCATGGGAGGTAACATTGTTTTAGTATTGTTTCTAATTTCTTGCAACACTAGATCTTAGGTAAAGTGTTATCTAAGTAGGCTTAATAGAGCGTATGCCTATTGGTTTATATAACTTGATGTTTGGGTTAAATAGAAGTGTCGTTTAACTACAATACATCAACATATTATCTAGTGTATGCTTGTGATTTGAAAGGATCTTGCAGGTTCATCTCTAGGGTTTCATTGGGAACTCCTTCTAGAAGGGAAGGGTCACTTGAAGCTCTTACAAACTCCAACTCTCTAGATCTATTGCTTTTCTCTTAATATTGTTGTACA
>ML784986.1:422413-437900 GCA_009831015.1 Picea engelmannii | reverse complement strand
TGGGTTTTCTTCCCCTAGAGGGTTTCCCAGGATAAATGCTGTGTCTATTGTGGATGTGTATTTCTCAGTGATCTTGTTCATATTATGCTCTTATCTTATGAAATGCAAAGAACTATAATATCAGCATAAAACATTAACAACCTAAGCATGCATCTAAAACATAATCGAGAAGTATCCTAATCCAATATGCATGCAGGTGTATCCAAAGAGGAGGGGAAGAGTATCTTGTAACAAAGACAAACATATTTAAGAAAAAGGGGGGGGGACCTTGACAAGATGATCTATCCTAACCCACAATGCAATACACTAATATTTTAGTTTTTTCCCCTTTTTTCCTTCTATATAATGGCTTTCATGATGTTCCAAACACAAAATCAGAACAGAATGCTTCACAGATTGGAAGATATCAATGAAAATGATCATGCAACAAAACCCAATGATAAACTGTTTTCCACAGTAGAAAACCCCATGACAGAATAAGGTTGAAGCATAAGCGAGCCTGAATCCATTCATAGAGAGGAAGAATGCATAAACTAAGAGACGAAAGTGTTTAAGTTTGAATAAGGAATCACTTAATGGAGAGAAATAACGAAATTTCTCTCCTTATTCAAGTTCTCGCTATCTCCCTGCTAACCCCCAAGTAATTTTTTGCATGTTCACGAATTGTCAATGTGCTTCAATCTCAATCTTACATAAGATGGGTCAGGGATTACTTAAGGTGTGCTATTTTCATTTTCCAACTTTCTTCCAAACTTTCTTCCAAACATATTCTGCAACTTATTTTTATAAGCATTTTCACTCTCAAAAAGCATTAGTAGTATATTTCCTTGGAGTGAATTTTTACAAACACTTTCCCTCTTGAGGATCATTTTCTTTATGTTTTGCTTTCCCCATATTATCTGATAAGAGAAACATGTCTCAATAGTAAAAGAACACCTGCAAAATTTACAGGAAGTGTGAAAACCCATCACAACACAAGTAAGAATCCCATCAAATGAAGTCTTCCACAGCAATTCATCTTCCCCAGGTTACACTCAGCATTCAGTATTAGAAAAATACTTATATGAGAGACATTTGTAGAAATAGTTCAAGTACTAGTTTCCTATTCAGAAATCATTAATGGTAGTAACTTGGAAACTTGGTATCTTCTACCCAATCGCCTTCTTTTCAAAGATCATATCTACTTTTACTTTGCAGAGATGAAGAAATGGAAAAGTAAACAGCTATAGCAAAGAACATAGTACCTCAACCAAGATCCACCAACGCTCAGCAGCACCATGCAAACGATCCTTCCAGACAAATTCTGGAAATATTACCAATTCAACCTGCAAATGGTCATTCCAAAAGAATAATCATGTATTATAACCATATTATATAATATCCTATATCTTACCAACGTTGATTAAAACATATATAGCTTCTCTGAATTGAAAGTAAGGCAATTTGCCAGAGTCCTATTCACCTGTAGCACAGTTCGTGTGATAGGACTTATATTTGCAGTCAAATGAATAAATGGAAAGCTTGCCAGACACTGCTTAATCATCTGCATATGCATAAAGAGAGACTAACATATTATTATATACTTATTTCTTCACTATTTTTCAGATATAAATCGACAAAATTGATAAAGCAGTTCAGGTCTAACTCTATTAAAACAATGATTTAATATATTTGAGCTAACCTTTCCCCCAGGCAAATAGCGAATCAGAGAACCAATTTCATTTTCCTCCATTTCATAGAGATGGTCTAACTGAGCATCCTTATCTTCAAGTTTCCTCAATATCTAGTCATCAAGCAACAAAAGTCAGGTACTGAGAAAACGTTAAAATTGGCATAGATGGATGAAAATCAGAGGACAGAACTCTACAAGACCTCTAGAGAGAGATCCCTCTCAAATTGCCTAAGAGGATGTTGATGAGGCCAAATTTGCCGATCCACAGCTTTGCAATATTCTAAGAAAAGAGCAGTCATTGTACACCACCCTCGGCGTAGACAGATTTCAAATAGCGCGCGCATGATTCGACCAAGGCTTTGACTTATATAATTGCCATCTGCAACTAATGAGAAACTTTCAAACGAACCACGAGATATATATGCCTGCAGAAACGAAAGAAAAAACAAAAACAATAAATACTCAAGAAAGGGAAAAAATAATCAACAGGTAGGAACAAGGGGAAGATACATGGAAATAAGCTAATCTATAAAACAAGCATAGCATTTAAAAAGTTAAAATTCCCTACTAATTGTACAACATATTTTGATCAAGAAGCCAGTCTGTGAACCAAACATAATATGTGACAACCAGAAAAGAAAACCAGCAAAAAGCCACCACTATAAAAGATACTGAAACAGCATATCATCAATCTGACATATTCTAAAAGTTATCAGATCAAGACATCTGACAACATAATTTTACTATATCTTCCAAGTTCCAACAGCTCTGGCATCTAATCATATCCAAACTATAACCTCATTAAATCTTCCACATGAAAAGCTTCTTGCCCTTCCTTGCTTGGACATTAAAAAGCAGTGACACTTACCATGCTCAAATGCTTCAATTATTAAACTAACACTTACCATGAGACTGGACTTATTACCTCATGAAGCAAGACCTTCTATCCTTTCTGGGTCAGGCTGGTGTGGCGGACGCTGCTAAGCAGCTGACGATGAATGGTGACGTGTGGCAGAGAGGAGGGGCTCTGTCTGCTCAATTTGGGCTCAACTGATCACCTGGCTCTCGGCACTCCATTTCTACTACCTGCGGGCCTCGAGACATCATCTCCTTAGTTACCCCTAGGCCGGGGGGGGGTAACAGAAATAATCATATATATGTTATAAAGTGTTCTTGTTCCGGGTAGGTACTCAAACATCTTCGTACCTCTTCTACTACCTTGACCTAGACCAGCCTTTAGGTGATCAAGAGAGGGAGCAGTAGGCTTGGCTAATATACTTGCTACTTTGATCCCTTGAGGTCACCACGGAAGCCTCCCTTGTGGTGGACTTCTTCTATCACTAAAACGAGGGAAGTTCTTACTAAGGTGACAGTGGTAGGATCTTCCATAGTTACACAAGATTTGGAGACTTGTGGTGGGGCTTTGCACAAGTACAAATCTTGTGATAACATGGATAAGAGGAACCAGAAGAAAGGAAGTGGGTCTGTCCTGGAATGAACCCATCTCTCCTACCATCCGAGGTTGAATGAAGAAAGCGGAGTATAGTCGGGTGTTCCGAGGAGGAACTAGTGGGGTGCCTGGACCATTCGCTGTGTTGCTGGCTAGTAGAGGTAGTGCACCAACGAGGTCTAAGGGATCGCATCCATCCCCTAGGAAGGGATATGCTCTAGTCATTCCGTTGAAATCTCGTGGGACGAGGGAAT
Source organism: Picea engelmannii (assembly GCA_009831015.1). Lineage (NCBI taxonomy): Eukaryota > Viridiplantae > Streptophyta > Pinopsida > Pinales > Pinaceae > Picea > Picea engelmannii. Next base: position 434,524 of record ML784986.1, on the reverse strand, counting down.
GTCCCACGAGTCTACACTGATCTAAAGTCCAAGGTTGTGCTGATGTCAATCTGTCGCTTGGTGCCCCTTCATGATGGTAGCACCGTGAAGAAGGAGGTGATCTGCCAAGTAGAGTCTAGTCTCGTAGGAGGCTGAAGAGTATGGGCTCGAAGTCTGAGGGCCTCCTGTATGTATAAATCTAAGTACTGTTGATCTGGATACCTGGAAAATCCTGTGAGGGTCTGAGTTCCCTTGAATAGGCAATGAAACCCCCCCTTGATACCATAATAAATGGGGCATTGAAAGATGAAGTACTCCTGAGTCTCGACCTCTTGTAGTTGGCATAGCTGACAAATCTTGTCTTGTCGGTCGATCTGGTGGTTTGTCTCTACCCGAAGTCTATGAGAGCCCACTCTGAGCTGGCCTAGAGGAATGTGAAGAGCAGAGCATGTACCCAGTGGAAAAACGTATACTGTGGTCGAATGGGGAAGCCATCCCTAAGCTCCAAGAAATGCTCAGCGTAAAAGGCCATCTTTGGGCATAACCCGCCAGGGGGGTTACGCCCAAGTGATCTGGATAAACTGCCTATAAATGTCATCTCTGATGATTTTGTTCAACACTTGTCTGGTCGACAAGAGATGGCCAGGTACATCCAAGGAATATTGAAACGGAGGGAGGTGATCAATCTGAATGCCCAAGGACTCTAAAAGATCTGACACCCCTACGAACTAACTTTGAGCCCGAACTAATGGGCTAGAAAGGTCAATGGTCTAAGAAGAGAAATAAGCCAAGTACGAGTACCAGTCTCGATCCTTCGTCGAGTCAGTTAAGCCCCAGATCTGATGTAGAAAAGAGACCAGTCTGAACATTGTCTCAAGTCGAAGGGGCCAAGCCCCAAACTCGGCTAGGATGATGTGATGCGGGACTGATTGACTGCTTGCATCTAATGATGCGTTGGAGGAGAAGGGTTTGGATGCTCTCCACTAAGGCCCAATCAAACTCCAGTAAGGAAGGCCCCCAAATCTCTGAGCCATAGAGAACAAGCAGTGGATCGAATAAGGGAGTCCATGAGAGACATCTTGGATGAGATGTCCTAAAAATGGTGGCAGAAACACTATCGCTCGAGAACGGTTAAAGACACATAGCCCTTGGCAATCCAAGGCTGGAGGGTCAATCGTAAACCGAAACAGGTCCTATAAATTGTCTTACCAAGTACATGTAGGCGTTGGTGATCTCGATCTCCTCCCCTTTGAAGAAGAAATGAAAGGTGGTGTGGGATTATCCATGCACATTGATGACTAGAGGAAAGGTGGAGTGAAGTAAGGGCGAAGTGAAAAAAGGAAACCATGCGCATGGGTGAGTAGAGATGCTTGGAGTTAAGTGACAGTGAAATGAAGAGGGAAATTCAATGCGCATTGGCCTTCTTTAGATGAGCTTTGAGTTGAACTAAAGCTAGAATCAGATGAGGTGGCAAGACGCTTTAGTTAAGTGAAGATACTACGAGATAAACTGAGATGAGGTGAGAGAAGACCATGTGCACTGGTGGAGAGGAGATGAACTACAAGCAAAATGACGAGAAGTACTCCTAACTTTAGTCAAATAAGGAGGATACCTCAGTTAACTTGTACAAACATCTAATTGACTCACTCTAGTGCCACCTCACTCCCTCATCTATGCAAACGATCTAGTTGTCTTCAATTTGACCAAGTCAAGCGCTCTAATGACTCAAGAACACCCACACTGAACTCATGCGCTTTGCCACATCACTATTGACTCATGTATGCATCCAAATCCTGCCACTTGTCCATCTGAAAAGCTACCACGTGTCATCACTCGAGATTGCCACATGTCACTAAAAATAGACATGCCCAAAATAGCATATCCCCTGAAAATAGGAAAAAGTTGAAAACGTCCAAAACTACTAGGGCAATCCTGCTAAATATAACAAGCCTAAAAATCAGCACTACTAAAAATAGAAAATCTTCCACATGTCTACAAGATCATACTCATCAGACTCGGAATCTCGCAAGAATCCCAAATATATCATCATCTCTGACATGCATGACATGGAACCCTATCTCCTAAAATGTAGGAGTACTACTAAAAATAGTAACTCTCTCCAATAGGATGAAAACTTATGAAATATTTGTCTCTCAATAAACACATCACTGAACCAATCTTATACCTGAAATCAATGGGAACCCACCCTGGCTCAAGAAAAGGTGTCTCTCGAAATATCGTCTGAATACCAGTGAAATGGAATGTGTTGGCTATTAACCCTCCAATTTGCAAAGGAGCAAATATGGGGGTTAACAGGCAGCAAGATACATCCCTACAAAATCACAAATTGTTGTATCATCCCCTTCCAAATGATCGCTCTAGGAGGACGACTTAGTGGTCTATCTGATTCTCGTAGGCCATGGTCGATTAAATAGGGATTAACAGATTAATTATTTGATGTCAATTGGAGGGAAAAACTACATTATAAAGTGACATTGAGTAATTAAAAAGTGACTTGACATCAAATAATTACTCATTCTCATTCTCTCATGATGTTGATGATTATTTTTTATATTGATTTGGAGAGCTCTTGGAGCTTTTGGGGTTTGAAGTGAAACCCTTGTTTGGATTGGTTTTGATGGTGAAAGTTTCCACCCTAGCTGATCAGGTTTTGATGTTGAAAGTTTCCACTCTAGCTGATCAGGTTTTGATGGTGAAAGATTCCACCCTAACCATTAGGAGGGGAGATCATTCAGATCTTCCACTTGCATTCATCTAGGAGGTTGACCCTTCCTTTGCAGCAGTTTGGGGCTTTTGTAGAAGTCATAATTCTCTTGGAGGAGGATGCATTAGACCTTTGCAGACCGTTATGTTCTAGTGGGATCCATATCTTCTTGTGTAGGCCGAGCTTCGCAGTGAGAGGGTCGATTTCCTGGAGTCCTTGCAGAAGCCAAGTTTTATTGCTAGGGCTGAGATCTCTTGTAGTTGGGCCAAGTTACTTGTTGAGGGGTCGAGTTCATATTGCTAGACGAGTTTACCTTGTGGCTGGGTCGAGTTCTCATACTGTTGGGTTGAGTTTCTTAGTCAAGGGCCCAGATCTTCCTTGTGAAGATCGATTTCTTTGTGCATGCCAATTTTCTTCTAATAGAGGCCATAAATCCTCTATTACAAGGTCAAACTTTGGTAGTGAGGGCACAAATCTTCTTGGGAGGCTAGGTCCGATTTGTAGGGGCGGAGATCTTTGAGCTGGGAGGTTGTATCTCCTTTCTGAGACCACCATTATCCTTTAGGAGGCTGAGTCCTAGTTGTGTGGGCCGAGTTTATTGTAGAGAGGATGCCCTCATCTTATGGAGGTCGAGTTTGGCACTAAGGAGTCATTTTCTTCTTGAAAGATCTGATATGAACTTCAAACAGTACCCAATGTTAAAGTTTCTGCTATTATTAGGTTACTTTCAATTTACTAGATAACAATAGCATAGATAGGATCACTGAGAGAAACACAATCACAAGAGTACACAACCATTTATCCTGGGAAACCCTCAAAGGGAAGAAAACCCAACAAAACTTCCTTAATATAGATAGTCAATACAATGCCAAGACAATGTACCAAGCAAAACAGAAATTCCTCTCCCAGGGATGCGCCTCTCTCTCTCTTCCTTCTTCCGGCAACTGGTAACTGCAGCTTCCTTCAATACTTGCGCACTAGATGAGTGAGCTGAGTGTGTCCAAATGAGGCGTTGGCCTCTCTTATTTATACAATCTGGCAGGTGCTGAACAGGTGTCTTTTCACTGGCAGGGCCGACTTCTCATTCTGGGTGGTTATAACCACTTTAATATATTCTGGGGCCATCTTTTCATTTAGCCTATTACAATTAGGGTTTGACCAATCCGCAAAAGGGAATTTGGTCAATTACAATGCCCGACATGATCAATCCACAAAAGGGGATTGATCTAATCAATAATAAATATATTTTATCTTTATCCACAAAAGGGGATAAGAATATTCTTTGCAGTTACACAATATTTTAACACCCAACATATGTAACAGGTTAGCCATTAATAAAATCAGATCAGTGTGATAGTCAGCATTTGTTATTGAAGCGATTTAGTTGGCTATTTTTATTTTGTAGATTTGTTATCTTAAATTGCAAGCAATATAAATATTTCATTTGGTATCAAAACCCTGTGTGTCATTTGCAAACCATAACTAAACCAAACCAGCAAAGAGTAAAACACTACAGTAGCAACAAGAGGGCTTTACAGTGGTATGAGGACTTGATGTCAAAGTGTTTGACAAAAGTCCTGAACCAGCAACACACTAAAAGCATAACAGCAACAGAAAAGGGGTCATTACAGTGAGTTTGGGATATATCAGCAAAGTGTTTGACAGAAGTTATAAACCAAGAAACCACCAAAACATAACAGCAGTGAGTAGAATTTCATATCAGCAGTGGATGGGTTATTACAGTGGTATCAGAGTTGGTGTTCGTGTTATCGTGTGTATTACATGCTACCTTGATGATTCTAGGAGACAGAATACATATCACATACAGGAGAAGAAGGTATAGAGGAGCTGAAAATATCCTTCAATCGGAGTCAGAATGAGAGGAGGACATGGGGGACGGAAATGAACAGTTAGATGACAATGCCATAAATATTTTAAATGACTTGGCAAGGGCACAGAATGACATAGTAAGGGTATTAGTTGAACTTCTCAAACAGCTTGTAGCAAATACTCAAGGGAACCAAAATATTGTAGCTAATGATGGTTTGAGAGGAACTAATGGCAGCCATGATCACAATGGAAACCGTGTTGAAGGTAGCCACACACATGTCCCTACATGAATCACATTGGGTCCACTAATAGAATGACTCCTAGACTTCATATGCCTCAATTTTTGGAAGGACAGCAAGTGGAAATCAGGGGAAGCAAGGACAAGGGTAAGATTTCACAGAGCTTTTGAGGGAGTATCAGGCTTTTGGTGATGAGTTTCAGGCAACCATGTGTTTACAGGATTTCTGTACTATCAAGTACAAGAATAGGCCTAGAGATTTCAATAGGGGGGCCCACATAGTTGGGAGCTTGAGAGGAAAGTTGGGAAGTTGTCCATCCCTTACTTTGATGGCTCTAGCAAATCCACTTCTAGGGCATGGGTTTAGAAGTTGGACACATGCTTCGAACTCAATCCCATGACAAAGTCAGAAGCCATCAAGTATGCTACCTCTCATTTAGATGGAGAGGCCCACGAGTGGTGGTACCATGGGTTAGCCACATTGGGACATAGTAGCATCACTTAATACTTGTATTTCACTCAGAGGTTGATGGATAGATTTGATAAGAAGGATCCAAAGATACATTTCAAGGAGCTAGCACAGCTTAGGCAGACAGGTACACCAGACGCCTACATTTAAGAGTTCCAAAGGGTTGCAGTCATAGTGACAGATGTATCTGTGCACAGGGATTATGTTGTTTAATGAGGGACTTTCCAAACCCTTGTGTGGTTGGGTTAAGGCCTTCAAACCAGCTTCACTACAGGATGCTATCATCAGAACACGTGACATGGAGGATGCAGTGCCTAAGAACAATGCTCCTTCTAAACCTTTGGCACTGTTATCCCCGATTTCTAGGGATAACTAGGAGATCATGTTTCGAGGCCCACAGGTCCTAGACATGGAGTACCAAGAGCAGGATTGACCTGAGCATGGCCCTGGAGGGCCCATGCTTTTCTTCTTTCATCAGATTCGTCTTATCAGCAGCAGCAGCATCCATCACCATCGGCTTGGTCTTGTATCGGAGAAGGCTCTTGCTCCATGAGGTAATTGGTCCAGGTATCATGGTATGTGTCACTTTTGATCATTATAACCTTTAAATGTATGCATCTAATTTCTTTTATTTCTGACGACTGCTTGGATCTTACATTGACCCACTTGACCATGCTTGGTGAGATTGAATGGGTGCCCCAGCAAGCCTGTACCCATAGGTTTTGGTTTTCCACTGGGGGGTTTCTAAAGAGCCATCGTCCGCTCCCATCATACCATCACTTTTCCATCTTGTCTCCCGCTCATCTGTCCCATTCCCCTTGTCTGGGCATTAGGATGATCTATTTGTGGGGTTGCACCTTATCTCGTGGGAAGAAGGGGCTAAAGGCCCAGAAGGTAAAAGCAACTGGTAAAAGATAATAGCCTAAAAAATGAAACCTCGAGATGCCTCGCTCAGGGATCCCCGAGAAGGCAATAAAAAGCCTCTCAACAAGAAACAAGAGGGACCCAAAGAAAAATAACAAAAACAAGACCTAGCCAAGAGGATAGGGGATCTCATCGCGAGCCAGCCTATTATGTTCATGGGCGCCTAACAGCATGACATTGCCATTATCTGGTTAACACGCCAGGGCAGTGACCTTTGGTTGCATGGCCAAGGGAAAGGGGGTCTCATCACGAGTCGGCCTTATCATCTCTGTGAAAGTGCTTGTGGGTAACACTGTCAGCTCTGGTCACCACGCCAAGGCAGTGTCCTCTAGTTAGCCCTTGAATAAAAAGAAAAAGAAGAAGAAAAAGCAAATAAAGAAAAGAATAAAGGCAAAAGGGGCTTGGAAAAATTTGCATCCATGACGGGTATAGCTCGCCTTCTACAAAGGCACCCACAGGTAATATCATGCATCCCTGGCTCTCACTCTACCTGTATGTCTGGACATCCCTTAAACCACTTCACCTCGTTTACAAGGCTTGGATGAAACCCTTTGGAAACTTTCCTTTCCTTATGGATACTAGCCCAATAGAGTATCTTGTCCTTTTCCTCAACCTTGTATTATAGGTTTTTGTAGAGTCTTTGAGCTATTGAATGATATATCAGGGTTTTTATGCATATGTTTGATAATATTAATGATAAAATGTGATTGACATTGCTATGATCCCTGTGACTAATGAGCCCATGGAGGGCGAAGTTTTTGATGTGCAAGACCATGCCCGACGGACAGGTATCACGTGGACCGGTACACATGGGGAGATGATTAGTTCGGACCTCCATGGGGTTGAAGAGCCCATCAGATGGTCGTTGAGACCCCATCAGAGGGGCAGAGACAGGACAGTGTTTGACCGAGGTTTTGCACCAGAGAAGAAGAGGACGTCCCATCAGGGGCACTTTGGTTGAGCCAGGCCTAGGGGGATTGACCCACCTGCAGTGGAACGTTGGCCCAGATGACCCAGGACGTCATCAATAGGCTTGTGACGTCATCATGAGCATACGACAGATGGACAGAGTTGTTGGCACGTGTGGTAGTTTGGAAGAGCCCAAGGAGGGCTAACGTCTGGCTTTTGGATGCTGCATTGGCCCCAAAAAGGCCTAACGTCTCCCTCAGGAGGGCTTGACGTCTCACTTTTTGCTCATTTAGGGCTTTAAAAGAACATTTAATGTAAAAACAGTATGATTTTGGTTTATAGCCTTGTCGGCTAATTTTTATGACCTAAATTTAATTCAAGGTCATGATACAGTATATATTGAGGAGTTTTATCCTCATTTTGACATAACACACAACTCACTCTCCTAGTGAGATCTGATTTTTGCACCCTTGTTGGGGTATTTCATCTTTTAAGTGAGGCACACTTGTTGAAGGAAGGATTTTCTTGGCATTTTTGGCATTCCTCTTGAAGGAAGGTTTACAACTAGGGTTTGCAATGTTATTTCTTCATGATATGTAAGTGTTTTTACTGCAAAACTTCTTAATTGAATGGTTGTAGTCTTATATTCTTGCATTTATTATAAATTTTGCTGATTTTAAAACCCTAGGGGACAAACACACAAGTAGGTCGTTGTCTCATGTCCCCTAAAAGAGAAATTCTCAGCCATTGAAGAAGGAAGGAAGAGACTAGCCATTGCTACACTCTTGTTACTTCTTCCCCTGTGCTAACCGTACATTTTAACGGTCAAGAAGGAGGAGACGTCCTAGGCCTAGGTTATCTACTCCTAAGGTCGTCCTGCTTCTAGGGTTTGGTGATAGGGCCTTGCCTTTGCAACACTCTCCCTCACCTCACTCTTGTGTCTTGATTTATCTTTTATGCTAATCGTTTTGCCAAGTTTAACCTAAGGAAGGAGGAAAGAGCACGAGGCCTTGCTTAAGCAACACCGGAGTGAGCCTCTTTCCCATAGGATTTTGATTATGGGGCCCTGCCATTGCAGCACTTCAGAACCCTTCCCTCTAGTCCTTAGCCTTCTTCCCTTCAACTTTGCATCCTCTCTTGAATTGACTCCATTTACCCTTAGGCACTGATCTCAGGTCTCCAACATTGAAGTGATAGTGGTCAAACAACTCTTAAAACTTTTATAATTTGAAACCATAACTAACTACTAACCCTAATAAGGTTGACGTCATCATTGGTTATTCCATCTTGACGCAGCATTTTCTGTTGATAAGCAATTAGATGGTGTTTTAAAGCATTTATTGAGTAAGGGATTGATTAGATACATTGTTTGTTGCATCATCTCGATATTTATTGATGAATTGATATTGTTCCATTGCTATTATTGATAAACATTGATCTCGTCAATATCTATTGTATAATTGCCAATATATTGATATCAGATAGTTATATGAAGTACTAACCCATTGAATCATAGCYTGCATATATTGTTTTGTTGTTGCTTTGTTCCGGGCAGGTGTTCTCATTTGGGGCTACACTTCATTATTGGTTGATTAGCCGGACTATCTAATCTTGGTGGTAACCTGTGAGAAGGGACTTTTACTTTGAACTTTATACCTTGGCCTCTTCAAAACCCTAGGTTATCAGGGACGTCTCCCCTGGGTTAACCTCCCTAACTAGAAAGAACCTCCCCATTGTGGTGACATTGGGTGGGGTAGGTTCCTGTTACGCCAGTTTGGCCTCTATCTTCTAGCCTTTTGACCTAGCTACAAACTGTGCGATAACAAGTACCTCAAAAGAACAAAGATAAGAAGACATTTCAGAAGGAATGGTCCGAGAAAGATAGATCGGATGAGGTGACTCAGAGAGAATTGAGGAGGAAGAATCTATGTTATAGCTGCAAGGAACCTTGGGAGACGGGTCACAGGTGCATGGGAAAGGGTAAGGTACATTGCATTGAGGTACTTCATGACAGTGATGAGGAAGAGGACGCAAGACATGAGCAGGGCAGCGAGCATAACAGTTCAGATGATGAGCAACCACGAGTGGAGGCTAAGGGTGTTGGGCAGCAATGTATTGAGACTAAGGGTGTGACTATCACCACTTTGTCAGGTATCCCTAGATTTCACACCTTCAAGATCCATGGGGTATTACAGGGATAGTCTATCACAGTTCTGATTGTTGGTGGGCCAACCCACAACATCATTGACTTAGCTTTGGTGACTAGGAGAGGCATTCCTACAATAGACTTTGAGAGGTTGATGTAGTGGTGGATGGTGGGCACAGTATGTCATGCACACAGAAGATTCCGCAGTTGGATGTGACGTTGGGCAACTACACTGTGATCAATGATTTTTATGTAGTTCAGCTAGCAGACACTAATATCATATTGGGCGTTCAATGGCTTGTTTCCTTGGGAAAACATTATGTTAACTAACAAGCCATGGAGTTAGAGTTTAGGGCAACAGATGGTAGGAAGGTGGTCTTGAGGGGCATGACCAGTGGTGCTCCTAGGATTGCTTCGGCCAAGCGAATCGAGAGCATATTCAGGCATGGCACATAGTACTTTCCAAAGATTGATCTTCGATCAGGATATCAACAGGCCAGGAACAGGGAGCTTGGCATGATGGAGGATTTATAGTTGGGCCATGTGATCAATGCACAGAGTGTAAAGGTACATCAGAAGGAGATCCAGGCCATGTTGGATTGGCTCACAGGGATTTCAGCTGATTGGAAGCCCCATCTTCTGGTGGAATATTCCAAGGATTGGTTTGCTTGCGAGTTGATGGATGGTCACATTCAAGATGACAAGTACAAAGTGGTTGATGACATTATGTACTACAGAGATAGTATATACTTAGTCCCTAAGTCCACACTTAGGGAGGAGATCATGAGGGCTATACATGATACACCCTTGGCAAAGCATCCAGGGTACTTCAAGACTTACCAACAGATTAGAGAGAGGTTCTCATGGAAGGGCCTCAAGGACGATGTATTGAGACATGTGAGTGAGTGCATGACTTGTCAGTAGAACGAGTCAGAACATACCCATCCAGTAGGATTATCGCAGCCTATAATCATTCTAGAACAAAAGTGGGAGAGTGTGTTGACAGATTTCATCACAGGTCTACCAAAGGTGTACGGCAGGGATTGTATTTACAGCATTGATGGTCGGTGGACCAAGCTAGCACATTTCTTCGTGAGTCCATCAAAGTATGAGGCATTGCGGGAGACAGAGTTGTTTTTCGAGGAGGTGATTAGATTCCATGGGTTTCCTGAGTACATTGACAGTGACCGTACAACACATTTTTCAGTACATTTTGGCAGGAGTTATTCATATTAACAGGCATAGAGTTGACTCCTAGTACTTTGTTTCCATCAGTTGGGTGCACATAAAAACAAGAATTCAAGACTTGGCATATTTGGATTCCAATGGTTATCAATATAGCACAGTGGGATTCGGTTGGTTTAAGGGATGGTGGACTTCTAGTTTGATTGTGGGTTCCAGGAACTCATTTGATTGGTCTGTTTCATTTTTGGGATGCCTCGAGAGGAGATGTAGGGGTGCATTCTATATGGCAAGACAAATATTCTTTGCCGACACCCAGGATCAGATATGACAATGGACTTGTAGACTTTGACTTCACTAAGATACATTTGCAGGATGTGATCCTTGATAGTGGGGATGGTTCTTCTAGGCATTACAACATGGGGTTCCAGGAGTGGAGGATACAGTCTATGCATGAGGGTAAGATATTTATGATCAGAGTTGCACAGTGTCAGCATGGTGGGTCCTTTCTGGGGATAGCATGGGACCTTGGGACTTCACGGTTTGACAGTTTGGAAGCTAGTACAGATGGGAGAGTCATATTTTACTATCAGGAGCTCAGTCCTATAGAGCATTGGGCTGGTTCCCTAGGAGGGAAATTCTATGAGGGGTGGACTGAGTCTTTACAGTATTTGATTGCCCTTTTGATCAGTGGCCTTCAGGAGACTTCTTGTGTTAGTACCTTGCAGGATAGTATTTTGAGCAATAGGTACTCCACATCTTTCAGATTGGTTTGGGACCCTAGGGTTATTCTCAGTTTCAATTTGTCTTCGCCTATTGTTCGTATGGTTGTGTTGGCATTTCTTGAGGAAAAACAACCTCGGGAAAGGAGGACTGTAATGTCCCCTTCCAAATGATCGCTCTAGGAGGAAGACTTAGTGGTCTATCTGATTCCCATAGGCAATGGTCGATTAAAAAGGAGATTAATAGATTAATTATTTGATGTCATTTGGAGGAAAAAACTACATTATAAAGTGACATTGAGTAATTAAAAAGTGACTTGAAGAATAAAGTGAATAAAACCTTATAAAGTCACTTTAATCACTTAAGTGAAGGTAAAAGGGTAGAAGGGTCAGCGTAAGGGTAAAAGGGTCAACAAAAATGTGAGAGGGATAAAATAAAGATGAGAGCTCATTCTCTCATTATGTTGATGTTTATTTCTAAAATTGRTTTGGAGAGCTCTTGGAGCCTTTGGGGTTTCGAGTGAAACCCTTGTGTGGATTGGTTTCGGTGGTGAAAGATTCCACCCTAACTGATCAAGTTTCGGTGGTGAAAAATTTCACCCTAGCCATTTGGAGGGGAAATCATTTAGAWCTTCCACTTGCATTCATCTTGAAGAGGTTGATCTATCTTTTGCAACAATTTAAGGCTTTTGTAGAAGCCATAATTCTCTTGGAGGAGGACGAGTTAGACCTTTGGAGGTCGTTTTGTTCTAGTGGGAGCCATATCTTCTTGTGTAGGCCAAGTTTGGCAATGAGAGGGCTAATTTACTGAAGTAGAGGTCGAATCCTCCTTGCAAAGGCAAAGTTTTATTGCTAGAGTCGGGATCTCTTGTAGGAGTCTGGGCGGTCCCCCTTTAGGTAATAAAGAAATTCAGAGTGCAATAAAGATGTTGTTGGCTCCTCCTTACGTTTGACCCAACCTCCATCAAGTACAGCTCAAGAAGGGGC